>JAJOZX010006979.1:0-237325 GCA_023014485.1 Bathynomus jamesi | reverse complement strand
TGAAGCAAATGACCTTCTGAAAGTGAAGCATCCAGGATGACTACAAAGAGCTTCTTGAACTTGTAGTCATTTTCTTGGGAGGAGTACCTCACGGACGTCGGAGTCCTGTGTTCATGGCTCCAGGGGCTTTGCACCGAGCACGGTGGATGGCGCGTGGAATTTACTCTTTCAAGATTTGGATGTTCAGATACCAGTTCACGATGCACATGAACCAATGTCCTTCAACATCTCGTGGAGCAAGTAGCAGTGACCGCCTGATTTCTGGGTTGCGGGACTTCTGTCTCTTCGTTGCTCAAGATTACGTCCTTCCGTGGTTTTCAGCAAGAGAAGCAGCAAGCGCTCCACGAAGCGACTTAGCCCTCCTTCAAAAGTTGCAAAACACCAACGCCGCTGGGTACAAGAGTTTTAATCGGCATCTCTGGTACCTCAATGAGGTAAACGTGGGCCTTGCACTATTCGATCCTGCAGTCGATGATGATGAGAAGCGGAAAATGGTAGAGAATATGAATTCCGTTGAAGGATCAGAAGCTCCCCCCCCCACCCCGACGAGTCTGGATTCCAGATCCAGGAGGAAAGACCCTGGCAGACTTTTGCTCTTCCAATACGTACAATCTGTTCACCCTTCTAGATCTTCCGGTCGATTTCCTGCAAGAGGATCCATCAAACTTGGAAAACAACACCAGCTTTGGTTCAGCAAAGATCAGGGTGGATTCCTTAAATGTAGTGACTGATGCAGCAGAGCGAGGCATAGCATTGATTCAAGAATTCACGAAGGCGGAAGGACTCGGAACGAAGAGCAGATGCAGTTCATCATTCAAATCGTCGAAGAACATCGTAAAGTCTTGCCGACAGCCTCCAAAGCCACTTGGATGAAAAAATGAACGCCAAACACTCGAGGTGTCATGTACTTTAATCGTTAATTATGAATTTAGTGAATATACTCACACGATATATTTGTTCTGAATACTTATTGGAGATGTATATTGGAGATGCAATTTATTTAAACTTGAATTAAAATTTCCATTGCCCTATAAATTGAAAATACCTATCAGCTGTGGGCAACCTCTAAATGTTGTTGGATTACAAAGAAATTTTGCCTGTTCTGTTTTCTCATGTATCCTCACAAAATAAAGGGTTCCGCTCCCTTGCATTTTCATTTCGCATTTTTCACCATATACCATAAACACACCCTAATATATATATATATATATATATTATATATAATATATATTATTATATATTATATATATATATATGACGTAAAAAATTCGTTTTAGCAAGGTAGCCATTTCCTTGTTTTCAGAAACTAGATCTCCGTTTCTCCGGGCATCCTGAAGAGCGCGAACATAGTCCCGATATATAAAGGAGATCGATCCGAGGCCAAAAAACTATAGGCCAGTATCGCTTACATCTCATCTCACTAAAATATTTGAAAGAATAGTTAGACAGAAAATCTATGACTTTTTGGAAACTTAGAAAAATTCAATGATAACCAACACGGGTTTCGGTCAGGCAGATCATGCCTATCACAACTAATGGAACACTACAACATTATTATTGACTCAACTTGAAAGTAATTAAAACTATGATGTACTATACACAGACTTTGCTAAAGCGTTCGACAAGTGGACCACGGAAACATAATACATAAACTGAAATATATGGGAATAACGGAAAAGTAGGGAAATGGATATATAATTTGCTTAGTGAGCGGCGGCAAGTCGTTACAGTACAAGGGAGTATCTTCATCAGAATCAGAGGTCCTCAGCTCAGTACCACAAGGAGCAATATTAGCTCCACTACTCTTCATAATCATGCTATCTGACATAGATGAGGACGTTACCAGAGACAGCACAGTAACATCCTTGCAGATGACACAAAGATCAGTAGAAAAATAAGAAACCCAGAAGACATAGGATCTCTACAAACCGACATAAACAGAATCACAAGTGGACGGAAGACAACAATATGAAGTTTAACACCAAGAAATTTCAGCTATTACGGTACAGAAAAAGAGAACACCTAAAATCCATGGATATTATACCCCAAATGGACAGGAAATTTAGAGAAATTCCAGAGCAAAAGATTTAGGGGTTGTAGTGACAGATGATGCGAAATTTGAAACACAAAATAAGATAGCAGTAAACAGAGCAAAGAGAATAACCGGTCGATATTGAGAACCTTTAAACGAAGGGATAGGAATGTAATGATTCCTCTAATGAAAACCCGGATAATACCCAAATTGGAATATTGCTCAGTCCTAACATCCCCATATAAAAAAGAAGACATTAGACAGCTGGAGGGGATTCAAAGAAGCTTCACAGCAAGATCAATGGCTGCAAAGAATTAAATTACTGGGAAAGGTTAGGAGAACTAGACCTATATTCACTGGAAAGGAGGAGAGAGATATACACCATTATTTACACTTGGAAAATAATGGAGAAACTAGTCCCTAATCTTACTACTGAATCCATAACTCCCCAAACAACGGTGGAAAGTAGAAGCGGTAGACTGTCGTATTCCCAAATTGAAGGCGAGACAGGGAACATCCTTAACTGAAAGAAAATAGTTTTGTAGTGAGAGGACCAAAAACTGTTTAATCAGTTGCCCAAAGACCTAAGAAACACGAAGGGTTGCAATGGAAATCTTCAAAAGAAGACTAGACGCTGGCTCAGAACAATCCCCGATGAGCCGGGCATACCTGGCTATGTGAGGTGGAGAGCGCAAGAATCCAACTCACTACTTCACCAGGCCAATTCGAATGGGGGGGCGACAAGCTTGACTCGCGAAATGAGAAATCATCGCGCGGAACCTTTGTAAGGTAAGGTAAGGTGTATATATATATATATATGAGGGGTCGCGCGTCTTAAGGTACCTAAGCGCCACCACAGGCGAAAACGTGTTTTTGATGGATATCACTATTTTCACCCTTCCTCTATCGTGTGGTTTGGGTTATAATGACCTTACGACACGAAGTATGGTGAAAACCTCATGAAGCGAACTACTTTTTCACCTCTATCGCCAACCAAAGGTTCACCCAAAGTTGGGCATAATAAGAAAAAAAAAATATATATATATATATATATATATATATAACATACAAAATATGAAAATCTATTCCAAAAAACTCATCAACATCTTCATTAGCATACTTAGAACTCTAATTTAGCCAAAAATGAACGTTCTAGCTCAATTAATAACAGAGATACTATTGCCAGAATATTGCTGAACTTTGGAGGCGATTTCTGGCGAATTTTAACTTTGGCGCTTAGGTACCTTAAGACGCTGGACCCCTCATATATGTATCATAATTGTTATTATTAAAATTTTTATTAAAAATTATTAAAAATTAATGACTGGTGTAATAAAATGATAATGTATGATCCAAAATATCTTTACAATTTACATTGAGACTGTCTTCCTTTCAGGTAATGCTTCCTGTCGCTCCATCTGACGTTTGATGTCAAACATGTTGACCATGGCTCCGCCAAGTGAACGTCAACCTATGAGTGGTTCAGTTGATAGCACAATTCCATCTCGGATCACTAATTGGAAACTTTGCTCTCTATGCCAAGAAAATCGGAATAAGTTAACATGCCCAGCTGAAAATGGGTATAAAGGTGTGTACAAAACTGTGAAAAATTGACATTTGATGTGATCAAAGGTTCGCCCGAACCAGTTGTTAAATTTTGATTGGATCACCGAACCGTTTGTTTGTTTTTAACCAATATTTAAGTCAGTAGAAATTTATTTATATCTACATTTTTTTTTCCATTTTTTTCAGAATTTTATAGAAAAAATATAGGTAGTATCACAAGCAGTAGTCGTTTCAATATTTATTTATTTTTTGATGAAAAATTAGTTTATTTTTAGATAATTATGTCATTAGTGAGTATAAAGAATATGTTAAATATATAATTTCTGTCAAAATGTTACAAAATGCTTTTTGGAAAAGCTAAAATGCGTTGGCTTCCGGGCTCTGCCCCGGACCCCGCTGGAGGAACTACTGCTCACCCCAGAACCCCTAGCTTAATGACTCGTGCCATTGGCGCTCGCCGATTTACACCCCTATCTGTATCAAAACGGTTGTTAAGAAATTGGCAGCACACCCCTGCCTTAATCCCCACCCACTTCCCGATCCGCCTTTGTCGCCCAGTGGGAAAAGCTTAAAAAATGCTCTGGTACGAATATCCCTAACAAATCATCTGAGCACTTCTAACGAGGGAGTCAAACGTGACGTCTGTTTCGTTAATGCTGATATTCCCAGTGATCAGAAAAATCTTACTCTACCAGCCTCCTATGCTGTAGGACCCCCAACTGAACTACCCAACACAGATATTTTCATGACCCAGTTGTTCCGGGAGCGTCCAGAATCACAGGGTCCATCGTGAAGGAGGAGGCCTGGGAGACATCATAATCTGGTCAGGTTATAACGCTAGCCTTCAGAAAGACAATGTTCGCCCTCGCGCAGAGATCAGGATTTTACCACTCTTTGTAGAGAAAGCGCAATCCCCATCCATGATCAAACATTCAATAGAGGTTGTAAAAGATGGAATAGACTTTTTAAATTCAGGGCAAATCCCCGTCATTGGCATGGACCAACCATTGTATAGTCTGGCAAAACGAATCCAATGGAAGTAACCCTGAGCAATTTGGTGAAGACAAGTACGTTGTGATGATGGGAGGGCTTCACATTGAGATGGTGCTGCAGGAGATCCTGGGCAGTGGCTTGATGGATCAGGGTGGAATCACGCGTTGGCTGAAGCAGGCGTTCTATGACCTGGTCGTGCTTATTTGGCGTTGAGTGCCTCCAACGTGAAAAGAACTCAATATGCACACCAAGTGTCCCTTGCTGCTCTTCACATATTGAGGGAAGAGGTGTACTCAGTGTCACAAGGACAAGCAGCATATCCAACAGTCCAACACTGGACACAAACAAAGGATCTCCAACTGATGTACTGCAGGTTCATCGTCTCAGAGAGAGGAAGATTTTGATCTCCATGTCCAAGTGCTTGGGGAGATAATCCCATGGTGTTTCGCTCTCGACCATCCAAACTACGCACGGTGGCTGCCAATACACGCGAGACCTCACGCAGTTGAAGGACAAATCCAACAGTGTACCACGAGTTTATGAAGGGCAACTTCACAGAGGTCAGAGAACCGGTATTCCATGATGGCGAAAGACCAATCACATCAACACTCAAACGATCACATCAAGGGAGATCTACAGAAGCTAAGGCTAACAAAGACCTAAGATCCACTCTAAGGTTAGCCCGAGAGAAAGGAAAGAGTAGGGGGTGAAGAGAAGAGAATAAGGGGTTAAGTAAGGAGGAACACCTATCACTCGTGGGTTAACATTCATTCAGAAAGAGAAAAAAGACTCACCATCATCATCCGCCGGCCACTGCCGACAAGTCAGAAAAATAGTCGGAGAAAATAGGAGAGGGTGAAAGACGAAAAGAAGTAAAATAAGAACGCTTATAAACCATGCAAACACAGTCTTAACTCACTGTCATACCATGCAAACTACAAACATGCAAGAAAAGAGTTACAGACATGCAAAGGAGAGAATAAGAAAAAAAAAAGGTAAAGTTAAAAAAAAGTGGGTTAGTTTACGCTACGAGCTACATCTACGTTCGTGTTAGTCTAATTTTTTTTTTTTTTAATAATTTTATTGCTGGCATCACGCTGGCATTTATCGTCAACAGACTCATCCTCGACCACCACCGAGAGCTCCTACTGCTAATTTTTTTTTTATTTTAAAAACGTTAATATTTTTAAAATGTCTGTCAAGACGGTTCTTAAACACATTAACGCTGGTAAGTTCATGACGGGCGCGGGAAGATTATTCCATTTATCAATTACTTTAAACGTAAAGAAGTTTTTAGCGATATTAGTAATGAAACGTCTGCCACGCAACTTAAATCCGTTATTACGAGTATTGCTATTATCGAAAGTGAACAGTTTGTCAAAATTTACGTTATCGATGTTATTAACGATTTTGAAAACTTCAATAAGCTCCTCCCTTAATCTCCTAGTTTCGAGTGAATGCAAGTCTAACACTTTAATCCTATCTTCATAAGGCTTGTTGCGCAATGACGGTATGGAAAACTGATGTGTGGGTAGTTGGGAGGTAACGAAAATGGTTCACTGAGTAGGTAGGTAGTTAATCTAACAATTATTAAATTCCTTATGTCAATAACTGGGTGGATGAAACCAATTGGTTGCTCACCAGAGTTATTCTCCACACTAGTATTTATATACTGTGTGACAAGAGCGTGCTCGGTAATAGATATACATTACCGATCAACCAACCCAAAAAAAAACTAAGACCACGCTGGTGGAAAAAGCCCCGAAAAAAGGAAGACAAGGGAGAACGAAAACGAGGAACGGGGCGAGAAGACGGAACGAGAGGAGGGAGAAGAACAGGCAACGGAAAAAGATCCCCACCAGCAAGTACGCTCTTAACAATTAAACAAGACAGGAAAAGGGACTCTCTAATAACTAGCAGTAAGTGACTAATTGTGTTTTAACCCAGTCTAAAGTAAACTCATTAAATTAAGCTCGGTCAGACAAATTAGGCCTACATTGTGGCCTAAGACCTAGTATCAACTCATACCTTAACAAAGGTGAAGGTAGTGCGAAAAATGCTCTGTATGAATTGGTCCACAATTAACCCACCCCTTATATCTCCAGTCTAACTATAGAGTAGATCAAGTCTAGCCTAGAGGGGTCAGCCTAGAGATTCGGAAATGGTCCAGAGCGGGCAGATAAATTGAGGTCCACAGTAGGATTCCTCACAAGATTAGGTTAGGGCAATCTACCTTCACCTTTGTTAAGCTATGAGTTGATGCTGGGTCTTAGGTCACAATGTAGGCCTAACTTGTTTGACCCAGCTTAATTTAATGTTCTTAACTGTTTGGTGTTAAAACTCATATTAGTCACTTACTTTTAGTTATTACAGTCTCTCCCTTCTCCGGTTGTCTCATTCGAGAGCGTACTTTGCTGGTACGTCCTCTCGCCCCGTTCTTCGTTTTTGTTCTCCCTTTGTTCTCCTCTTCGCGGGCTTCTCGTACCAGCGTTGTCTTGGTTTATTCCTCGGTTAGTTGAGCGGTAATGTATCCTTATTACCGAGCACGCTCCTCCCACACAGTATATAAATACTAGTGTGGAGAATAACTCTGGTGAGCAACCAATTGGTTTCATCCACCCAGTTATTGACATAAAAGGAATTTAATGATTGTTAGATTAACTACCTACCTACTCAGTGAACCATTTTCGTTACCTCCCAACTACCCACTCATCAGTTTTCCATATACTGGGGGCCCCGGGAGATAAAAATTTTGGTGTCATTGTCACCAATTTTTGTCTGAGTGTAGACTAGCTAACTATTTAACTGTAAATGCCTGTTAATCTGATTAACAGTGCCTGTCCTCACCTTCTCATTGAGAAGGTGTAGCATTTAATTAGAAGAGAAAATATACACCCATAGGATGAAACTGTCTATGGTCTTTACCATAAGAAAAGAAAAAATGAAAGTTAGAAGATAAAATTACAATTCCCCAGCATCTATTTTTTGTTGTAAAAATAGTCGTGCCTTTAATGCTGTTTGTCGCTGAGGTCTTGTGTCTGTCAATGTTGTAGTAGGATGCGTTACCACTCCTACTGTCAAAGGAATAGTTACTGGAAGTTCAGTGTCTCCAGTTGTTACTGTCAGTGGAGAAGGTTCTCCAAAGTCCATTGTTTTGGGTCCAGACTCTAAAGGGTACAAAAGAGAAATGTCTCTTGTTGTGTCACCCGTTGAAGTCCTTAATTTGACCACTCTTGTTACCCCGTCTGCCCCTGGTCTGAGTTCTGAAACTCTAGCCAGAGGCCAGTATTGTCTTGGAGTACTGTCATGTATGAGAACAAGGTCCCCTACCTTAATTGTGTCAGACCAATCCTTCTTAGTCATTTGTTTATGTCTCTCCCTTAGACCCATCAAGTACTCAGTTTTCCACTGTTTAATGAAATGAGCTTTAACTCTAGTTAAATGTTGTAACTTAGTCTGGAGCTCATCATGTCGTTGAGTCCAGTTTGGGTCTTCTGAAGAGTCTATATTGTAGTCCGGCAGGAGACTAACTTGTTCTCCCCGAATCAAATGATTTGGAGTTAATGGTTCTGGGTCATTAATGTTGTCACTCACATAAGTGAGTGGTCTATTGTTAATGATGTTCTCAATCTCAGCCAGGAGAGTGAGTAACCCAAATAGTTTTCCCTATGGCCAAGGTAGGCCATAAGACACTTGTAATAGTTTTCCCTATGGCCAAGGTAGGCCATAAGAAAATGTTTAGCCCAGCCAAGGTAGGCCATAAGACATTTAATGTTGGCCCATGGCCAAGGTAGGCCATAAGACACTTGTAATAGTTTTCCCTATGGCCAAGGTAGGCCATAAGAAAATTTTGCCCATGGCCAAGGTAGGCCATAAGACATTTAATGTTTGGCCCATGGCCAAGGTAGGCCAAAAGACCAAGGCTCATTGTTTTGGCCCATGGCTGAGGTAGGCCATAAGACCTTTATTGTTTGGCCCATGGCCAAGGTAGGCCATAAGACCTTTATTGTTTGGCCCATGGCCAAGGTAGGCCATAAGACCAAGGCTCAGTTGTTTGGGCTATGGCCAAAGTAGGCCACAAGACCAAGGTTCAGTGTTTGGGCTATGGCCAAAGTAGGCCATAAGACCCTTTTGAGTAACCCATGCAATCATTGCTTATGTTCAGATAGGTTGAGTGTATTTGTGGCACATGTAAAGAGTACAGTGTGTATATATACATATATATACACAGATTGCAAGGAATGCATGTGCCTGTTGAAAAAATCTGTTGAGTGATTCTTCCTTAAAAGAAGAATTGGATGCTTGGAGTTGTATGCATTTTAAATGCTTGTTCACTAATGTTGTTTAACTGGGGATCGTAATGAAATATTGGACAAGAAGAAATTACCAGAGAAGAGAGAGCACAGACAAAACAGCAAGTTTAAATTTGGTTTAATCCCCCCCAAGTACTTGTGTGTCACTCAGGTCTAAGCTTATGAGAGAATGAGACTCCTTAAATGTAAATGTTTCCTAGTTAGGCCCTAGGTTGTAGACCTAATTAGGCTTGCTCAGGTTAGGCTTATAAGAGAATGAGACTCCTTAAATGTAAATGTTTCCTAGTTAGGCCCTAGGTTGTAGACCTAATTAGGCTTGCTCAGGTTAGGCTTATAAGAGAATGAGACTCCTTAATGTAAATGTTTCCTAGTTAGGCCCTAGGTTGTAGACCTAATTAGGCTTGCTCAGGTTAGGCTTATAAGAGAATGAGACTCCTTAAATGTAAATGTTTCCTAGTTAGGCCCTAGGTTGTAGACCATTTAGCCTAATTCTGCAATTTTTGTTAAGTAAGGTTAAGGTTTGTAAATTCCCCACACACGGACCACCAATGCGAAAAATGCTCTGTATGAATTGGTCCACAATTAACCCACCCCTTATATCTCCAGTCTAACTATAGAGTAGATCAAGTCTAGCCTAGAGGGGTCAGCCTAGAGATTCCGGAAATGGTCCAGAGCGGGCAGATAAATTGAGGTCCACAGTAGGATTCCTCACAAGATTAGGTTAGGGCAATCTACCTTCACCTTTGTTAAGCTATGAGTTGATGCTGGGTCTTAGGTCACAATGTAGGCCTAACTTGTTTGACCCAGCTTAATTTAATGTTCTTAACTGTTTGGTGTTAAAACTCATATTAGTCACTTACTTTTAGTTATTACAGTCTCTCCCTTCTCCGGTTGTCTCATTCGAGAGCGTACTTGCTGGTACGTCCTCTCGCCCCGTTCTTCGTTTTTGTTCTCCCTTTGTTCTCCTCTTCGCGGGGCTTCTCGTACCAGCGTTGTCTTGGTTTATTCCTCGGTTGGTTGAGCGGTAATGTATCCTTATTACCGAGCACGCTCCTCCCACACAGTATATAAATACTAGTGTGGAGAATAACTCTGGTGAGCAACCAATTGGTTTCATCCACCCAGTTATTGACATAAAAGGAATTTAATGATTGTTAGATTAACTACCTACCTACTCAGTGAACCATTTTCGTTACCTCCCAACTACCACTCATCAGTTTTCCATAGTAGATTGCCCTAACCTAATTTGGTGAGGAATCCTACTGTGGACCTCAATTTATCTGCCGCTCTGGACCATTTCCGGAATCTCTAGGCTGACCCTACAGGGCTAGACTTAATCTACTCTATAGTTAGACTGGAGATATAAGGGGTGGGGTAATTGTGGACCAATTCATACAGAGCATTTTTCACAGACAGAATTAGTTTCGTGGCACGACGCTGAACCCTTTCTAACCTATCAATATCCTCACGCAAATACGGGCACCAAAACTGAACGGCATATTCTAAATGAGGCCTGACTAGGGACTTGTAAAGGGCAATATAATACCCTTCGATTTAACTTCGAAATTACGCGCTATGAAGCCTAACATCCTATTAGCTTTTGCGCAAGACTCCAGGCACTGGTTCCTAACCTTTAAATCCTTAGACACGCGTACGCCTAAATCTACTTCCTCGTCAACGCTCGCCAACTCTCTATCATCCATCGTGTACGTGTAATTATTGTTACGAGAACCTACATGCAAAACTTTACATGTCTACATTAAATTGCATCTGCCGCTTATCCGTCCACTCCACTCCATAATGTTATTTTCATCGTCTTCGAGCCTATTTCTATCATCTTCGTTAACAACCTTACCGCCTATTTTAGTATCGTTCGCGAATTTTGTCGTTACTAGTCAATCCTACATCTATGACGTTAATGTAAATTACGAATAGCAATGGGCCTAACACTGAACCCTGTGGGACACCGCTACCTACATCCAGTGATGGGCATCGATACATGAAAATCGCTAAAGCGATACCGATACGCCGATACTTTCTAGATGTCTTAAGCGATACCGATACATGTATCGCCGGTACATTTTTATAATTATTCATTTAATATGTAGGTATTAGATATTAGTTTATACTAGTAATTTGTACGCACTGTAAGTAAAATCAACGGCATTTTAATGGGTTTTATAGATGTAAATAAAAACAATTGCTTTATTTAATGAAAGTATGTTTTAATTTTGTAGGATACATGAATGACTGAAAATATTACACTAACAATTAAAAGTAATTAGTATTACCCTTCAAAAATACCAGCTGGCTAAACATCTGGTCAGACAGTCTATTCCTTTTTGGAGCGTGAATGTGACCAGCCAACTAAACAACCGTTCTACAGGAGCAGAGGATGGTAGTGGTGTGTTATACTTCAGGAAGACCCGTAGAATTCCTGGGTACTGCCTCAGAGATTGGAGAGAATGACTTCCGTCACCCAGATAGTGTAAAACTTCCATCTCAGTAGTATCATATTATAACACCTATTTAAATATTTAAAAATTCTTATTAATGTATCGATGTATCGATTTTTTTCGATACATTTAAGAAAATTGACCTTAGCGATACCGATAAATCGACACTTTTGTCAAGTAGCTAAAGCGATACCGATACCGATACAAAAGTATCGATCGATACGTATCGGCGATACATGTATCTAGATACTGCCCATCACTGCCTACATCCAACCACCCCGATTCACTACCACCCTCTGCCTCCTAGCACGAAGCCATTCTTCTAACCAGTTAGCTGCCTGACCTCGTATACCGTGCGCTTTGACCTTCGCAATTAATCTCCTATGCGGAACTGTATCGAACGCCTTTTTAAAATCTAAATAAATAACGTCAGCCGCTCTATGCCTACCGTATTCGCGCACTATTTCGTTATAAAATTCTAACAAATTAGTTAAACAAGATCTATGGCGTGGAAACCCATGCTGACCACTATTAATCAAATCTCTACTTTCTAAGTGATCGATGATACGATCCCTAACTACGGATTCCAAAAGTTTACCTACAATTGACGTTAAGCTAATGGGCCTATAATTACTAGGTACCGTGCGGTCACCTTTTTTAAAAATGGGCGTGACGTTAGCTAATTTGAAGTATTCAGGAATAATCCCCGTTTCGAGTGACTGATTAAAAATCTTCGTTAAGGGGCCTACAATAACGTCTTTCAAATGCCTGGGATAAAAAGCATCAGGGCCTGGAGCCTTGCTAACTTTTAGCCTATCGATATAATGCGTAATCTCACCCTCGTAAACAGTTATTTCATCCAAAATAGTCTCGCTACTAAATGGAACGATATCGTCCACGTCGGGGACTTTATTTACGTCTTCTACGGTAAAAACTGTCGCAAAAAAGTTATTGAAAATACCCGCCATCGCCTGAGCGTCAGAAGCCAAAGCGCCGTTAACATCCACTAGAGCAGTGGTTCCCAACCGGTTTTGGCTTATGGCCCCCCTTAGGAACCTTATTTTTTCCCGTGGCCCCCATAAGCATTATTTTCAGTAGGTAATATGCAGATTTAACTCTATTTTACAAAATAACATTTTCCTGTGGCCCCCTTCAAATGTGCCATGGCCCCCGGTTGGGAAACACTGCACTAGAGGGCCTATGTTATCTTTTATCGACTTACGATTATTAACGTATTCAAAAAACTTTTGGATTATGTTTACTATCCGCAGCTATAAGTATCTCTAAATTACGCTTAGCATTCATAACTGATCTTTTAACCTGACGTCTAAGCTCGACATATCTATTAAAGTTAGCTGCCGTGCCATTGCGCTTATTAAGTCTATACGCTCGTTTATGAACTCGCCTATTTCCCTAGTCCACCACTTGGGCCTACCATGATTTCTAGCGCGCTTGGGCCTACGAGGAATAAACTCCCTTTCAATATTCCTAAAACTTTCTTTAAACGCCACCCAATGCAAATTTGTGTCATTACCCATAAGTTATCCCAGTCCACTACTCTCATCCTATCCGCAAAACTATCAAAATTAGCCCTACGAAAATGAGGGACTTCTATTACGTTACTATCCTTAGTGTTTTCTATCAATAACTTAAACCTAAGAATTTGATGATCACTACATCCTAAACTCTCGCCTACTTCTAAACCTTCGACTATATTCTCGCCGTTCGTCATCACCAAATCTAAAATATTATCACCGCGCGTTGGTTCGGTAACCATCTGTCGTAAAAAGTTATCTTCCATAAACTCAATCAATCTCAAACCCTCCTCATTACCAGTAAAAGTCTCATAATTAACATTAGGGCAGTTAAAGTCTCCGACAATTACACTATTCCGATTGTCAATAAAGTTACCAAGAAATGAGTAAAATCTAGTATCTGTATCGAGGGGTTGAACGGGATGTCTATAAACAACAAAATTAAAACTAATACTACGCGCCCTAACTTCAACACATATCGCATTAATTGCTGCCGGAAAATCTAACTTAACCTCAATAGCCCTAAGGGAATTACAAATGTACAGCAAAACGCCTCCAACAAACCTATGTAACCTATCATTATAAAGAGTTTAAAACCCGGTATATCAAGTTCCCCCAACAAGTCCCGAGTCACGGTATTTAACCAAGTTTCAGTGATAGCAACTATATCGTAGTTGCCGGAATAAATTATCGCCTTAAATTAATTTATTTCTAATACTACGTGCGTTACAATAAAAGACGTTTAAGTTATTTTTTACCACGGGCCTGCGTTTTAAACTTTTTCACGTCGGGCCCGCGTTCGCCGGACCCACAACGTTTAAAGGCGGCTTCGACCTATACAGCTTTCGCACGTTTTCGTCTATTAACCTACCTAGCCTAGCATTACCTATTTCATTAAAATGCACCCATCTTTTATAAAAAGGCTAGGATCACTGAATTCGGACCACAGCTTTACGAAGGGTACATTTTCCTCAGCACAAATCTCTTCTAATTTATTATTCAAAAATATTGTTTTTGACGTAATCCTAAGACCCAAACCGTGCCTAGGGTAATACCTAGAACTAAAGACCTATCTGACCTCGCCTTCAGGGACCTAATTAACCAGGGATGGGGAGTCGGCCAAAAACAACCGACTCCCGACTCGGTATTTTTAAAAACCGACTCCGACTCCCGACTCTTTCCTTATCATGCTGATCTACAACCTTATAAATATTGGGATGTTTGTTTCGTAGATGGCGTTTCAAGTTTGAGGCTCTAGTTGGAGCATTAGCATGTTTCCCAGTGTAAGCACTAATTTTTGCATTACACTCTTTACCATCCTTTTCTACTTGACAAATAAAAATACTTTCATCCTCATTTAGCTTAAAATATTGAAAGACTGCTGATTTTCTACTAATCCCACGACTCATTACTAATAGGGGCTAATTAAATTAATAATTAATATATTGCTAATTTTTATATGGTACCTAGTATCCTAAAATAGAAATATGAAATTCATTTGCTAAGATTTACCAGAACAATAAATCAAATGTGGAAATGTGAATCTAGAATTAGTTCAGGAAGATATTTATTTAGGGCATAGTAGTATTCTGGTAAATTGTTGGCATATAGAAATTGAATCAAAGAGTCGGGAGTCGGTCGTTTTTACCGACTCTTCAAAAAAGCCCCGACTCCCGACTCCCCCCTCTGTTAAATTAACCCCCTATCTCTCTCCAAAGGTCAGGCACTCTCGTATCGGGTCTATACGAGTCGTTGCCTCTTACCATCGTCACCAACATCGAGTGACGGGAGGCAACGTCAATCCTATCCACTTCGTATCTAACTCTGTCAACCCTAGGAGGTCATCTAGCCTTTACGACGAGCCGATTGCCCTCCTCATATGGATGCTAGCTTCTCCTCAGCGCGCAGGCATCATCTCCACTTATGAGGACTTCATGTCATAGCACCACACGTCGAGCTGCTGCTCCTCATCATGAAGAGGCACAGAGCCTCCAGATTCGTTTTCACAGTGACGTGGTCTCTGGTGCGAGTCCTAAAAGAGTATGGCAACCCACTCAGTGACAAGTTCTTACCTTACTATCCTCAACACTAAATTGGTCATGGATGCATGTGTGACCAACTCGTTAAGAGATGCTCATGAGATCGGATCTGCCATGTACAATGATTTCGTCAAGACACGCTTCACTGATGCCTCAAAGGCCATCACTGAAACTATCCGGCATAAAGGACTCAATACGTTCAAAAAAGTACCTGGCAAACAGAAAGATACAAAAGGTCAAGCTCTCAAACACAACTCAGCCTTGGTCACTCTGTTTCTATCTGGGCAATCACGACCAGATACAGATATTGACGAGTTTTTCATGTATGAAAACCAAAAAGACCCCATCATTAGCTGTTGCTGGTCGTTCGCGAACTGTACGAAATCCGATCTCCTGAAATGCTTCGAGGTCAATGAAAACCAGATGGAGATTCAACAGTGAAATCTTCAATGTTCCTGCTGTAGTCCATTTTATTCAGCCAGCGCAAACCATGAGCACGATCGGTGAATATATGGAGAAGCGACTAGTGCCATTTGCAAGATCTCATGCCTCTGGCTGTGTGGATCGTATGGACTGGATATGAGATATCTATCCTGAGAGAAGCCTAAAAAACCAAGCTCATGAGAATCGAGATGGTCCAAGGAAAAAAATTCACTCCAAAACTCCCATCAACTGAAAAGAGTGGAGTGCCATGTCCTCAAAAATGCAGAGAACAAAACAGAACTCTTCACACTCGTGAGTAAGCGGTTAGCTGAGGAAGACCTGGGTGTACAACTCATCACAACACAAGAGGAAAAGGTCCTCACACAACCACCCTGTGACACGGAAGGTCTGGAACCGTGTAATCATCAAGAAGCTGACAAGAAGATAATCCTCCACCTCAAACATGCAGCTCATGACAAAGCATACCTCTGCACAGTGGACACTGATGTCGTGGTTGTCACAATCTCATCGTTCGCTGAACTGTCATTGTCTGAACTATGGGTGGCTTTTGGGACTGGAACACACTTCCAATGTTTCCCCATTCACGTGCTAGCGTGCCAGCTCACCTTGCACCCTTTCAGCATAGCCCTCCTTTACATACCTTAGGATGGCCTCATTGTATTAATTTAATAACCCCTCATTTTTCTTTAGCCTGTGCAATGAAGTCTCCAACCTCCTATTAGTTAGCTGAAGGTTTGAGCTTGGTTTGCAAGAATCCTTCCAAGGTAGGCCAACTTCGTAGCAACCATCTCGAAACCCAATCCTTTTTCAAATTGCTCTGAAACATCATGTTCACTGCACTTGCTGCTTGTCCTTTATGCCAATAGATTCAAGTTCCCAAAAGCTTTCAATGCCTTTCCAAACCATGGCTGTTCTCCTCAATCTTAACAAAAAGAGCTTAACTCCATTTCATTGCAATAGCTACTACCATGTATCATTCAGCCTAGCTTACTTTCAATAGCTACAGGACCTTGAATGTGCGGACAATATTACCAGTGATGAAGTCTCAATAATAGTCAGCTCAATCAAAAGACTATCTTCTGTCCTTCAAACTTATTATTGCCCAAATTAATTCCTTTAACTTGCAATTCTTGGACACATGCCATATCTAAACAAGTAGTGACTGGAGCAAAAGTTCCTCAATCTCTACAGCTTGGACCTTGATAGTGGGACTTTGTGGTAACCCTTAACCAGAATTCTACCTTCTTAAATTTGGTTCGTTTTGAACGAACCCCCAAACCCAGAAATTCTTAAATTTTCCCTCTTAAGTTCTTTAAACTTCAATTTTCTGGAAATTCTGGTCTTAATAAAATACACTGGCTACCACTATCAAACACATTACAGTAGCTTCTCCATCATTCCCAATTAATAAGGCTGCAGCTGTTTGCAATAATCCCCCTTTACTTTTACTCCCTTTCATCATTAGCCCTGTTCAAAAATCAACTTTTTCTTATTTTCATAGGTTTCTGTACTTTTTTGACCTGAAAAGGCCGAAAATCACAACCATTTTGACCTAGGTTGTTGGGAAGCATTGCCGCATGGAGCTTTAAGTTTTCTGCCTTGAAATCGGCCAAAAGCACCAGTTCCGGGTCCCTTGAATCATGTTTTGCACTATAACGTTTTTATCTAAACAAGATAGAGCAACAAAATAGGCACCAAATTAAAGTGTTTTTAATCCTCTTTCTAACTTATACAATTATGATAGTCTTGGAACAAGAAATGGCACATTGGTACATACAAAGATTTCAGAAATATCACAAAATTCGTTTTCTCACACTCAAGGCAGACAAGGCGCCTTATTCATGACACAAATTTGAGATTAACATTTTGTCACAGTCTAATCGATCAAGAAGTGAAAGCATTACATGATGATTATTTCATAATGACATTTACCAGTCAGTTGTTGAGAGTTTGTTTCTTGAAGCTGTCAAAGCGGCGTCTGTTGAACTCCACAGCTTGAAGGAGATAGTCCCTTTGCTTGGCATCTGTTGTTATGACATTTGCAAAGTCGCTCATCATCTTGACACCACGTTCAGCAATGTCATTCACCGCTTTCAGATTCTTAACATAGTCCAACGCTTTTCTGTAGTCCTCATTCTGTGGCCAAGACGTGACAGGTTCCAGAAGCCACTCGGATCCAATGTTCAGTGTGTCCAGCAGGAAATGTGATTCTGGGCCAATGAGATCAACCAGGGTGGTCTTAGCTGTGACTCTCTGGAATAGAGGCTTTCCTGTTCTGAAGCTGTCTGGCTTCTCAGTGGCATGTAACTGGGCAGCAATGTCGTGCTTCAATGTGTCACTCAATCTACTGCTGAACAGGGCAAATGGCACGACTTCCTGCGTCAGGTACCATTTGTGGTTTTCCATCTTATTAAGTACTGCATCAGCAAGCTCTGGGTCAGTTTTCTTGTACTTCAACATGTCCTGGATTAGACTTAGATCATTCACGGGAGCATCTGCAGCAGACATTGACATCATCCATACAGGAGTGTAGAACAGCGCAAGGAAGGTGTTGAGTCTTTCCAGCTTTGATACAGTGTCTTCGTCGTACTCAAGTTGATCTGCAAACATCAGCATTTTCATGGAGTACAGGTTTCTGGCCATCCATCTGGCCTGATGAATGGCGCCTGGTCGACTCCAGTGAATACCTCGAGGAGGCGTTCCTCCAAGAACAATGACTGTCAGTTCAGCCATTTCCCTGTAGTCGGCTCTTGGAAGCCTTTCTGCTGTTAGAATGTCTTGGAGTATTTCTTCACTGTTCTTCTTCTTTTCCTTCAGCCATTTGCTGTTGATAGCCAGCATCTTTGGGTTTTCCTTGGACAAGTCCGTCCAAACATCCTTCAGATGCTCAAACCAGGGATTATCTGGCCCCTTCACCTTCCCAAACAGCTTCTCCCAAACTGCTCCTACTAGGATTTCCAGGATGTGATGTCGACAGGCCAGATAAAACACCTTTTTGTTCAGCATTTTCTCTAGCAGTTTGGCAGCTCCTCTGTGAACTCCACTGTTACTGGATGTAGTGTCAAAAACAAGGGCAGTAACATTATCCGTAAGTTCCCATGTCTCCAGTAAATCCATTGAAGCCTCAGCCTGAGCTGTGCCAGAAGAATTGTCGATGACAGGTACTCCCAATAACTTTCCTTCAGTGTATGAAGGTGGACCAGACACTAGCACAGCTAAAGTCTCTGAGGTACTTCCAGGTTCACTGCCCAAGACATCTTTGAGCAACTTTCCATCCCAGTGTAAGGCAGCGTACTGTGGGGGGTTTTCACAAAACTTGGACATGTGACTCTGGCTGATATTATACCTGGACAGCATTCTGTTGCGACGTGTTGTTGAGGTTGAGATGACGAAGTTATCCAGATCAGCCCCTCCAGCTTTCAAGGTGGCAGAAACCATGGCAGTAACTTGATTGTGTGATAAACCAAGACGATCAGCTGTATTGCAGATGACATCACATTCCATGACCTTCCTTGGAAACGTCAAAGTCACACTAGTCACAGTGTCTTGATGGTGAGAACATCCAGGACGAGGCTGATGGTAATCCATGTCCTCTGTGTTAGCGTCGTTGTCAGTTGAGTCACCCCAGGTAATGTCATCCACATGAACAACTGCCTCTTGTTCTGCTGCAGCTGTAAAATAGTACAACATGTTAAGACAGTAATTGTTAAGTACATGCTAAATATCGCAATGGAGTAAAACTTAAAACTTTTTGTAACGTTCAAAGTAATTAGTTTTACCTTGTTCTTGTCTATGCTGCAGTCTTTCATTCCTCGCTGCTTGCTGCAGGGATCTTGTCTCAAAAATCTTGTCATGACCAGACATATGACCTTTCCTCTCAGTCTTTTGGTCTTCGTAGAACCTGATATCCTCATCTTTCTTCTCTCTGGATAACAGTCTGTTGTTCTGTATTTCCTGGATTGCATCTGGAGCTCCTATATCGAACAGGCTGTCTAATTCCAGCACAAATGCTCCTCTTTTTCCTCCAGGGTTACTTGCTCTTCCTTTGCTTTTCACCAGAGCACGATGTTTCTCATGTAGTTTCATGAAGAGCTTCATTGCGTTGTACTTGGTCATTGTCTTGATCCTAGCCATCTGCCAGAATGGGATGATAGATTCAACTGTTTCATATGCAAGGTCTTGAACCACGGGCCTCCCTGCATTTTCTGGTAAATTCTGAAGATTAAGGAAATACTGGAACGCCTGTCTGTTGGTGGGAAGCTGGGAACCACTGATAAAAGCTGAAGGGTATCCAACCAGGAAAGTTTCAGTGAGAGATCTGGTAGATGGCCCAGTTGACACCTGCCTGTGGACAGTACATGGAGGTTCTGAGATATCAACTGTGCGCCCACGGAGCTCCCTCAGCTCCTTGCTTAATGCCATTGTGAAGTTGTAACTTGTAGATGGTTTTCTAGATTCTGATTGAGTTTCTGTTGTTTCCTGAAAAATGATAGATAATTATTATTATTATTTATTAATTTTATGCTCTTTCATTTGATACCTAATTTGTTGCTCTATCTTGTTTAGATCAAAAGTTAAAGTGCAAAACATAATTCAAGGGACCCCGGAATTGGCGCTTTGGCCGATTTCAAGGCAGAAAATTTAAAGCTCCATGCGGCAATGCTTCCCAACATCCTAGGTCAAAATAGTTGTGATTTTCGGCTTTTTCAGGTCAAAAAGCATGGGAAAATGTACAGAAACCTATGAAAATAAGAAAAAGTTGATTTTTGAACAGGCCTACAGTGGCATATGCCACTGATGTCTCTACTTCTGAGGTAGGCCTACTAGGAGTGTTTTCATACAATAATGGCTGATGCCAGCCATGGCATTTTTTGCACAAAATTTTAAACTTACAAAATCTTGCTCTGTGACCTTTCAAAAAACATTTAAAACATGCTGTGGACTTAGTTACCCTGTCCTTTCTCTCCTCAACAGGTAAAGCCTCAGCCACCTCACATTTATGACTTGTGGTTGCCTTCGCAAAATATACATTCCTCGATTCTCTAATTTATTCTCAAAGGATGCATGTTGAGCTAGCTGACACTGTACCTGGGCTATTCCTTTTTGTAGAAACTTTGGTGCTGTGACTGTCTTTGTCCCCTTGTTTAACATCCCACTGTGCTAATTCTGTGCCTAAAAGGCTTAACATCTGCTGAAGGGGGATGTACACATGTTCTGTAGTGTCCCCTACTTAATTCAAGCAAAATTGAGCTAGGCAATTTAGACTCCAGTATGGTAACCAACATTACACCATACCTTTCCATTCCTACACCCAAGTTGTCCAGGGACCTAGTTCTAACTTCAAATTCATCATATAACTGCTGTAACTCCTTGACAATATTGGGATTATTAACAGGAAGTATAGCTAAAAGTTCACTGAGGTGGCTTTTAATTAAAATCTTTGGCTTACACCAAACCATTTCTTTAATATATCCCAAGCAGAGGCGTAACTAGGGTTGATTGCGCCCAGGGCAAATCAATAAATGGCACCCTTAAAACCAGTGTTCTTTGAAATTCTGGCTGAATTCTTATAATGGTACTCAAACTAGTTACTCGTAACAATACCACTAACAAAATATACTTTTAAGAAGTATAGAAAAATATGTAAAAATAAATTGAAATAAAATGAAAATACAATTCATAAAAATTATTTTTACAGTTTAAACTTTAATGTTTTTCTATCCATATACATAACCACGTATATTTACTATTAAGGTTGATATTAAATTTCTATTAATACAATTTAATTTTATAGAACCAAAGTATGGTTAATTATTTGCCGAATTACAACAGAAACAATTAATATATGTACAAGGAGAGGCATAACTTTTCATGAATACACTTTGATGTTTTCTTGAATTTTACTGAATTACCAATAGCAAATTAGCAATTAGAATATTAGATACTGACAAAAATCATTCCAATTATATTGTACTTTAAAAGAAATGCCTTGTTTGCACCTATTATTTTTGGCTCTTTTAATGAATAATTTGGAACTTCACACTAAACAAGTATTTTTCTTACTTTTGCTGATGCAAACTTGTCAATAATGTCATCAAAATTTGTTATTTCAGTTTCCTCACATTCAATGCTGAGCAAGGCTAAAGCAGAAAGTCTTTCTTGGCCCATTGAAGCTCTCAAATATGATAAGATTAATGTTAACTTGCTGAAAGATTGCTCACAGATGGCAATTGAAATTGTGATAGTGAGCATTATCTGAATAGCTACTCTCAAATTTGGAAAAACATTTTCATCTCCATACTGAACAATAAACTTGAGGAGTTCCTCAGCTTTAGAAATATGAACATTTGGGTGACTTTTCAGAAGCATCTTACAATCCAGGATTTCTTCATAAAGCTCAAAGCTGTCAATATCATTGCTATAAAACTGTCCAAGGTTGAGACAACTTTTCTTTAAGATATTTACGTCATGACTACTGTTGCTTTCATTTGAGTCAAACAATAATCCTCTAGCATCTAAAAGAAATCCAAATTTTGAATCCAAGTCATGGAGACAGACAAATCTTTCTTCCATTTCATTATGGAGACGATCAATAGTTTCCTTTCATTATTCTCATCATTTCTTCTTTCGCAGTTAACCCTACATCCTTGGCTTTTTCACCAGGCATTTGTTTCTTCTTTCTGGGGCGTCTTTCTACTTGAATATCCCATTCATATCACAGTTTCAGCCCTGCTTCAAGTGATTCACTGGCCAATGATTCTCGACTGCTTAAAAAATAATCTTGAAGGGCTTTTAAATCATAAGCAGCATCATGAAAGTTCATGGTATGATCTTGGAGTCGTTTTTTAACACAATCAATCCGAACAAGAATTTTGTTCCAAAATCCAAGCAAAGCCAAGAAATGAAGTCAAAATTTGATTCAGCACCTGCCTTGTATCACCTCTTGTATCAGCAGTTTCATTTTGATCATCAACCATGCTTTGCAAGAGTTCCACTATAATATCAAAGTATTCATGAACAGGCTTCACAGCCTCTGTTCTGGAACTCCATCGAGTTTCAGATTCAGATTTGACAACTATTGGTATGGCATCTTTCAGCTTTTGCTAACGGAGAGTTGAATGTGAAAAGAATGAATAAAGCGACTGAATTGCACCAAAAAAAGTCACCATCACTGCATCATGGTTAGCAGCACGCACTCCAACCAAATTGAGAGAATGATTATCGCAGTTTACAAAAATAGCTTTGCTATTTTTTTCAATAATCCTCTGTTGAACACCACTTTTATAACCAGCCATAACTGCAGCATTGTCATGGCATTGAGATCGACAGTCTTCTAACGGCATTTTGTCTTTTTCCAGTTGTTCCAAAATCACTTCCACAATGTTTTCAGCATCCTTTCATTTTAATTGGATAAATCCAAGAAAAGACTCTTTTATAAAAATTGTTTTCTCCTGAAAATCAATATCAACATAACGAACTGTTTCTGCCATTTGCTCTCGATGTGCTTGATCTGGAGTAGAATCAAACATGAGGCCAAAATATTTGGCCTTATGAATGCTCTGTAACAATTTCTGGCAAACAGTAGAAGCCATTAGCTGAATAAATTCATTCTGCACTAACGGAGATAAATATGATGTTCTTCCAGGGTGCTTTTCCACAATACTGAGATGTTCTTTCATGACAGGATCAAACCTTGCCAACAATTTTAATAACCCAAGAAAATTTCCAATATTGCTTTCCTCTTCCTGTCTAAGGGATTCCTTGTGACCACGCAATGCAAGGTTCTGAGTTGCTAAAAATTTTATGCAATGGAGAATTCTGTGGAGAACATCTCGCCATTTTTGTTTTTCTGTTGCAATTTGAGCTTCAAGCTCTACGTCAATGATTCCTCTGTTTTCTAAAAGATTTCTTTCCATTTCCTTCCATTGGGTAAAGCAGTATCAATGATTATTTGCATTTTCATGGGTGCTAAGCCTTTCTGCTTCTTTCCAATGATTGAACCCATTTTCTTGCTCCAATGAAGACTGATTGTCAATTTAAGAAAATAGCAAACAACAAAAGCAAAAAGCTGCTTTCTTCTCTGGAGAATAAACAAGCCATGAGCGCCAAACTACTTCTCCACATCCATTTTCCAACTTTCTTTTAAGCCATCTTTCATTCATTGATCAGTTTTGTGGGAACAAATGGCCCTTCACTATTTTGAAAATACTTCGAACCCAATGTGACCATTTCTGTCAGGGCATCTGACAAAATTACTTTGATATTTTATCAAACTCCAAGAAGCCTACATCGTGATGCTGAATCGCATCTGGTATAGGCTGTGCTGTTTTTTCCTGCTTTTTGCTACTCAAAGTTTTAGTATCTTCTGGCTTCTTGAAAGACACTTAATTCTCCTTCTGATACACTGGCAGGTTGGTCAACACTCATATCTGATGCAGTTAATGCTGATGAAGGACCAGCTTGTTGCTGTTCAAGAAATGACATCATAAAGCCACTTGAGTTTTTAGCTTCTGCTTCTTGCATTTTTCTTTTCTTCCTGCCTTCTGCTCCACTCAGCTTCTTTTTCGGACTTTTTGGTATCGGCAATGTTCACTTCATGGTAAAATTTTCTAGAGAAAGAAACAAAAAAATAGAATAAATTAATAATTCAGAATAAAATTCTAATAAACATAGAATGAATTAATAAAGTTAAATGAAGTTAAAAATCTGAAATTCATGGAAATTTGATGGCTAGAGATATGGTACCGGTACATTTCCAAAAGAGCATGTTTTTACTCTTAATTTTTTTTTTTTTTTTTTTTTTTTTTTTTTTTATAAGAATGGCGCCCCACAAAATTTGGCGCCCCACCTGCCCCACCATAGTTATGCCACTGATCCCAAGCCACATTATAATTAGCCTCTGTTAATGCTAATCCTGCTATTGTCTTTGCTGCCTCTTCTTCCAAGAGGGACTGTAAATAATTATACTTCTCCACCACACTTAACCAGAATGAACTACTAATTGAAAACTATCTGCCCATCCTTGCCATTCCTGAACATGAACACTCCCAGAAAATGTTTAAGAGTACAAGTCTCGGTAATTGAACTGCAGATCTGTTAACCTTCACACACACTATTTGTTGAGGGCTGCGTTTCATTATTAGACCTGGTCTCTAACTGTACTGAGCTGCTAAACTCTTGCTCTGTGGCATACTTTAATTATGTCATCAATAATCTCTTCAAAGTAAATTATGTCATTTTCTATTTCATCCTCTTCTATAAGAGCTCAATTTTAATATTTACTTCGCTTAGAGCAACCTTTTTAATTCCTAATATGGAAAGCTGTGCAGTCAATAAGCTTAAATCCTCTTGCTCTATGGCAGAATCTACAGTGGCAATGACGTTTGTAGGTGCTTCTCCTTTTTCTAAACTTGTTCAATTCAGCTGCACTCATCTTCAATGCAAACAAAAATTGGGCTCAATGCCAAATAAGCTGAATTGGTGAAAATACTTAACCAAACTGATCAAACTCAAATTTTGCCTTTTTTCAAATAAACTGAATTGCTTGGTTGGGGTACTGACCAACCACCAGTATGGAATACCAAATTTTTCACCCAAGTAACTGGCACACTGAAGTCTGCAACCTTCACCTACGAACAATAAAACCAAAATTAACCAAACCAGTAAAAATGTAGGCCCAAAACAACGACAGATTAGCAGCCAAGTTTTGCAAATGGGTGACCAAACTTTCTACCCTGGGATTATGCTCAACCCATCCCGGCCTAACTTGGGCTACAAATTGCACAATCAGAACTTTGCCAAAAAATAGTCACTAACTCAGTCTTGGGCTAGAATCTGGTTTTGAAGGAACACGTTATTTTTTATTTCATTGGGTTCAGAATCCCAGCTGAGCACCAAATAGCCACTTCAATCAACAGCCCAAGTTAAACTAGGCTAAAACTTACAGACTTGGAGGTGCTACCTTAGGCTTCAGTTACATAAAATTAAGGTAAAAAAAAACAAAATGGGCACTATTTATGGTCTTCTTTCTAAACCTTGCAACAACAACACAACCTGCACCATTGCATGATGCAACAATCTTGTATCTAAACAACCAAACTGAATTGCAAGATAGCTCTCTACAAGACCACACCCTGTAAGTGCTGCATTCAACAAATGAGTAGAAAGGACACGCCAGTGCCCAAAAAGAAAATGATGCCACAAGAGCCCAGAAATGCTAGCTCCAAATTAAGTGAATTTTTCACTAACCTTACAATTATCAGCTTAGTCATCATATCACCTTGGGACAACAATGGCTCTTCCTCTTCTAGGTTTTCTAACACAAGAAGACAGCTTGGGAAGTGTGGAAGCTCTTTCCAGAACTCACGGATAGCCTGTTCACAATATTGCATGATCCCGACTGCTTCACCATGGAATCTGTACCTATGCAGTTCAATGAATATTTCATTGTCCTATTTTACAGTAAGTTTTGTGGGGCTGCTATCGTGAACCAAGCCCAGAGGGAGGTGGTTTCACAAGGGAGCAGACCCCTCAACAATATCCCACCTATCCAGGCAGCTCTATTTCAACACGTGAGATGAGCCATTCTTCAGGCAGCTTTCATTTGGGGTCAGGTGCTGCGGCTTTATCAAGAGATCCCTGATCCTACTGACTAGGGATGGATGATCTCAGCTCAGGAGGAGTTGGTGCCATTCTGGATGATACTTGCAGATGTCAGTAAGGCTTGCACAATCCTCCGACATTGTGGATGTAAGAAATCATGCACTGGCAAATGCAAATGCAACAAAGTGCACTTACACTGCACCTCCTTATGCCACTGCCAAGGTGCTTGTTTTAACAATGATGATCTTACATAGTGTTCTGATTGTACAATCAGTTTTAACACCCTCCCTGTCATAACTGGACTTGTAGTAATGATCTTGCCCAATGTTCTTGATTAGTTTTGTGAAATTGTAAATATAACCACTTTCAGATGGGTGGAGGTTGGGAAAAGTCATTGGTGGGGGTGCATATTGCGTTGGGTCCTCGTCCCACACCCTGGAAACACACTTGACTATTGAATACTGATTGAATTTGCAGTCAGACAGTATGGCTAAAACGTGTTAATCTTTAATTTGCCAGGATCACTCTTATTCTCCATAAGTTCACACAGGTTACAGTGATAATTCAACTTTAAACTAAACAACTGCAACCACGCAGTTGTGGCTTCTGACAATTGCAACTTCAACTGCGGAGCTATGAAATCTGACAGAAATGAGCCCAAGATCATCAAATTTGGCCCAGCCATTTCAGAGAGCGATATAGGTGTTTTGGTCATCTGGGGTGAAAAAAAACATAGGGTATGTCGGGGTGAAAACAAACAGGCCCCTTAAAATAATTTTTAATATAAAGAAAATTTTTAAGACATTTTGTTTTAGGTAGCCCACTATATTCTTCAAAAGTGTTGGTAAAATGATGTCTTTATGTTTGTTCATTTCCAAGAAATGAGCACCAGAAAAAAAAGTCAAAAATATGTAAATAAAACACACTTGCATTATATTTTTTATTTGCTTGGCACTGAATTATTTTTCACTGTAGAATACTTATACTTACGTTGAAAAGTGTGAAGATGTGTATCTTGTAATGCATGAGGAGAAATAAAACAGTCTGTGGCATAAGCCTTGTGAAGCTATGTTTTTTTTAACCCCATGCAGTTGAAGCCTCTTTTGGGTTAAAAAGAACCTATGTTTTATGTAGTAGTATAGGCGCAAAATGGGTGAGTGCAGGAATGCTGAAATGCAATTGCAAGTGTTGTTCAATGTTGCAAAGGGGTTATGCAACAAAGGGTGGGGTAGGGGTATGCAATGAAGGGGGTTATGCAACATCAATGCTGCAAAGGGGGGGTATGCAACACATCAATGCTGCAAAGGGGAGAGTTAAAAAGAACACATGTTTTATGTAGTAATATGGGCGCAAAATGGGTGTGTGCAGGAATGTTGAAATGCAATTGCAAAGGGGTTATGCAACAAAGGGTTTATTATATCTCTGTAATTCCATTGACACCAATATTGTATGTTTTGAGGACCATATACCAGAGTTAATGCTATATTTTTTTTACCCAAGCACGGTTCATTTTCACCCCTTTCCATGGGGTGAAAAAAAAATTATTTTTTTCTATTTTACCAATTAAATATTTTGCAGGAAAAAAAATTCTATTGCCATGTTATTATGACACCTGGTCTTTATAATGTGAACATACAGGTTTGTGTCCATCCCTAATAATAAAGTCTGTAGGCCTAAGTTAAGGCAAATTGTTTTTTTTCACCCCAGATGACCATATCTTTTCCTTCATAACTCCTGTTGCATCTATATCGGTCTTCTACTCTCCACATTCTTTTCAAATTCCTCTTTAGACCTTATTATTCTGCAACCATCTCTTTTTTCTCTCATTATTCCATGGTCAATGGGTAACACACCATTTATGTCAGTTCTCTTTTGTCTCAAACAACTACATTGGGTTTCACTGCACTACAGTGGTACTCATAAGTATTCACACACAGATATTTCAGTTATATTCATCCTCATGTTTTGTACCATGCATACAATAGTTATGAAAAGTTTACCATTCTTCTGGAAAAATTTAACAAATAAAAAAATTAGTTTAACTCCAACATATAATGTAAAACATCAAAGAATTTGAGGAAAATAAAAAAAAGGAAAAATACAAAAGTTTTCATATATTTACTTACAAAATTCTTTAATACTTTGTTTCCACCTTCTGCTTGAATGACTCCAATGATTCATTTTGGGTATTTTTACAAGGTTTTGACATCTCTCAGTAGAAACTTTACCCGATTATTCTAAAGAAAATTGTTGCAGTTCATCCAGATTCAAAATCATCATAAAATTTGCAGAGCTGGTGGTGTACCTATTCAAATCTTTGAGACATCTAGAAAATAAACTTCAAACAAAATTTACATTATATTTTTTATTAACTCCATCCACCTCCTCAGGTTAAGGCAAATTACCTTTGTCCACCACTACTCCACCTCTCCTGCCAACTACAATTTCTTCAGCTTCATGATGAGTTTAGTACAAATTTTATTTAAAGTGGAATTTGAATATTAAATTAATATAAATATAGTATGAACAATACAATTCTTCATACTTTTTATTTAAAAACAATAACTTAGATATTTTATAAGTTTCTGTATTAAGTATTTTGAAATTTTATTATTATTTTATATTAAAAGGATCTATTTATACACAACTGATAAATGTAATAATTTTGATAAAATTCATACATCACTTTACATTTACTCAATACATCCACTGTTTGAACAACCAAGATAAATATGTACTGAAACACCTCTGGAATTGATGACTCGGGTGATGAAGATATGACTGTAATTATATTAAAAGATTAATAGTCAAGTTTACTTTAAAACTCTTTCCAACTTTAACTTATCAACAGGAAACTCTGCATTTAATCTGGTAATTACAAAGGTGGTGATAATCCATACCCCAATCACCCGAGTCCCAACCCCCCAGTATTTAAGAACTTCACTCGTCTTTTTATCCTTTTTTATCTACAGATGAAATATCAAAACTTGTACTGCAAAAATTAATATAAACTATTCTCTCATGCAAAGTAAGGTTCTCCATCTTTGCTGCTCCTCATATTCAGGACTCCTTATTTTGGGTACAACACTTTAGGCCATACTGTTTACTAAATTCAACACACAAACCATATATCTGGCTCAGCCATTGGCCAATCAGATTGCCAGAATATATCACATGAGACACTAAGAACACATTGGTCCTCCACTTTTGTTCAGCTAGCATCCATTGCAGAGCAAACCATGTGTTTAATTATAAACTTCTACTATATTCATTTATATTACTATTTAACCTGGATTCTTCTATTTGGGGATGTAGACCGATGTTCCTTATATTTTGGCATACTACTTTTTGTGTCATTGTCCCTATTATCAAGAGATTGAAAACCTACTCAAGTGCTTTTACTTTCATTCAATTACTGAAAATGTTTTATTACATTACCCAATTCCTTGTTAGTTTTCTTTCAGCTTTTATCTTCATTTTGCCTTCTTTTATAATTTAAGTATGTCAATCTTCAGCTTCCCATTTGATCTTTGATGAATATTATCTGGTCATTTGTATGCTGTACACATTCCAGTATCCATGAATAGGTAACTGTCAAATATTAACATATCCTATCCTGGCCATATTGAAGTTCCCTTTTTCCTCTTTTTTATTTTTTCCACTAACTCCCACAATAGTTTTGGCAATTAGGAGTTGGTCTTTCATTCCAAATCATTTCCATTTACACCCTTTTTTCTTTGATGTGTACCACTCAATGGTGTTTGTATATATATTATCTACTACTAAGTTGTTTTACATTATTATTTGGTTGAGTTCAATGACAAATACTCTCACCAGAGTTGGACATGTGCTGTGAAGTCTTCAAGTTACTCCCAAGGGAATGTTTCATGATGGTTACAGTGTCTTGGATTGCTTCTACCTGTACTTCCAGATATTGTGAAAAGATTTTTTTTACTGCAGTTGTTGTTCCCACTATGTGGTGTTATTTTATTTCCATTTTTCAAACCAACTTTGTTATTTGTGTAATGTTTTAAGGTTTTGGTATTCAGTCACCGTTCCTCTCTACTCTATGCCAATCACTTATCACACTTACACTGATAATTTTCAGTATTTTTTCCCTTTTTCCATACCACAATGTCAGGCTTCTCACCCATTTCAATAAACCCTCCTGCTGGAATCATTCTATCATAGAATATTGTGACTGTCAGTTTCTGTAATTGGTTGCAGCTCATGCTTCTAAGATTGTTCATTTACTTCTATGCCACTTTCTTTGCAGATCTTCCAGTGCAGTAGTTTGCAGATTTTGTTCTGCCTTTTTGTATACTGGCCATCTGCCAGGAAAGTTTGGCATTCTGATATGAAGTGGCTCACACTTGCTGCTTGATGGTAGCATAACTGACACTTGTCATTGTTGGAGATTCCTACATTTTTCTTAAATCCATTTGTAAGGTGAGCTTGGTCTTGTACTCTTATCATCCTCCTCTCTCCATCAAATTTCAGTATCCTTCTTTTCAGCCATTCCAGTGATTTGTCTTTATCTATTTCACTTAATGCCCAAGACTATACTGCTTGTTTATTTCTTCCATGTATTTCCCTGCTCTGGCATTCTGTTTTCACTAGTGCTGTTGTTCTTCATATATCTGCTCCTACTTTTTCTTGCAATAGTTGTTACTGGTATTACCTCATTTTCTTGGTCTTCAGTTAGCTTATTTGTAAAGTTCTTTGCCAGTTTTGTTATAGAAGTCTGCTATGAAAGGTTGTTTTCAGGTCATAAATGAGCCAAACTTTGTTAGTCCTAGAACTCTTTAGTTACTGTCCAGTGCTTACAATGGTTCATTTATTGGAGGCATTTATTTCAGTTAGGTCTTGCTCCCAAAAGATCTCTTATTAATTTCCCCTTGATCCACTTGATAACACCAACACTGTACTGTCGGACTGGCAATGCGAGTTCAGTTCAGATTTGCAGTTCACTAATTGACTATTCTTTGCTAATCTTCTCTCTCGTCTCTGGATGCTCACTGTTTCCTGTTTCTCATTCCTAAATGTTTGTAGGTGGCATCCCTGTCTAGGTCTTTTATTTGAACCCCATTTACAAGTTCTATTTTGTTGGCCCTTGTTAAGCTTTTTTACACACTTGTCATGGCCAAATTTCATTTTTATGTAATTTGAGTAGCTGTGGACCATTGTTGATCACTTTCATTCTCAGCAGATAATCTAAGGTCACCCATGAACATAAAATGGTTTATTGTTTTGGAAAGGTCCTTCCTTCTTGAATAAGATGGATTATATACTTCATTTGTTTAGTTTAACACCACCAGTCTGTGAACTTGCAATGTACCAATTAATTAGCATTGGCATCAGCAAAATTTAGCCAATTCTCTTACTGATTCTTTGAAATTTTAAAATTTTCTTTACAAAACAAAATCTATATTTCTAAAAAATTGAACATGCAAAAAACACTAGGATAATTTATACTTATTTCAAAATGTAATTGTATAAAATACAACTTCCATTCACAAAAAAGGCAAAGCTTATTAAGTTACCCATAAATTTACATTTTCTCTAACTAGCTAATCTCTAAATATTATAAACTACTGTAATTTTCTACTCTGCATTAATAATAATTCTACATTAACCCCTTAACTGCGGAAAACTCGCAGTCATATATATGAAAATATATTTATGCCACCAAAATAGCGCAGTTAAGGGGTTAAGTTGTACTTTATAATTTTTATATTAAATCACCTTATGATGATGATTTTAAGTATTTTAATAATTTTATAAACCAAAATTGTATATCCTTTTTTTTTTTAACTCAAATAGGCCACCAGGGACTTGAAATGTTAATGAAATTTTTGTTGTTTACATTGTTAAAGAAAGAAAATACATTCAACATGAGGAAAACTAATTACTTTAAATATTAGTGTTCAATTATGAAACTAAAATAAATTATTTCATCATTTTCCTGAGTAATAAAACTATTTAACATCACTTCAGCTATGGTATATGTACCAAATTCTGGTACTGTATATTGCGGTGAGCAAAGGAAAAGATCAGTAAAATTTGGCATTGATAGTTTTTCCTAGAATTGGGATCAGCATTGGCTAAATTTTGGAATCAGTACATCACTACTATGAACAAAAATTTTTTGAAAGTTGTTTTAACAAAAACAAGTGATTCTGACTATTTAAGATGTGCTCTTTATCAACAAGCATTCAGTTTTCTGTATCATATCTAGATTACAAAAATGGACTGTGGTATAAAGTGCTAGGTAATGGCATTTTGGTAAGGGAAGCCAATACAACATATTCAAATACATTTGTGTTTTTCAAATGCATTCAGTACAAATTAGAATGAACAATGTATAGTATTAATACTTCAGGTGACATCATATTCTTAAATGGAACATCAAATCACTTAAATGTTAAGATAAGTTGTAGGTATGTTCCAACATTCAACTAAACAAAGTTGGTACCTATTTCATCTTTAGCTCAACTGAAAGCACCATCTTTTTATAGATTTTCTTACGCGAGTTGTCTAAAAATCATCCCTTTATAAACACTATCAGTTGTCTGCCATCATGTGAACATCCCACTCACTTTGATAATGCCTCTCCATTTCAGAAATGTCCTGGTGAAACCTTTCATCCTGCTCCTTGCTTACTATCTCTAGTTTTTCTGGAAAGAAATCAAGATACAAATGCAAAAAGTGTAGCTTAAGGCTCATGTTGCCAGTGTGTGGTGATGTGTCATGCTACTCCCCAGCATGAACTTTCTCCTTCAAAGATAAGAACTTGTTTCTGTACTAAAAGAATAATCACCACATTTAATAAGTTTTTCTCTTTCTTGGTTTATACTCTCTTTAGTATGTTTTATAGCTGTAAGAAGGGCTTCCACCCAAAGCCAAACACTTCAACTATGTCTGAACTTGGCCTAGCATTGATTTGCTCCACTAGGATTACGTTCTTTTCTTTTCTCCAATGGTCCAGTTTATTGTGTCATACTGACATAGGTTTCTTTTTGGGGCCATTGTCCGTCATAACTGCTGGGGTCCCCTGCATTGATCCCTTTGGTGAAGTTTCTTCTCCTCTGGGACTGAGAAAAGCTGCATTATTGCTCTCCTCACCTACCCTGGTGCCTAAGCAGGTTGAGGGGACCTTTTTATCCTGGGTGATGTCCTGCCAGTGTGTGAGCTTTCCATAGTAGACATTATGTCCAGTTCTTGTTTGTGGAAAGCTACATACAGGTGAGAGGGGTTTCCCCACACCCATCCCTTATTTTTAGTCGCCTTTTACGACATGCTGGGACCACGTGGGAAGCATTCTTTAAATCCCCTATCCCCAGGGATTCTCCACTATGAATTCCTAAATGAACTATGAGGCGAGAACTTGTTACAGTACTAAAAGAACAAACTCCCATTTAAAAAAAGTTTCTCTCTTTTGGCTTATACTCCTTTTAAAATGCATTTTACAGCTGTGAGTGGGCTTCCACCCGAAGCTAAACACTCCCAACTACTCCTGAACTTGGCCGAGCATTTGTTTGAGGATGGCAACTGTTCTTCTTTCTCCACTATGAATTCTTAAATGAGCCTTGAGATGAGAACCTCTTGCTGCACTATAGGAGCATTCTTCACACTTAAAAGGTCTTTCTCCAGTGTGAATTTTTAAATGCCTTTTGACAGCAGATCTTTGTGCTGCACTATAGGAACAATAACTACATTTAAAAGGTTTCTCTCCAGTGTGAATTCTTAAATGTGCTTGCAAATCAGTTTTTCTTGCTGCACTAAAAGAACACTCTCCACACTTAAAAGGTCTTTCTCCAGTGTGAATTCGTAAATGTGCTTGCAAATGAGTTTTTCTTGCTGTACCAAAAGAACAATCTCCACATTTGAAAGGTTTTTCTCCAGTGTGGGTTCTTAAGTGAATCTTAAGACAGTGGTTTATTTTTGTCTGGTATGAACAGAATGAGCACTTAAATTTGTTCTTTTGTACAACTTTAGGATTCTCTTTATTCTTAACATTAAATAAACCATCAACAAATGTGCACCAAATGCAGAGTACTTTCTGCTGATTCCTCATCATCAGGTAAAGACTTGTTCTTCTCAAAGTCTGAATTTACTGCTAATGTTAAGTTCTGCTTAGAATGTCCCTGAAAATGAAATATAAACTAATTAGTTGCTTTCTGCAATACATGGTTATAACTCTTAGTGTCACTGCACAGTCACTTTTGTATTGAGAATATGATGACTCGTCAAAAGACCAACATATTTATGATAATTTAAATCACTGCTCAATGATTACGTGAAAATGAATATTTTTTCTCTAAATTTCTAGGTGGATTGTGTTAAGAAAAATATGGTTTACTATTAAAATGTACAGGGTGGTCAAGGAGTCCCTATACCCCTAAAATATAGGGGAAGTTTCTTTGCACAGCCCCTATACTCCTTACAATGTAAGTTTTTTCCTTTTCATGGTTTAATTATGGCAGATCGAAGTTCATACAGCATTGAAAAACACAAGCACACAAGTGGATCAATGTCAAAACACAGGTGATATGATAGCTCCCATAAAGAATAAGTTTAGTGAAAGTTTAACAAAGGGCATGTTCTTTGTGAAATCATGCAAGGGTTGTCACCACACCATCTCAGATTTTGGTAAAATTTGGTATACAGAGAGATTCTAGGCCAAAAGTAATGGAATGAAAAAAAGTTTTTTGATACCATGTTTGGGGGCAGACTTACGGCCCTCCCTTTTTTCAACCCACCACTGACTCTCCCATTTTTTTGAATCCCCATAACTTTGTCCCTAATTGAGATAGAGAAATTAAACAAACACCATTAGAAAGGAAATGAAAAGATCTTTCAGACAAATTTTATGTATTGGAGCCATAAATTGAAAAAAAAAAAGTTATGGCCTTTTGAAAATTTGGGGGGACTAGCTCACCCCCCCAGCCAATCTCCCCCAATTTTTTTTTTTTTTGCAAAAAATACTTTGTCTTTATCTACAATGTATAATGCAGATCAATGTGTATATTTGATTCTTTCAATGGAAAATACAAAATCAAAGAAAATAACCACCAATTTTTTGGTCCTTTTCGCTGAAAACTAGGTCATTAGGTGATACAAGTACTTGGCAAACTTGGATAATTAAATTTGGATTATAAATAAAGTAAATACAACTGTTTAGAAACAGTTTTAAAGCAGATAATTATAATTACTAGTTGAATTCAACTATTCAACTGTATCCAACTAAACACCATACCATGTTTAAATTTTCTTTGAAGCCAGAGCAAATTCTCTTGGATTGAACTCATATATTATCTTTACTCCTGGCAATATGTTTGGGGGACTCAATATTTTCAAAAAAAAATTTTGATGAACCCAGCAAATATCTTCTTTTTCTGGGAAATAGTAGCAATAGCTTCTTTCCTTGTGCAAAAAAGATATTTTATAGTCATGTTTTTCTTCAGAAACCTCAGTTACAAGACCAATCCACTGCTTGTTGTCATACCTGCAGATTACATAGCTGCCCACATTATACTGCATTTTTGCCTCAGATTCAGTTTGTTCTCCAATTTTGCAAGTCATGAAATCGCTAGATTTTGAAGTTAAATATGCCTTGACATAGTTAAGTTCTAGTGGAACCACTTTGTGAAATCCTTGTGTCCCCTTCAGAGTCTTAACTGAGTCAAACCTTGCTCTTAACTTATCAGCTATCTCTGAAATCTCCTGTTTTGTAGTGAAAAAAAAACTTTAGCCCAGTCAAGTTTGCCACAGCATATTCGTAGAGAGACCTAGCTATAAGAATGTGATTTGATGTTAATCTTTGTAGACTGGCTTTATAAGCAGCTCTTTTTACAGTTCCACCAATGCCATCACAGCCACTTTTTCCATGGCTTGTTCCAAAAAAATCCCATTCTGCTATAAGGCCAAAATCTTTTTCATGATAGGTCAAATTAGAGAAGTTGTACTTATTTTTATATTGACCAGCACAACCATCAGAAAAATAATTGATTTTTTTGATGTTAGGTAGAGTCATTTTTATATCTGCAGTAAGAACCTTCTGAAAAGTGTGCACAGTGGCTGTATTATGAACTAAATAGTCACTCACAAAGCAATAACTAATATGTTTTAGAGTTCCAGATTCCTTATGATACAAGAAAAAGGGAAGGAGTGTTGCCTGTTCATTTACCCAATGAAAACCTTGAGTGGCATCTTGGATTACAAAGGTGTAATTTTCATAATAATGACTTCATCTAAGGGAAGTTTCTCTTTAAGTTCTTAAAGATAGGCACTTTGTGTGTTCGAAACATAATGATGTCTTGTTAACTTCCTCACCATTAATGAAAGCCTTTCAACAAAGTCATCCAATGAGACATTGTGAGATTCTAAAAAAGATCAGTCTGTACTAGTCCATTGGCTATAGGTAATCAATTCTCGATCTTGTAGCTCATCCAGAGAATAGAGGAATGTTGATACTGCAGTGGTACCAGGACAGTTTCAACACTGATCCATCATACATTTAGGTTCATTCATGTCACATACAGCTTTACTCATGAGAAGCTATGGCGTCTAAATTCCTGTTGCATTGGTCTTAACCCAGCAGTTATGATCTTATGAGTAAGAAAAGGATTGCAACAAATGCGCTTATAATGTTTACTCATTTTCTTGTTCGAAATTAATTAAATTTCTCTATACCAACTTAATACCTGAAAAAAAAAATTATAATAATAATAATAATTTAAAAATAATTATAAATAAATTTGTACCTCATAGGCTTGTTTAGTTCAAGTTATAGGTCATTAAATAAACTGTAAAATATTGCGTGGAACCTTAATCTAATTTCATATAAAAAGTAGCTGTTATTTTCTTTAATTTTGTATTTTCTATTCAAAGAATCAAATATACACATTGATCTGCATTATACATTGTAGATAAAGACAAAGTATTTTTTACAAAAAAAAAAATTCTTGGGGGGATTGGCCAGGGGGGTGAGCTAGCTGCCCCAATTTTTCAAAAGGTCATAACTTTTTTCTATTTAATTTATGGCTCAAATACATAACATGTGTCTGAAAGATCTTTTTATTTCCTTTCTAATGGTGTTTATTTCAATTAGGGACAAAGTTATGGGAATTCAAAAAAATGGGAGAGTCAGTGGTGGGCTGAAAAAAGGGGAGACCATAAATCTGCCCCCAAACATGTATAAAAATTTTTTTTTTCATTCTACTACTTTTGGCCTAGAATCTCTTTGTATACCAAATTTTACCAAAATCTGAGATGGTGTGGTGACAAATTTGATTTTTTTTGCATGATTTCACAGAGAACATGCCAAAGATCCAAGTAAAATGGCATTGCTTCATTGGGAAAAACTGGCATTCGCAGCATTAAAGACTACCACATACTGGTAAATACCAACCCAATAAGAAACATGGGTTACAGTTGAAGAATCAATACATTGCTCACCACTGAAATCAACAATGAAGAGATCTTCAGAGCTTGGCATCCCAAGATCAATGATGAAGGACCATATGAAAAAAAGGCTTGAAATAGGCCATGGCATCTTAATTTTGTCAATGAACTGACTGATCATGACAGAGATAACAAGAAAATATGTTGCGAAGAAATGCTCCACATCTTCCTAAGTTCTTCCTAAGTGAAAGTCTTTCTCAGTGATGAATGTGCTATTTATTGCAGTAGCCAGTCACAAAACATCTTCATTTGGTCAAGAGAAAATCCTCATTATGTCAAAGAAATTGATTAAAACCTGCCTCATGTCATGATGTGGGCACCATTAAATGCTTGCTATGTGGTTGGGCCATACTTTTTTTCATAGCATTGTCAATCAAGCTTTTTATTTGACTATGTTGCAAAACTGGTTCACACCAAAACTTAATGAACTTGACATAAGACAAATCTCATTATGAACTAACAGGGACTTTTGCATGAAGCATTCCCAGAGAGGTGTATCAGTTATGAGTCTGCAATCTGCAATAAATCAGTACCACTGATATGGCCTGCAAGGAGCCCTGACCTCAGCAATTGCAACAATTCTCCCTGGGGGATACATTAAAGAGAGTGTGGCAAAACAGTGGTACCAGACAAACGAGGAATTGAAGAATACTCTTACTAATGTATCTGCAACAATCATAACGCAGATACTACAAAAGATGTCAGACAGGGTGATTATCATTCTTGCCTACTGTGTATAATGAAACAATGAATTTATCTAAACTGAACTTTATTATGAATGCATCTATGAAAAAATATTAATTTTCATGATTTAGATATATAGATGATGTGTTTTATCATTATTAGCTCAGAACATGTATGGAATTTGTTTATAAATACAATTTTTGGCAAATTCGAAATTACCCATTAAGCGTAAGTACCCTATAATTGATTTTATGATACTATTTTACTTATTTTTATGACTGAGTAGTGAGTAGTTACCTATTTGACTCTCTCTCTCTCTCATATATATATATATATATATATATATATATAATATATATATATATATATATATATAATTGACACAATTGTTTGCAATTTCTGAGGCAGCACCCCTATAACTGAAAGTCACGAGCCGCCACTGCAACTGAGGACTGAGAGTGAGGGACAGTTCTGTTCATGTTGTGACTTGTACATTGTACAACAACTATATGACCTTGAAAACACTCCATATGCGATCAGTGGGATAATTCTGTGACAGATGAATAGTTAATCAATTTATGTCCTATTACTTAGTAAGAGAGTCAATTTCTGAAACTTTAAGGTAAAAGTGATGTAGGTAAGGGTTATTTTATTTCATTTTGGTTGGCCAATTTCAAGTTTTGACATGAAAAGACATTATATTTTCACTACCAAAATTGATTTGAAAAAAGTTGACAAAATTGACACACCCTATTACTGCAGTATGAAATTTTGGCAGAAATTAAAGTTAGCAGTATCATTTTCTGTGATATTAATTAAATATCTCTCAGAATTATTAAAGTTAAACTTTGTTATTTTTTGTTAAATGACTGGTAAACACAAAGATAAAACAAATAAATGTTGCTACTGATAATGGAGATGATAACATAAAGAACACTAATTTTTGGTAGTAGTGGTCGGGTCGTGTGCTCATTAGTATTGTGAAATGTAAGATCTCTGTTGCTAGGTTAAGCTACTGGTCATTCTGCAATCTACTAAAAATTGCTCTGCGATCTACTGGTAGATCACAATCGACGTTTTGGCCACCCCTGCTCTAGATTATAGAATAACTTTAGATTACCAAGAACCCCATATAAAAATACATATTTGGAAACTTAAAATGAATATGCAATGAAAAATTTATCAACCAGCGCTGCATTCAACCAGTGTATGGATCAACCAGCAGTTATCCTATTCTAACACTGTATAACTCAACTGGCTGTATGCCTGGATCAACCAATGATTGGTCTAGAACAGGGGTCGGGGAACCGGGGTAAATATGAAAATCTCGGGGTAATGAAGGCTCAATAAACATATAAATAAAATTGCACAAAAATTTATTATTTAATAAGTGAGGCTAATTATCAAAGTTATATTTTTTTCGAACAAATAATTTCAAGTCTAGGGGGTAATATTGTTATACACAAATATATTTTGTGGTAATACCCAAAAAAGTTCACCGACCACTGGTCTAGAACATTCCAAGTACATGCAGTCCCAGACTTAAGGGTGGGGCCCAGAGGGCCATGGTCCCCATGGCATTCTGGCACCTCTGTCACTACAAGCTGAATTCCAATGCTGGAAGCAAAGTGGACTGCTCAGACACTTCCAAAACCATATTTTTTGCAGAAACACTCAAACATACACAACCCACTTTGTTCCCAAATGTCACAGCAATGTTGAGTCTTCTTGCTATCATACCAGTTACATCTTGTGAGTGAGTGTTTATTCAGTCATTTACACACACTCAAGGCCTACATGAGATCAATAATGGGTGAAAATAGGCTAACTGGTTTAGCTCTATTAATGATCTACCACAAAATTGATCTCAATTATAAATATTTTAGGCAACTTCATGAGAAGGCATCCACATCCAATGGAACTGGTTGATGTTCTTCAGGATTAGATTGAGTGAGCAAAGGTGACTAACCATTACATCATCTAGCATTGGTCAATGGTTGTATATAGGTAGCAATGGCACAAAATTTAATTTCTGTGTGAATAATTAATTTTTGCTATAAATTTATAATGTTTTATTTATATATTCTTAAAGCTGCAATCGTGACACAAACAGCTATGTATTAAATTCACATGGTTTGCTGTTTGTAATTGATTTGGTAAATATGGTAGACTTTATAATTCCTAATTGTGAGCAAGCATTCATGCAGTTTTTAACCCTTTACCATTTTAACCTTGAAAATTGATCCCTTTCTTCCTGTTGATCATCAATAGTGTAGTCAATTTGAGCCTTTTTGAAGCAATTAGCAGTAATCACACATTTCCATTAGATTCAAACATCTCAACTAGTTTCCTTAATATTTGTGATCTATACTTCTATACTAGACATTTTAAATTTTGAATGATTGAGTGGCTGCAGAACTGAAGTTGTGTTTGCTGGTAAAAATATTAACTTTATATGGCCTAATAATAATGAAAGTGTTGGATTATCAAGAAGTGCTATATGTCTTTTTTCTTGTTGAAGTTCCTTATGTCATGCATTTATAAATTTTTGAAAATTTCTGCAGCCATCCAGGCATTTGCATTGAAATCATATAAAACAGGAAGATGATTCTTCATTTTAAAGTATCTTGGATAATTGTTTTTTCCAACAATAAACAAAGGACAATTATCAGTATCCATCCTGTTGCAAGCTGCAAGGACTGTTGTTCTCTCCTTTAACATTCTACTTCCTGTAGTTGATTGTCATTTGAAAGCAAAAGTATGATCTGGCAATAATCTAAAAAATATTGCAATTTCATCTGTGTTGAAAATGTTTTGGTTGATGGTAGTTATCCAATATGCTTAGTTGGGTCTCAACTATTTTTTTTATGATTCATGATCAGCTCACTTGCTTTCACCTTGGATTTTCATGCAAGTATTGTTGTTTCTCTTCTTCTAATGGCTGAACCATCCATAATTCCTGAGCATAAAATTCACTACTCCAATGTTACAAGCTAAATATTTTGCCTTTTACCTAATTATAGGGATCAGACAACAAGAGAAATGAATTGAATAAAAAGCAGTGTTTCACCAGTGCTTTGACTACTGAGGTCATATCACACAAACTAGAATATGGAGAAAATGCAAGGAAATGGGGAGAGAAACACTAGAGAGGGAGCAGCAGAAAAAAGACAGAAAAGAGAGGGGAAGAAATTATACCTAAGTCACATTAAATAGAGAGTGAGAGGCCAGTCTGGTAGAGAAAGGAGAAGTGTATCCTTTGGTACAGATGTGAAGTCACCCAACAAAAGAGAAAGAGTAAGAGTGGAGCCTGAAGGGCAGAAAGGGAGGAACTGGGAATGGGCAGCAGCAAAGGTAGGGCAAACCAAGAGGAAACGCAAGACAGAGAGAGGAATGCCACAAGGGTAGAGGGGAGCAAGATCCCCCATCATAAGATGGCCATACATAAGATTAGTGACCAATGCACAGTAGGGTGGAGTGAAAAAACTTTTTTAGAATTCAGTTTTGTAAGGGTACCCAAAAGTTAGTCTGTGGTACCAATAAGAAATCTGTAAAATATTAGCTACCTGCAAGATCAACTTCACCAGCCCCAAGGAGGTCAAAGATTTTTCCTTTCAGGTGCCCCAAAAATTTAAGGAAAAATTCATAGATTTAAATGTATCTTCCATTGTGTTTATGCTAGGAAGATCATTTTTGTTTCATTCGATTTGTCTATTTATGTTCTTTAACTTTTCCCTTATACACTTTTCTCCCATTCTTCACAGAAAATTGGAAAATTTGGTATTTCGTGAAAAATACTAACAAAAAATAGGAATTTTTGTCTTCCATCGAGTTTCTCAACTTTAGTAAATATTTTAGCACCATTTTAAGGTTTTCATTTGTTCCTTTTCTGGAAATGGATTTCCTTAATGACCAACAAACACCTCAAAAAATGATGACTGGATCCGTAGATAAAGTGGTCACCAAAAAGATAGAAAAAAGAAAAAGGCTACACAAAAGTATGAGGAATATACAGCACAGATCTTGAAAGGAATGAAAGAATTTGATAATGCTACGACTGTTTTGTCAAGTTCCAGCACAATGGATGAAAACAGTGAGCCGTTTAAACTCACGACAAAGCCATTAATTAATCCTGGACCTTCACAAATGAGAATGCAGTTGCCAACAGTGCATTGAGAATGTGATTGAAGAGGAATATCTGACCATGTTGGGAAAGCTCTTGCATCTACTGTTTTTCAAGATTTAAAATTAATTAGTAGTGAAGATACTTCTTCAGTGATTGACAGAAGCAAGATAAGATGAAAAAGGAGCAAGATTAGAAAAGATCTCTCTGAAGATACTTCAACTTTCAGTTCAAGTGATCATGTTATGGGTCTCTACTTTGATGGAAGAAAAGATTGAATGAATGTTATGATAATGAAAGGTAGTATCATTCTAGGATTACTTTGGAAGAGCATATTGTCCTTTTGAAAGAACCAGGCTCAACTTAAGCCACATATCAACAGAAATGAGCACAACAAAGAGCATTTATAAAGGCATTTTGGAGTTTTTAGGATGCAAAAATATCAGTGCTAGAAATATTGTTGCCATTGGCTATGATGGCACTGCAGTCAATACTGGAATAAAAGGAGGCATATTAAAAAATTTGGAGCAGAACTTAAACAAACCCTTTCACTGGTTTATTTCTCTCTTTCATTTTAATGAGTTACCACTGAGGCATTTGTTAGAACACCTCGATGGGCCCTCCCATCGTAAATGAGAAATGTCAGGATGAATTGGAAAAGTATTAAAATCTGTCAACCAACCAAGTTAAGTTTGAAGCCATGGAAGGAAATCCTCTTCTAATTACTGATTCTGATGATCTAAGTACAGATCAACTGTACCTCTATAAAGCTTCTCAGACTATTACTTCTGGGTGTTGCAGCAATGACTTAGCAAATTTTCAACCTGGGCCAATGGTCCAATCCAGATGGTTGACTAATGCTAACTGCATCCTGCGTTTCTACATGGGATGTGAAAATCTGATGGATAGCTTAAAAGTAATGGTAGAATATATTGTCAAAGTTAATGCTCCAGTGTGGTTCATGACCAAGACAAAACCTTGGTACTATGATGGACCTCGTCACCTGTGGCAGATGGTAGCTTATTCAAGATACCTAAAAGATACTGTTGATAAAATAATTATTTGTAATGCCCACTTTGCACATTAAGGGAACCTTCTTCTTGCAATGATTACTGATAACTAGCCAAACATTTGAAAATTGTCAATATGAAGGATCGAAGTAGCAAGATCTCAAGCTGAGAAAAAGACACACATTCATGAGTTCAGTGTACCGAAGCTAGATTTCCATGCACTTGACTACACTGATATTATATTTTGAACAGATAGTCCCATCAGGTTTCAGCCCTCATTGACAAAACACTTAACCGAAGAGGAGTTGACATCTGACACTAGCAAAGAAAAATTAAAACTTTCAATTCCCTTGTCATACACAAGCAATAGAAAGGAGTATCAAACTTGTAACAGAAGCGGCAAGAGCAGTTTATGGAAGGGAGAGGAGAGATGGCTATATTAAAACCAAAATTAGATCTCAAGCAATAATAAAATAAAATCATTAAATCTTTGAATTTTTCCTTAATTTTTAGGGGCACCTGAAAGGCAAAATCTTTGACCTCCTTAGGGCTGGTGAAGTTGATGTTGCAGGTAGCTAATATTTTACAGATTTTTTTATTGGTACCACAGACTAACTTTTTGGTGCCCCTACAAAAATTAAATTCTGAAAAATGTTTTTTTTCACTCCACCTTAATGCACAGGCACACCAGAGCAGTCTCAAACCATAGATCATGCTGACAGGAGGAAGGCTACTGACAAATTCTGAGTATCAAGCCCCTCAGGAAATTCCTGGACACATCCTCCCACTGGTGCTGCCACCACTGAAGGAGTGCATCCTGGAAAACCTTTGTGAAATCAGATGCCAGGAGGTGTGTGTGTTAGGGTAAAAAAGTAAAGGTAGAAGGATACCTTCCTTGCACACTGATGTGGAAAGGTACCCTACCCAACAAAAGGCAACCAACTTACAATGTGATGACCTGTTGCAATAACAGATGTGGGGAGACAAGAGAGGACAGGGATTCAAGATCTCTGCAGGAGTCAGAATAAATGACAAAAGACACAGATGAGTGTTTCACCATAAAAATTGAAGCTGCTGATGGAAGGCTACTGCACAACTCACTCCAAGTGGTGAGTGAGAACCATCAGTGAACATTGGACTAGAATCGCAAGTAAGAGTAGAATGGGGGCTAGAATCGCAATGGTAAGAGTGAATGGGGGCTAGAATCGCAATGGTAAGAGTGAATGGGGGCTAGAATCGCAATGGTAAGAGTGAATGGGGGCTAGAATCGCAATGGTAAGAGTGAATGGGGGCTAGAATCGCAATGGTAAGAGTGAATGGGGGCTAGAATCGCAATGGTAAGAGTGAATGGGGGCTAGAATCACAATGGTAAGAGTGAATGGGGGCTAGAATCGCAATGGTAAGAGTGAATGGGGGCTAGAATCGCAATGGTAAGAGTGAATGGGGGCTAGAATCGCAATGGTAAGAGTGAATGGGGGCTAGAATCGCAATGGTAAGAGTGAATGGGGCTAGAATCGCAATGGTAAGAGTGAATGGGGGCTAGAATCGCAATGGTAAGAGTGAATGGGGGCTAGAATCGCAATGGTAAGAGTGAATGGGGGCTAGAATCACAATGGTAAGAGTGAATGGGAGCTAGAATCGCAATGGTAAGAGTGAATGGGGGCTAGAATCGCAATGGTAAGAGTGAATGGGGGCTAGAATCGCAATGGTAAGAGTGAATGGGGGCTAGAATTGCAATGGTAAGAGTGAATGGGGGCTAGAATCGCAATAGTAAGAGTGAATGGGGGCTAGAATTGCAATAGTAAGAGTGAATGGGGGCTAGAATCGCAATAGTAAGAGTGAATGGGGGCTAGAATCGCAATAGTAAGAGTGAATGGGGGCTAGAATCGCAATGGCAAGAGTGAATGGGGGCTAGAATCGCAATGGTAGAGAGTCATTCCATGTCAGTTCAACAGCGAAAAAAATGTGACCATCACTGATTTTTTTTTTTAAATTTGCACACTTATTGATCTCTGTGAGAAAAACAGAATGACACTCGTTTCAACACTTTAGGTCATATGGTTCCGGAGATATGGCCCTTTGAATTTTGTAAAAAAAGGTCAATTTCCAAGGTCATACCATATTTCAACATGAAATATCTCGGCTCCTATTGCACTTACAGAGACCATTTAAACACTATTTTAAAGCTTTTAAGCAGATCTAAGACTTTTGTTTCTATTCATATATTACCTCAGTGGTCAAATAAAAAAAGCTGATCTTATTTTTGACCTTTGACCTTGTGTAGGTCATTTGATGTCACAACCAATTTTTTTTTCCTTCACCCAATTTTGGGTACACATGTCTACCTTAACCTAAAACAAGACTTTTAGTGTTGATTAAGTTAGTATAGACGCTACAGCCATTTCAGTGAACCATACCTACCTCCATTTTGACCAAGTACCTTTTTCCACCAAACTTTGGAGCACGGTATCTTTGGAACTGTTTGAGCTAGTGTTGAGAAAAATATCATTAGATTTTTCTTACTGAGATATATAATGCCTGCTAATTTTCAAAAAAATCGGTAATTATGTAACCTAACCTAACCCAGTTATTTGGTTGAATAAGTATCCGGCCCTATTATACAATTTTTTTTTTTTGTATATTTTAGAGAATTATATAATATAGGTAATTTAAATTACATAATTAATTAATTTATATGGACATTCAAAAGTGTGAAGAACTTTGAATCTGCTATCCTGTTTAAAGGTAAAGCTATGTATGTATATAAGTATATACCTTATACTAGGCTATAGGTACTAACTACCCTATAGAATAAGTTGTTTTATTAGACGAGTTTTAATAGAATTACTTAACTTTGTGTATTTATTCATTGTGTACAACAGTATGTACCCATGTGAAAATAAGCTTATTTAAACCTTGGAGCAAGGATTTTTTGGGCATCTGTATTTATTCCAATCTGTAAATCAAACTGCACATTTTTTCTTGTTGTAGACATCTGAAACAAGATCAGTAGGTCCCAAATTTTATTTGTGCCATCTAAGCAAAAATAGCTTTTAACAGGGTTGGATACAATGAATAATTATAATTGTATTTTTAATTAATTGATCCTAATTTCCATTAATTGTAATTGATTCAAAATAAAATAAAAATAAAGGTAATTGTAATTGATTTTTGAGCTATAACTGATGTAATTGATCAATTAATGTTAATTGTTAAAAATTATACCCCTAGATCTGGCAGTCATACATCATCCAATGAAAATAAACCTTTGATAGTTTATTTAGTTAGATATAGATATATATTTATTTCAGATATATAGAATAGATAGTTTTATTTGTAATTGTAATTGATTCACACAAAATTAATTGTAATTGATCTTGAAATTGTGTAGTACAATACTAACTGTAATTAATTTGAAGAAAAATAAAAAAAATTATAATTGTTTCCATTTTGTGTAATTGAACCCAACCCTGCTTTTAAGCTACATATGTTTTTTTTTCTTTTTTTTAGATAAACATGGATTTCAGCAGTTTGAATATGGGCAGGTTCTGTTGTGACCCATTTAAAAAACACAAAGGAAAAGTGAAAAAAGGCATTCGTGCATTGACTAAAAATTTGATTGATCAAAATCCTGAATTGAAACTAACAAATAATCATAAAGCATGTGCAACCTGTCAAAATATACTAGCAATCATCCATCCCCAATACCTGAATGTGAACCACTTGAAAAATCACCATCCACCTCATCAAGTGCCCCATCTGAGCTAGAAACCATTGGAGATGTAGTTGAAATGCAGTATGAGCTTAGTAAATTCAATGCTTCACTGGCGACACTGATGAGACCCGATAAAAACCATGGAAACGCTCTGACAGCGCTGGTTACGCAAAGAGAAAGTTGAGGAAAGTAGTAGTAGTAGTTGTGAAAAGAAAGCTTGAACTTGCAACTAAACAACCAATTTCATGCAGTGATTCAGATGATATAGAACTGGAGAGAAGAATTTAAGTGCTCAGATTACATGGCTAGGCAAGCAGAGAGTTTGGTGAGGGAGAAGGGAGTGCTTTCAACTCCTAATCAATGTTTGGGGATATGCCTGAATAGTGAAACTGCTGCCAAAGTAATGATTAGGTCTCTTATTATAGGTTTTTTTTTACTGTTTGCTGTTGAATAATGATCTCAGTTTTGTCTAAGGTCAAATCTTTGGTAGGATAAATAATTACCTTGAAAGGCATTTCAAATACTTTATTATTATTACAAATGTAACAATAATGGCTTCCATAAAATATATTGTAAATACCTAATAACTGCCTTTTTTAAATATAAAGTTATGTTGATGCCTCTTTTTTCATAGTTTCACCCAGCTAGACAAGAATCGGTTCTTATAACTCAATTGGTAAAAATAAAGGAATAGGTTATTTTAATATACATATTAAAAGGCAAATTGTCTTAAAAATAGCAGACATTATAGACCTCAGTGAGACAAATCTAGTGGTACTTTTCTCAATGCTCTAGCTCAAACAGTTCCAAAGAACCAGCGTCCAAATTTGGTGGAAAAAGGTACTTGGTCAAAATGGAGGTAAATATGGTCCACTGAAATGGCTGTAGCATCTATACTAACTTAACTAATCAACACTAAAAATCTTCTTCTAGGTTAAGGTAGACATGTGTACCCAAAATTGGGTGAAAGGAGAAAAAATTGGTTGTGACATCAAATTACCTACACAAGGTCAAAGGTCAAAAATAAGATCAACTTTTTTTTTTGACCACTGAGGTAAAATAAGAGTAGAAACAAAGTTGTAGACCTGCTTAAAAGCTTTAAAATAGTGTTTAAATGGTCTCTGTAAGTGCAATAGGAGCCGAGATATTTCATGTTGAAATATGGTGACCTTGGAAATTGACCTTTTTTACAAAATTTGAATGGCCATATCTCAGGAACCATATGACCTGAGCATTGAAACCAGTGCCATTCTGTTTTTCTCACTGAGATCTATAAGTGTGCCAATTTTCAAAAAATCAGTATTGGTCATGTTTTTTTTACCCAAAATTCTGTTGAACTGACATGGAATGACCCTAAGCGTGAATGGGGGCTAGAACCGCAATGGTAAGCGTGAATGGGGGCTAGAATCGCAATGGTAAGCGTGAATGGGGCTAGAAATCGCAATGGTAAGCGTGAATGGGGGCTAGAATCGCAATGGTAAGCGTGAATGGGGGCTAGAATCGCAATGGTAAGCGTGAATGGGGGCTAGAATCGCAATGGTAAGCGTGAATGGGGGCTAGAATCGCAATGGTAAGCGTGAATGGGGGCTAGAATCGCAATGGTAAGCGTGAATGGGGGCTAGAATCGCAATGGTAAGCGTGAATGGGGGCTAGAATCGCAATGGTAAGCGTGAATGGGGGCTAGAATCGCAATGGTAAGCGTGAATGGGGGCTAGAATCGCAATGGTAAGCGTGAATGGGGGCTAGAATCGCAATGGTAAGCGTGAATGGGGGCTAGAATCGCAATGGTAAGCGTGAATGGGGGCTAGAATCGCAATGGTAAGCGTGAATGGGGGCTAGAATCGCAATGGTAAGCGTGAATGGGGGCTAGAATCGCAATGGTAAGCGTGAATGGGGGCTAGAATCGCAATGGTAAGCGTGAATGGGGGCTAGAATCGCAATGGTAAGCGTGAATGGGGGCTAGAATCGCAATGGTAAGCGTGAATGGGGGCTAGAATCGCAATGGTAAGCGTGAATGGGGGCTAGAATCGCAATGGTAAGCGTGAATGGGGCTAGAATCGCAATGGTAAGCGTGAATGGGGCTAGAATCGCAATGGTAAGCGTGAATGGGGCCTAGAATCGCAATGGTAAGCGTGAATGGGGGCTAGAATCGCAATGGTAAGCGTGAATGGGGGCTAGAATCGCAATGGTAAGCGTGAGTGGGGCTAGAATCGCAATGGTAAGCGTGAGTAGGGGCTAAATCGCAATGGTAAGCGTGAATGGGGGCTAGAATCGCAATGGTAAGCGTGAATGGGGGCTAGAATCGCAATGGTAAGAGTGAATGGGGGCTAGAATCGCAATGGTAAGAGTGAATGGGGGCTAGAATCGCAATGGTAAGAGTGAATGGGGCTAGAATCACAATGGTAAGAGTGAATGGGGGCTAGAATCGCAATGGGAAGAGTGAATGGGGGCTAGAATCGCAATGGGAAGAGTGAGTGGGCTAGAATCGCAATGGGAAGAGTGAGTGGGGCTAGAATCGCAATGGGAAGAGTGAGTGGGGCTAGAATCGCAATGGGAAGAGTGAGTGGGGCTAGAATCGCAATGGGAAGAGAGAGTGGGGCTAGAATCGCAATGGGAAGAGAGAGTGGGGCTAGAATCGCAATGGGAAGAGAGAGTGGGGCTAGAATCGCAATGGGAAGAGTGAGTGGGGCTAGAATCGCAATGGGAAGAGTGAGTGGGGCTAGAATCGCAATGGGAAGAGTGAGTGGGGCTAGAATCGCAATGGGAAGAGTGAGTGGGGCTAGAATCGCAATGGGAAGAGTGAGTGGGGGCTAGAATCGCAATGGGAAGAGTGAGTGGGGCTAGAATCGCAATGGGAAGAGTGAGTGGGCTAGAATCGCAATGGGAAAAGTGAGTGGGGCTAGAATCGCAATGGGAAGAGTGAGTGGGGCTAGAATCGCAATGGGAAGAGTGAGTGGGGCTAGAATCGCAATGGGAAGAGTGAGTGGGGCTAGAATCGCAATGGGAAGAGTGAATGGGACTAGAATCGCAATGGGAAGAGTGAATGGGGCTAGAATCGCAATGGGAAGAGTGAATGGGGCTAGAATCGCAATGGGAAGAGTGAATGGGGCTAGAATCGCAATGGGAAGAGTGAATGGGGCTAGAATCGCAATGGGAAGAGTGAATGGGGCTAGAATCGCAATGGGAAGAGTGAATGGGGCTAGAATCGCAATGGGAAGAGTGAATGGGGCTAGAATCGCAATGGGGAGTGAATGGGGCTAGAATCGCAATGGGAAGAGTGAATGGGGCTAGAATCGCAATGGGAAGAGTGAATGGGGCTAGAATCGCAATGGGAAGAGTGAATGGGGCTAGAATCGCAATGGGAAGTGAATGGGGCTAGAATCGCAATGGGAAGAGTGAGTGGGGCTAGAATCGCAATGGGAAAAGAGAGTGGGGGCTAGAATCAGAATGGGAAGAGTGAATAGGGCTAGAATCAGAATGGGAAGAGTGAATAGGCTAGAATCAGAATGGAAAGAGTGAATGGGCTAGAATCAGAATGGAAAGAGTGAATGGGCTAGAATCAGAATGGAAAGAGTGAATGGGCTAGAATCAGAATGGAGAGTGAATGGGCTAGAATCAGAATGGAGAGTGAATGGGCTAGAATCAGAATGGAGAGTGAATGGCTAGAATCAGAATGGAGTGAATGGGCTAGAATCAGAATGGAGAGTGAATGGGCTAGAATCAGAATGGAGAGTGAATGGGCTAGAATCAGAATGGAAAGAGTGAATGGGCTAGAATCAGAATGGAAAGAGTGAATGGGCTAGAATCAGAATGGAGAGTGAATGGCTAGAATCAGAATGGAGAGTGAATGGGCTAGAATCAGAATGGAGAGTGAATGGGCTAGAATCAGAATGGAGAGTGAATGGGCTAGAATCAGAATGGAGAGTGAATGGGCTAGAATCAGAATGGAAAGAGTGAATGGGCTAGAAACAATTGATGAAGGGCAAAAGGTTGGAACTGTGACTTTGGTGCAATAGAGAGGATGGAACAGGTATGGAGGGGGGAAGGATCCACAGGGTGAAGGTAGAGGGAGGAAAGGGAAGTACTAGCCCTCCACCCGTAAAGAAGACAGAGAAGGGGCCATCCATAAACTGTGGATCAGGGAACCAGAGCAATAAATGGCAAGGTCATCAACATAGAGGATGGCTATAATCCCAGAGGGCAGAGCCATCATCAATCACCAAAGTGAAGCAGATGACACTCAGGATGCTGCCCTGGGGAACCCCCTTCCTCTTGCAAGTGTACAGAAGAGAAGTACCCACCTGAACACCAAAGGAGTGAGAAGACCTTAGAAATCCAAGAGATGTAGTTTATAGCGAATCCACCACCACCACCACCTACTCAAAAAAAAAAACTGCATAGTGACACCACTCTGCAAAGGACATACGGACCACAGTCTCCAGCTGAACCAAAATGTCAGTGGTGTCACCACCCCTGCAAAAACTGTGTAGAGAAAGAAATTGTGACATTCAAGGTGCCACGCCAGATGCCAAGAAACCATCTTCTCAAGTAGTTTTGGGAGGCATCTTGTGGATGGCTACTGGATGGTAGTTAATGGGAGATATCGCGTCCTTACCAGGCTCAGGAAATGGGTGCACCACTGCCTCCTTCCAACAGGAAGGGAAGGTGTCCACCACCCAAATCCAATTACAGAGGGTGAGTAGATAAAAAAGAACCGAAGGGTGTAGGTGGCAGAGTATATCAAAATGAATGCCATCAGAGCTGGGAGCAGACTTGCTGCAAGAAGCCAGCACCAAGTGCAGTTCCAACATAAAAAAAGATGGTTGTAAAGGAAGTTATTAGGAGTCTGGAAAAGATGAGGGAAGTGACCAAGCAAAGCCTTACATTGAAGGAAAGCAGGATCATGGTGATTGTGTCAGGAGATGGAGGCAATGATTGAGGCCAAGACTTTGACCACTGCAGTAGGGGATGATACTGGGTTTCCATCTATCATAAAAACAAGAATGGGAGGAAGATTTACCAGAGATCTTCCAGATCTTGTTCCAGATTTGGGAGGAAGGGTGAGAGAGGAGACAAGTTCACCAGGAAAGGAGGCAGGCTTCATGAACTGTGCAACAGGGCTGAGCTTGCTCACTCTTGAAAGCTATTGAAATAGCAAAAGATGGGTTGCATTGAAGATGGTAAAAGGCTGACTGCTTAGCTCAAGAGTCAAATGGCTAAGGCACATGTTGGGGTCCACCAGGGAACTGAAGGGGCAGAGGTGCAGGAAAATGTCAACTTGGGGATGGAGGACAGAGCAGCACAAGTGATGTGATTGGTAAGGTAGGTGGAGGCAGCATCTATCATCAGAAAGTTACTCAGAACTGCAAAGGTTTGGCCTTCAGACCAGAAAAGAGGCCTGTTAGCTTTGGCAAGAGACCATTGGGTAGGAAGAGTGGAGGAGCTGAGTCTGGCATATACAGAGGAGGAAGGGAAAGTGGTCACACCCATAAAGGTCTGGAGTGACAGACCAAGAGAAATCAAGGAAGGCAGAAGAAGAAGCAAGCAAAAGATCTATGGAGGAAAATGTACGGGTCTGGAGATGAAAAGCTGTGGGCTGGCTGGTGGTGAGAAGACAAACAGGAGTAGTTGAGAAAAGGGAGACCACAATGCCACCCTCCTGATTGGTGACAGTGTTACCCCACAGAGGATGGCTTGTGTTGAAGTCTCCCAAGAGGAGGGAGGGGGGAGGAAGCTGCAAAAAGAGCAGAAAGATCATTATTTACAGAAATTTCCTATGATGGGGGAAGATATAATGAACAAATTGAATATAATCAGTCAAGGAAAACCCAGGCCACAACAGCCTGGAGAGGAGTACAGAGAGGAAAGGGAGTAGATGGCTCGTCAGAATGGACAAAAACAACCATACCCCCATGAGGGGCTGTATCAGGGGCTGAAACCCCAAATTGGGTTTCCTGGAGGCAGACACACACCGGGGAAAAATCAACAATTCCACTGAAGGATAACAGCCATCAAGTGTGGAAAATAGGTGGAGAAGGTGAGACGTAGAGGAGTGACCAGAAGAATGAGCAGATGAAACTAGGGGCAGATTAAAGAAGGGGAGGTTGAGGGAGTTTGGGTTTCAGGGGGAAGCAGGAATGCAAGAACCAGGGTACAAAGCAGGTTGAGGTAAATCCAATTTCCAGGTTGGAGGAGAGAATGCAGGGGGCATTAGGAGGGCAAGGAGGGAGTGGGGGCAGAGGAGGATACAAAGCAGGGTAGGGTGAATCCAGTTTCTGGGGTGGTGATGAGGAGGATGGTGGGGCCATCAGGTCAAGGAGGGAGCAGGGTGGAGAAGGGGTGAGAGGGTGGATGTCAACTTGAACTCAAAGTTCAGAAGCCACATGACCACCATCAGGAAGGGAGAGAAGCGAATGGTCATAAAGGGAAGTGGGGGAACTCAGAGGAGCCAGCAAAATGAGAGGGATCACTGGAAGTGGGAAGGGTATGGGGGTTGGGAGGAAGAGAACTGGTGGAAAAGGGAGTGAGAGGATGAGACAGGGGACCTGAGCAAGGAAGCTTGGCAGAGGGACCCAAATGTGGGGTTTGGCAATAGGTCATCTAACAGAAGAGTGAGCAGTTTTTGATATGTCTTCTGAAATGTCAACAATGGTTTTGGGAGGGCAAGTAAGCAGACTAAATGCTACTGAGGTGGAGCAGATAGGGACAGTGGAATTGGAAGTTCTGGAGGGGGGGTGGAAGAACACAGGGATGAAGATGACAAGCAGGTTGATATAGAGGACAGGATAGGAGAATGGGTGAATGAGGCCTGATCAGGCCTAGAGCAATAGGGTGAGGAAGAGGATGGTATAGAAGTGTGACTGAAATCCAAGGCAAATGGGAGGTAGTAGGGTGGGAAGGATGCAGAGTTTGAGTGAAGGAAAGGCCTCAATGCACAAATTGGGACCAAACACAGGCCCTCACACTCAGATAAATATGTTGGACAGAAAGAAGAGGTGGTGGCATGGTCATCTCCACAGTTGGTGCAGTGAGTAGGATTGGACCAGGAGCAGCCATGCATTGGAGATGCACAATTAACACGAATACCAGGGGAACTTCGACACCTTACTGATGTGTCCAAGCCTCTGACAAGTAAAACACCAGTGGTCTGGGGATATAACAGTGGACCAGAAATTGAAGATAACCAACCCTAATTTTCTTGGGTAACTGGGAACTAGCAATAGTCTAAGATCAATAAAGGGGATGGAATCCTTGCCCCCTGGACCATATAGGGGGAGAACAGTAAATGCGGATCACCTTCTCAGAGGAGAGGTGGGTCAGAAGATCCAACTCCAAATACTCCAAAAGACAGGGGACATGAACTACACCCATACAAGTGTTAAAGGAAGAGTGGGACAGGCAGCCCAGAGGAGCAGAAGCCAGGGTTGAGACAGACAAAACCTTCTGGTACTGGGCCTTGAAGGAGATGTCTACCACAAGAGAGCCATCACTCTGGGGCCATATCTGTCGGGATCACGTCTATGGGAAGTCATTATAGGGTAATTCTATGAGAAATAGACAAATGAAGTACATGGTCACCTCTTCAAAATTCATGAAACTTGGTGTGAGGGTTGGTTTAGGTCCAAATTACAAATTTCTGAATTTTTTTGAAAATTGGTCAAGTTGGTCAAATTTTATGGCTTGACCAAATTTTGGTCAAATGAAAAAAAACAATAATTTTCAAACGTAAATATCTCAGCTCCTAATTGTGGTAGTGTAGTAAGTCTTAAATGATAAAATATGTAAAATTAACTGTAGTTTCTAAATATGTATCATTTTTTTTGGGTAACAAAAATAAAATTATGATTTTTTTGGATTTTTTTTTTTTTTTTTTTTGCGATTTGGCAGCGAAGATATCATTTTTTGAAAAAAAGACCAGGAATAAAAAATGTTTATTTGATGTATGTACACCATAATAAGTAATAAAAAGTCAGCTTATCGACAATTATTATGAAAAAAAAAATTACTAAAAAAAAAAATCCACCAAATTTTAACAATTTTTTGCTTTCTTTCCAGATTTTCAGTATATACCTAATTTTCTAGTATACATAAATTCACCTAACCCTTAAAATGCCTCAAAACACAAAATTTTGTTGCGATCCTTTGAAAAAACACTCAAGAATTTTCTGTAACATCAAAAAAGTAAACTCTGCCATGGCAGCTGCAAGCTATGAATTTTGGAAGAAAATCAATTACTATGCAGCAATTGCTATATCACAATTAAAAAGAAGCCAATTGTATTAGAACATGTTCAACATTCATCCAGAGAGCCGGAACCTGCGCCAATACCTGAGCCAGACATACTTAACGAATCTATGGAGCGAAGCAGTAGCGATTCCATGAATCCACCACCATTGGAAGAATTTGTCGTTCAAGACAGGCAATTCAATAAAGATTTGCTCAGCGACAATATTTTACCTTTATTTGATGAAAGCCCTATTAAAACAGGTAATAAAACAATAGAGACTCCGTTCAGGACATTTGTTTCTTAATGCCAAATTCGTAGTTTTCTGTTTTTAAATATTAGCATCAGCACTTGAACACATATATACAAAATATTTGATATTTGATTATTTCACGCAACCTAAATTTATGAATTTGTTTTACAGCTGGATTGAAGCCGGGACAAAAACAGATAAAGGCTTCTACGAAGTTGTAGATGTAGAGCTTTCTTTGCAAAAACGTCTGAGTGAACCTATTACTTCTATCAAAGGTACTCAACAATTACATCACTTCGTCCCAATTTCCAAGAATTCGTTGAAGGTTTATCCACTCTCTCAGAGTGCACAGTCAGTCGAAATAAGAGAGCTCATTAGAGTTTCTGCTTCAGTTCAAGAACAATACTGTCTCTCAACGCAAAATTGAAACAGGCTCTTTTGTGGGTTGTATGTATGAAAATAAACTATGGCTCGGATTAGTCGTCCTTTGACTGTGAATATGATGATTTTCTGATAAAATTTCTCCATCCTTCGGGCATATGTCCCTCATACGTTTTTCCTGCACAAGATGATGTTTGTCACGTTCCAACAGAAAATATATTTGGGAGTATTGAAGCAAGTTTATGAGGAGGAACAAGAAATACATTTTTCCACTTCAAGAATTAAATAACTTTTCAAAGAAGATAAAATAAATTCTATCGAATGTATACTATTTAAGATTGTCTATATAATATTTCTAAAAAATTTATCTAAGATTTGTGTATCTACTTAATAGTTATAAAAATCTTTTCAAATTCTTTTTTCTTATTATTATATTATTAGTGTCTAAAATTTGGATTCACTGGATGAGAATACTGTCTCTTAATTCATTCTCAAAGACTTGTGTACATGTAGTATTAGGAAGAGTATTTTATACTCTGATAAGCGCTTTATAAATTAAACATTATTATTGTCAATATATTCTGTCCCTAAATATAAGAGAGGTTATGTATGTACATTGTACATATATTTTAAAAGATTTTTTCTCCTTTGGTTTATCTACATATATTTTTTATATGAATTGAAAATTGTCTTTTTTTGGACTAACAAGTCTGTAATAAATCTTAGTTGTCTGAAAAAAAAATTTATTACTTAATTTCAAACTCAGTTTTGAGCCTTATAATAAACTATAAGCTGACTTTTTATTACTTATTATGGTGTACATACATCAAATAAACATTTTTTATTCTTGGTCTTTTTTTCGAAAAATGCTATCTTCACTGCCAAATCGCGCAAAATAAATAAAAAAATTGACATTTTTTCAAAAAAATCAATTTTATTTTTGTTACCCTAAAAAAATGATACATATTTAGAAACTACAGTTAATTTTACATATTTTATCATTTAAGACTTATTACGCTACCACAATTAGCAGCTGAGATATTTACATTTGAAAATTGTTGGTTTTTTCATTTGGCCAAAATTTGGTCAAGCCATAAAATTTGATCAACTTGACCAATTTTCAAAAAAATTCAGATTTTTGTAATTTGGACCAAAACCAACCCTCACACCAAGTTTCATGAATTTTGGAGATGGTGGAGTGTACATTTGGCACTTTTATTTGTCTATTTGTCCTAGAATTACCCTTTAGACCTCAAAAACATCCCACTGTGAGAGAGGAAGTTAAAAGAACTGAACAAGAAACTGAGGGTAGTCAGGGTCAGAGCCATCAGCCCCTAATGAAGCAGTCAAAAGACTTGCAAGAATAAGATGTATGAGCAGTCTTAGAATGAGGAGGATGCAAATTTTTCATAGCTAGAGAGGGAAGAGCCTCCTCAAGACGCAGTCTTACAGTGGTAGAGGACTTGAGGACCTGGTCACCCACCACCAGAGTGCTAGAATAGGAGTTAATTTTACCCATAAATTGAAGAGTAAAGAAAACAGACCCAGGGGATGTTGGAAACTGCCTACTGGTAAGAAAGGTGGGCCAAGCATAAACCACAGGGGGTGGGATACCTTGTCCCCAGGGGTCACACCATCAGTTTAAAAACAGGGCTCCATGATATGAAAGTTTGTCCCCAATGGCACAAAGACCCCGACTCCCCAATCCCACTGGCCTGGACACCCAACCAGCCAACACAGACACCCCCTAAGGGTGCCACCTCCAGAGGAGAGCTCTGGAGAGCCACACTACTGTGAGCCAAAGACCTTGGTGGCTCTTAGTCCAGTCTCCCCAGTAGCCTGTCCAGCATGGGTGACCCTTCCAGGAGTTGAGCCCCCACCCACATAGCCCACTGGGTCGGAACACAGAAGCCCCCCACCACCACCACAACAAGGTGGCCACCCAGGGAGAGAGAGAACAAGAGGGTCATTCCATGTCAAGTCAGCCACCTAAAACACTCACACCCCTTTCAATTTTGCTCATACTTGGCACAATAGCAGATATACATGCCAAACTTAAATTCCCAAATTATTAGAGCTGACTGACCTTTGGTTACTGAGATACAAGGTCACAAAGTTGTGACATTTTGACCTTTTTTGCGTTAAATGACTATTTTCAAAATGGTGTAACTAAAAACTATTAAAGCTAGAGCATTGATTTTGGTCTCATTTTAAAGCTCTTTAGTAGCCCCTTGTTTATTGTCTCTTGTTAAATATCTCTACTGTGAAAAATAAAAAAATCCCTTCAAAAGTTGACCTTTGACCTTGAATAAAAAAAAAATACCTTCTCCTAAAAAATTCAATTTTTTTACATTAATACCTTGAGTCATGTACAACAAAATCCCAAGAAGCTGTAAGTGGCTGATAACTAGTTCAATGTATAAAAAATAATGAATTCAAGCAACATTTTGAAAAAAGTCATTTTATACAAAAATTGTCAAAAAGTCATGACTTTGTGACCTTGTATGTCAGTAACCATTTTTGTCTAAGGTCAGCTCAATCTCTTACAAATACAACCCATATCTACATACTATCTGCAGCCTTCTACAAACAAGCAAATGCTTATTTTTAAATATTTGTTCTTTACCCACCTCACCTGTATGTTGTGCATGTATGTGATGGTTTTCAGTAGTTGACAAGATTCTTGTGGGCCACCCAATTTATTGTGATTTCTAGAAGAGAAAACAATTTTTAATGTATACCTAGATAGCTACCTAATTAACAAATACAAGTAACATATTAAAATGTACATACAATATGTATAGGTATAGTGCTCATTGATTTCCATTTATCACAACTTAAAATGTATGCAGTGTATATATAGTTACATGACCATTTTAATTTTGAATTCTTACCTTTCTGTGCTGTAGATCTGCCAAAGCTTTGGATGCCTTCAAAGTAACTTCTTTGCAAATCCTGTATGTTCGTCCATTAGTAGTAGATGCCTCAACTTGTGTTAGAATATCTGAATATGGTAAGATTAATTCATCTGGTCGACCAGGATACACAAATGATGGGTTTGGGCCATGAGGATGAAGGAATGTGACTTTTACTTCTCTATTCTCTGGTATCTTTTCCAGCACATATGCCACCCACCAATGGCCATCATATGCAGCAGTAACAAAACCATGTATTTTCTCCTCAGTCACAACTTCTTCCTTTTCAGTAACTTTCTCAATATTTGAATAATCTGATAATGAATAATGTTTAACCTTAAGAGAAGTCAATGAAACTGGCTGTAAATGGTGTAATTTCTGTGTACCAGCAATAGTCCTTGCAGTTGAGTGTCTTTCTTGGAGAAGTTGGCTTTCCTCTTCATGCTCTTTATTGGTTGAAAAATGACATTTTATATTTACAATATTTTCACTTGCAAATGTATATAACTGTTCTGCAGTAAGGATCTGTTCATCATAAGGTCGTTGTAGACTAGCTTTTGCAGCTAATCTCTTAACTGTGCCTCCAACACCATCACAGGGTCCCTTTCCATGACTTGTTGCAAAAAAATTCCATTCTGCCTCAATTCCAAAATCATCTCTGTGATGGCAAAGATTCAAAAAGTTTTTGCAGTTCTTATACTGTCCTGCACACCCATCTGAAAAGTAAATTATTTTGTGGATGGAACCGATGGATGAGATATTATCTTTTAGGAATTTTATCAGATGCTTTTGAAACAAATGTACAGCAACTGTGTTATGGATGTTACACTCTGAAATAATAACAAAGCTAAGGTGAGCAATCTCATCTTCCTTTTTATAGTAAATAACAAATGGATGTAGAGTAGCCATCTCATTGTTCCAGTGAAAGCTCTGAACCTCATCTTGAAGAATAAAGGAATAATTTTCAGCAAAATCACACACAGCAAGGACCTCACCATCTTTCAAAGACATTTTTGTTTCACGGTAATAAGTTGCTTGCATCTTTGTCTTGAAGTCATGTATCTGGTATTCTTTCAGTTGGTTACAGAATTGGTCAATATATTCATCTGTATTCAGTTCTACTGATTCAAGATTTGACCGATCTGTATTGGTCCACTTTTTAAAATTTATGATATCAATGAAGTTGTTTGTAAATATGTCCAGTAGTCTGTTTTTTAAATCTGATGGATCTCCACATTGTTCACATTGTCTGAGGCAACATTTCTGTGAGGCAGGATTGCATTCCATAAAGGCAACACAATGACGTACATTCTTAATAGGTATGTCATCATTTGCAGTTAGTTTTTCTAATTCAGCTCCTACAAACATAAGTTTGGCATTCTGATGAATTGTACAGACACATACTGAGTGAGTTCCTGTTGCTCCAGCAATAACACACTGCTTTGGACGCAATTCTGCAAATTTACTGAATCCCACCTTAACCAAAGGATTTCTTTCTTTGAAAATATGATAGGCTTCTTTTAAATTGCAAAGTAAAAGATGCTTTTGCAAATGTATCCTTCCTCTTTCATTGTCAATGATACTACAATAGTCTTTCTTTCCTGGCATTGTTCTACTGATGTCTTCTGAAAGATAAAATGCTTTAATAGCGTCAACAGTATCCTGTTTAATTCTTTTCCCACCCTTTGGATTTGGGTCTGAAAGGACACCTTTTTCTTCAACTATTTTTTTAGCAATAGATGCTGTATGCCTTGTTGTGTTAAATTCTGAAGCAATTTTCCTAATGCTCCAACTTTTGGGCAATACAGTGAGGATTTTTATTTTATCACTTCTTTTAATATTTTCATTTTTGAATTTTTCCTTCAGTTGATTTATTATTTCTAAACAGTCTACATCTCCAGATGGCTCCTTAAATTGTGAGTCAGAAATCTCTTTTCCTGCAACTGTTTCCATTCTCTTCTTAACTGTCTCTGTCACCTTGCTTAGTTTTTTAGCTCCATATGACTTTTGCTCTACAAGCTTTCTCTTTTTTATGGGTGATTCACCAATTGAAACAAAAGAAGCATTCAAAGTACACATCTCATGGTTTTGCTCTGAAGTTGATGCATCACTATTGTCAACATTTTCAAGATCTTCAGGTGGTTCACTACTACAAGAAGAATCATTATTTATGTCTGAATTCAAAGTGCCTATTCCTTTCTCAGGCAAGGACTCAAGATGTTCTCTACACTGCTTACAAAGTCTGTGATGTAGTGTTAAGTGCAGATTGGGAAACTTATTTACAAGTTCCTGTGGTACAATTCTCAAACTCTTCTTTCGACACTGACCTTTGTGACGCAGCAAAGGATCAGCACACTTCTGTTTCAGTTTTAAATGTTCCATGTTTGTACTCTGAAATCACAAAAGCACAAAGAAAATCCTGAAAAGAAAACAATGAACAATTAATGAATTATTAAATAAATTTGTATACATGTATTTAGTAAAAATAAATTAACTTTAACTTGAAGTCAGGAGTCAACTCTGTAAAGTTGACAGTACTTATATACTAGTTGGGCCTTTGGATCAGCGCTACTCCAGTAGATTTGGGGCTGTCGAGGGGTTTAACCCTGGTTGTCTTTTAAAAGACTTCTTTTGGCACAGGTCACAAAAAGGTTTTTGAACTAATAATGTTAAGTTGAACTAAGTCTTCACTGACACTATATCAGAACAGAACTTTTAAATAAATGAACTGACAAAAAAAATCTAAAATTGAAGAATGATGCCAACTTCATTTATTTTTTATACATTGAACTAGTTATCAGCCACTTACAGCTTCTTGGGATTTTGTTGTACATGACTCAAGGTATTAATGTAAAAAAATTGAATTTTTTAGAAGGTATTTTTTTTTTATTCAAGGTCAAAGGTCAACTTTTGAAGGGATTTTTTTTATTTTTCACAGTAGAGATATTTAACAAGAGACAATAAACAAGGGGCTACTAAAGAGCTTTAAAATGAGACCAAAATCAATGCTCTAGCTTTAATAGTTTTGTAGTTACACCATTTTGAAAATAGTCGTTTAACGCAAAAAAGGTCAAAATGTCACAACTTTGTGACCTTGTATCTCAGTAACCAAAGGTCAGTCAGCTCTAATAATTTGGGAATTTAAGTTTGGCATGTATATCTGCTATTGTGCCAAGTATGAGCAAAATTGAAAGGGGTGAGTGCAAAAAGTGCCATTTTGTGGCTAAGTTGACATGGAATGACCCAAGAGATTAAGTGGAAGTCAAAGATTAAAATAACAATAAATATAAAAGGGCAAGTAAAATACTAATCTGTAAATAATCTGATAACCAAAAAGTATTTGATAACAAAAAAGGTAAATATGAAAGGTCAGGTAAAGAATTGTGTGAACAAATATAAAACTCCCTCGGTAATTGTGGATGATTAATATCAGCAAAAGAAATTACCCAAATATCCAGATTTTACCAATCCAGATACTGGCAAAAAAATGATAACATCTGGATCAGGGAAAAGTGATTTATGTAATTAGCTGATCTTTAAACCTGTGATATATATATATATATATATATATATATATATAATATATATATATATATATATATATATACAGGGCATCCCAAAAAAATTTATACACACTTTAAATAATTATAAAGGCAGTGTTTATTAAAATACATTTCATTTTCAAAATGTAATAGAATCTACAGACATTATTTAATTGTTTTGTCAATGCCTGTTTTCAAACTGATGTCCGTTCTGGTCCAGGCACTGCTGATAACGCGAAGCGATGGAATCGCAAACATCACGAAACATTTCGTTTGGTATTTGTGTGCATTCTCATTCAATGGCTGCTCTCAATTCAGCGACTGTTGCAGGTTTTATAGCGTAGACTTTGTCTTTTAAGTATCCCCATAAAAAAAGTCTAGTGGTGTGAGGTCTGGTGAACGCAGAGGGTATTCTACGAAACCCCTTCGTCCAATCCACATCCACATCGTGCCAAGTACCCCTCGCAATACTCCACTCTTCGGTCTGGATCATCTTCATTAATAGCATGGACTAATCTTGGAATGTAACTTTTCCATTGACAGCGCTTCAAAATGCGTTGGACAGACGATTCTGAAATTCCTACCTCACGACTCGCTTGCCGCACAGATTTTCTTGGACTTTGGTGATACGTTTCCAGTACTCTTTCTTGCTTTGTGGGGCTTGTCGATGTCCGTGGTCTTCCGGAACGCTTCTTGTGGACATTCTGAACAGTTCCATCGGCTTCAAACTTATCTCTAATTCGAGTGATGGTAAGTCGCGTTGGTGGATCTGTTTGAAACTCCCTCCTAAACTGTCTTTGCACTTCAACTGCGTTTTCACACTTCCAGTAGCATTTTAGAATGAATTTCCTTTGTTCAAAGCTTAGTCTGACTGCCATTATTAATTCTAATGGGTTTAACTTGGAAAGAAAGAAACATCAATTGAGCTATCAGCTGTTAAAGTGTGTATACATTTTTTGGGACGCCCTGTATATATATATATATTATGTATATATATATATATATATATATATATATATATATATATATATATATATATATATATATACTTGGATACACAAATCTAATTAATAAATGTTTAGTAGATTACTGAAGATTAAATGCAGTAATACATCATTTCACTTAAACCTTTTTGCTGCTTGTGCAATTTCATTAGTCATAATACAATTTTAATGCAACCAATGAGTTTCTGTATTTTCTTTCTTTTTTTTATGAATCCCTGAAGAGATCTTTTGAGGCAGTGAGGGAATGACATATTCAATTTCCACAGAATTAGCACCACTAATTCTCCCAAACTCCCCAGGGTTGGTGCTCCTAAAGGCACCCATCAGGTAGGGTAGGTTGCCTCAGATGAGTGTGGTAACACTGATCACCTTGGTGGGGGTAATTTGTGCTAATGGGAACAAACTACCACTTTCCTCTCTACAGTAAAAGTCCGAAAATCTGGACTGCTCAGGGATTGGGAGGGTCCGGATTTCCGGATTTTCCAGATTCTCAGGTAGTAATTTTAAAATTCAAATTTAAGGAGGAATAAAGAAAAGAACATGTAAATTATGATAGTTTATTCACTACGAAATACAGTGTGTTTAATTCTTGAAATCATCCATAAAAATGAATATTTTTATAAAAAAATACACTAAATAATTGACAAAAAATGAAAGCAGAAATTATTCACTACGAAATACAGCGTGTTTAATTCTTGAATCATTCATAAGAACGAACATTTTATAAAAAAAATAATTGACAAAAATGATAGAAATTATTCACTACAAAAAATTAGTCATTCATTTCGACGACTTCTGTTGCATCTGATGCACTACTTGTGGATGAAACACTTGTTTCACCAACAGACGCTGCTATTGCTTTTTTAAGATACTTTCTTATGTCACTTTGTTTGCGAGATTCTAATTTCTTTTTGATTAAATTGTTCTGCACCATATGCACATGCATGACATCTTGAAGACTAAAGCTATGGTTCTGTTCCATGAATTTTGTAACATTTTCTATACTCTTTTCTGCACAAGCCCAAGATATCTTTTCTTCTTGAACTATTTTTCTTCTTCACCAGATTTTTCTGAACAGCTCTCTTCTTTCTTATCGGGAGTGGTGATACTTTCAATGATTGTTGATCAGTGAAAGTGGCTGCAACTTCAATATCATTTTCAATGTTTACCCACTCTTCCATGTCGTTGCTATTAAGTTTAGACAGAGGGTTGTCTTCAGTAGATAATTTAACAGTTTCCATCAGTTCTTGCATTTCCTATGCCCTCTGCCTTATATGAAATCCTTCAAAATCTTCATCTTTATCAGACTCAAGATCAGCAAACATCACATTCAGCCATAACTTTTGCCACGCTCTCAAAAGAGTTAAAGGTTTGACTGCCTCCCATGCAGTCACTAGTGAATAAATTGCGTCTTTAAGCGTAAAACTGCGTTGAAATTTCACGATTTACAATGGTGAATTATCGCTTCCGTATGTAGAGTTGCTGCTTGTTGCCACCACGCGTCTGTGGCACTTCAATCGGAACTTTCTAAAATGAGCGCAAATACAAAAAAGTGTGCGATTTTAAAAAGTCTGGATTCTCAGGTTGTCCGGATTTCTGGGGTCCGGATTTTCAGACTTTTACTGTATTTGCTAAGCACAAGTTTGACAAAAATTGGGTGCTTCTAAGGTTGTCTGAAGCTAGCATACAAATCAGGATGATGACAAGTGAGAACTTTGTCCATGTCCTTCAGCACTTAGTACAGGCAGTGAATCATAGTGAGGATAAGAAAATTCTTTTGACCATGGACAACCAGGAGTTGCATCCAAGTGAGTGTGTACATACACAAACACTCAAGGGGTAGTCATCCTTTATTGGGTAAAGGGAGTATGGATAGGTGGGAAGAGGAGGAGGGCAGAGAAAATGTGCTGTAGACAAGACTGGATGATGGGGGGGGGGGGGGGAATCTGAGGAGAAAAGGAAAAGGGGTTAAGGATCAGTGAAAGAAGCAAGCAAAAGGACTTCTATATCTAAGATTGATCTGCTGATAAGAAGCTTCAGTCCATTAAGGATCTCATTGAGGTTGACAGATGATGTTCTTTATCTTTAGAATGATCTTGATAAGATGGAAACTGGGGAGACATTTGCATTTCTCAATGTTCCAGAAGAAGCTATGGTCAATGGTGAAAATATTCTGGGGTGTCTACTGCCACCGATGAAGCAACAAACCAAGCATGCCTCTGATTTCCACAAATTCTCATTTAATTTTCAGTTATAATACTGTACAAGGCAATAAAATTGGTTTTTTTAATATTCATAGGGCACCCAGTAGCTCAGTGGTTATGGTGGCAGACTGTAAGTGGTGAGGCTCCAGTTCACTCCCACCAGCTGGTTCTTCAGTTGGGTTGAGTTGGCTGTTTACCCTAACATTACTCAGGCTGAAGGTGATGTTTGAGGCACACTCACCACCACACTCTGGGAAAGTGAGCATCCTGGCTAGCTTTTTCACATTCATTTATGTTAACTTTATTTCTTTTTATGCAAGAAGTGAGGAAATGCCCCACCCCACCCCAAAATTAGGGAAGAAACCAAAATCAAGGTCCAAAGTTTATGAGATGCCCAGACACTGGATTTGAAAGACTACAGGGTTACTCTAGAGTTGGCCAGTTCAGTAGATAAAAGATTGAGAATACCTGCATTAGAGAGTTGGACAGAAAAGAGATAAGGCTCTCCTTAAAGGAGGAGGCATGCACTTAGAGAGTTCAGAAGAGCAGCATCTGTTATAACAACAATAGTAAGGAGACAGTGAGGCAACATTGCAGCAAAGAGGGGGATTGAAGCCAGTAAGTGGCATAGAATTGACAAGATGAAAACCTTTGATTCCACCTGGCCAAGTAGAGCTATGCGGGTTGAGCCAACACACACATGAGAAGTGTACTTCATTCAGGGACAGATAAGATCCCTGCACAGAGATAGCAACTGAGTAGGAGTGAAGAAACTGTGGAGCCAGCACAACACACCTAACCTCTTACAAGCTGTTTTATAAAGAAACTGTACGTGATCTTTCCAGGAAAGATCATAAGAAAAGGAAACACCAAGAATCTTAAGAGAAGAGGAAGGACTGAGTTGTGTATTGTTGAAGATAAGAAGATGCCTGTTTAATTTTTTCAATATCTTTGTGTAATGCTTAATTTTTTATATTTTTATTTTCAATATAGTTTTAAATTCAATATATGCCTTTTATTATAATGCCCATTATATATTATTGCTAGATTCTCCCATACAACTGTCTGCACCCCCCTATACCACTCTTCATAATGTCCCACTTTGAGGGATGATTCAGTCACTCAACAAGGGACAACTCAACTGAACCAAAGACTCTTAAATCATTATATTTTTAACCAAGGAATTTTCCAACAGAGTGATAATAATGATTTTTCTAAATTCTCAAATTTTCATGTTTGGTTCATTTTTTACAAAATACTCTCCAAGCCTTCCTGACTCTACCTTACTTCTGCTGATTTATAGAAAGTGAGTCAAATAAAGCTACAAGGAGTGGAGAAAAAGATTGTTTTTACTTACAAAAATAATTTTTTTTAAATTCATATAATTATAACTGGAAAGAAAAAATTTGAATCACCAAGTGGTATCTAAACCAATTGCAAAAGCAAAAAGGGGTAACTCCAATCGCACTCAGAAACACAAATGAAGGAAACCATGATACACATTTTCTGGTTTGATTTCCCAGGCATATATGCATAAAAATGGACATCCCCTTAAATCAGGGGTGGGAAACTTTTCAGTACCAAGGGCGAAAATTGCTAACATAAACACCTCCACTGGGCGTCTGGCAAATTTTAAGCTTATATACAGCGTGTCCCAAAGAAATGTATACCCACTTTGTTCGATAATACCAGCTATGAAGATAATAAATATATTACTTTTTATATGTTTTTTAATAAAGAATTTTCTCCTGAATCTAAATATGTAATTATTTTTATTAAAAAATTGAAGAACAAAAAAGTTACAGATGTTTAAATTATAATTATTATTTTCGAGACTTCATGTGCGATATTTTCTAATATTTTAACTGACTGTTTTGAGATACTTATGTTTAGTGTTGATATTGAAGCATAAATGTTGTAATTATTAGTTAATTCAAAAAATTTACAAATTCCATGGTTAAATGACACTTTATCTAAGATGTTCGACGTCTTCCAGAACGTTGTTTTTGTAAGTTTTGCACAGTGCCGTCGGTTTCAAACTTATCTTGTATACGTGCAAAAATATTAGAAAATATCGCACATGAAGTCTCGAAAATAATAATTATAATTTAAACATCTGTAACTTTTTTGTTTTTCAATTTTTAATAAAACTAATTACATATTTAGATTCAGGAGAAAATTCTTTATTAAAAAAACATATAAAAAGTAATATATTTATTATCCTCATAGCTGGTATTATCGAACAAAGCGGGTATACATTTCTTTGGGACACGCTGTATATAAGATGTATTTTAAAAAGCTATTTGCTGGGCTGTAAATAAATAATTTTTAGTAAATAATAAATACCTAAGCGGGCAAATTGAAATTAGCTCGTAGGCGAAATTTCGCCTGCGGGCGAGGGTTTCCCCACCCCTGCCTTAAATGCATCACCTTCAATTTCTAAAAATATTCTGAGCATAATTTCTACATTAATAAGACTTTCATTGAATATAAAAATTAGAATGGTGACCTACAGTATAACTTAAATCCATGTACCTCACTTTTGAGCACCAAATGATAAAAATAAAATAAAAATAAAAATGTATAATCTTTTATTTTTAAAATAATTTTTACAGTAGCTGTGCACAAAAATACAAAAACTAGAATGGTAGATGAAATATTTAATGCATTTTATTGGGGGCAAATTTTACAACTATGACACTGACATAATACCTAATAAACAGTTCACTTTGGGCTCATTCCATGAAAAAAACAAAAATGCACCATACCCTCATAGATTTTGCTTAAATTTGGTTTATAGAATGGTCTATGCTAGTAAGTACCAAATTTCAAATATCGGCTCAATCGGAGTTATGGTTCAAAAGTTATGCTTCCCTTTTTTGAGGGGGGTGGGGGTGGGGGGTGAAAACTGGAAATTTTCAAACCACCATAACTCAGTCCCTAATTGACATAGAACAGTTATTTAAAGTGTGTATGAAAGGTAATTGCACACACAACAAATTAGCATAAGCAGAAAAAAGCTAAAATTAACAGAAAAAAAATTACAACACTATTCCATTTGAAGGGGTCCTGACCCCCCCTAAATTACGATTTTTTTAAATTTTCATATATACAAAAAATGAGTTTCAACCTTATTCTATCAATATATGAAAAGAAATATGTGTATTTGCATATAAAATAGGTATTTACAGATTTGAAAATGACTACTTTCACTTGAGAGACAATAATTTCTAACAAACTGTTCAACATTCTCATTGACTTCTGGTATATCGATTGGTGTACTTGTTAAAAATGTAAATACATGTGTGTTAAACTAGTATTCTAAGAACTAAACATAAAACACTAGTACCTACCATAAAATATCTTCCCCCATTCAATTGTTAGGTAAATTGGTTCAACAAAAAATCCCGTGGACATTAAAAAGTAGCAATCCTACCCAGGATAACTATTGCCTAACTAGAGAGATCTTTATTTTGTTTTCTGTGATGCGCAAAGCATTCACCGTGTTCTCATGTAATGTATATTTTTTTTTTCATTTTGAACAGATTTATGTACATATACGCATAGTGTTTTAAATGAGTAAAAGTGTTTGATGAAAATGTCTACACACAAAAGCTATAACAAGCGCTGTTGCAACCCTTTTGAACTGCACAAAAAGCCTATTCTGCGAAACTTGAGGCCACTTCCAAATCTTCTTGTTGAAAATAGTGACCCTAAATATAATTTGTGATGAATCAGAAGTTTGTATAAATTGTCTGAAATTAATTAATAAATATGCAAAACCTGAAGAATTATTCAGACTGCTAAAAGCAATAACTAGTAGTACTGAAAGTACGACTACTTCACCTGACATATTCCCAGAAAAAATTCCAAGAAAATGTACTGAAACGGATAGAGATATTCAACGAGAAGGTCTTAATGCAACTTTGGAGCAACTTCATGATACCCCAGTGAAATTATGTAAGTAACTAGCTATTAATGTGTGTACAGATAATGCATTTTTATATTGTCAGCTAAAATTTAATTCAGATATAGTTGTCTTATACCTAATACATATATACAGTATATATGAAATTATCTAAAAAATATACTTCAGTTCAGAAATTCAGATTGTTACCACTAGATATGTCATACTTATTTTATTAATTGTATTTCAAATATTTTTCAGATGCCCTGAGCAGTGGAAGCAGATCAAAGGCAGTTTCACAAAAATACAAAAAAGCTTCAACCTCCCTCAAGAGAAGATGGAAACTGCATTTGCCACTGAAGTTCAAGATGTTGGTGAGCCACTGAGTAAACAGCATCTCAAAGAAGCAGATTTGGAGAGGTAAGAAACTAAAAATAATTAATGAGATGACTTTGAACTATTAATGTATGTATGTAAATACCTGTATATAGGTACAATATTATAGGTTGTCATGTTTGGATATATATGTAGACATTAGCTATATTTCCTAAAATGTGACATCATCACATATACTAAATATACTGGTATATGTTCAAATTCATGAAGTACAGTACTTCCTTAATTCTTTAATAATATAAATCATGTACTTACATTAGGGTGTTTCACTTGTACAGGGGAAAATATCAAAGGTTAATATTTTTCTCCACTTTGTTGTGCTTTTATTCCTTTTCATGTAAGATGTGCACCAATTTTGAAAATGATTAAGTGATATTTAGGGGTTGCACACATTTGAACCTTTAATAATAAACAATTTTTTTCAGTTACGAAAAAATTCTCCCTTGGAACCACAGAAAATGAAAAACTCTAATAATAAAATTGGAAAATTCAAATCAATACACATTACACAATACAATACAATTTAATAATACAAAATTTTCTTCAGCATTACAGAAGAATTCTCCCTTGGAAGCACAGAAATAAAAAACTCTAGTATTAAAATCATAAAATACGAATCAGTTTTTGAATTGGTACAAGGACATTCCCACCTTGGTTCTTTTTGGCACCTCCTTTCGATGATGTTCAACAATCCGCAACAAGAATTGTTTTTGCTTCTCATCCTTGACTGATTCATTGAATTGCTTAATTAATGTAATTCCTCTCTCCGCTGTCATTTATGACTTTCAGTGTATTGACTGACTCTCTCAAGCCGTCATTTTGGTGTACTCCTCTACATTGTCAACATCCCCGATGCCAAAGTTGTCGAAGAATGTCTTCATCCTTTGAGTGACGAAGTTGCTCAGATTCTTGCCTTCAAGTCAGGTTTTTCCACTCAAGTCATTTGAGTTCCTTCCTCGATGCAGGTTTGTTCAAGGCCTGGAACATCTTTTCTTTCTCATTTGGCGATATCTGTTCATCAAGGAAAGCCAACCAACTACAGTCTCTGAGAGATACCATAGATGCCTTTTGGCAACTCTCAAGGCAGCCTGGCCCAGGTCCTTGTTCAGATATGAAATCAACAGTTGAATTATGTCTAGGTCATTTTTCAGGGCCCACCTACTGACCACTGCCTTGTGCAAGAACTGAACATAAATGAAACACGTAAAAAGGGCCACATTGTACAATCTCTTCACCTCTCAGTCGGTGAGTTCCAGTTGCTCCCAGAACAAAACCATTTTCAGCACATAGATAGCTTTCGCCATCCACCTGGCTTGATGATGAGCTCCTGAAGTCCTGAAGGAGAACTCAGCTCCACCCCAGCCTCCAAGGAAAAGGAGCGACAGCTTCAGGAGTTCCTCATAATCTTCTCTCAGGTAACATGAACTTTCAATGACTCCACGAAGATAACTCACCATCCTGATTCATTCATCTTCGAAGTACCTAGTGGCTGGCTCTTCTTCATCAATCATGGTTTTCAAACAACTTTTGTTAATAAAGTCCCAACGCTGCTGAAATCGTCAAAACAACAGGAGTTCAGGACCACTTGTTGGCCCCAGGGACTTATGAAAGACCTCCTTCAAAATGAGCTCATAAATGTGGTGATGGCAAGGCAACCACAAGAGTGACTGACCAAGGAATTGCTCAATCCTCATACATGCTCCTTGCAGCAGTCCAGTATTGGATGCCTTAGTGTCAAATGAGAGGCCAATGATGCGGTCTTGAATTTCAAATCATTGCAGCTCCTGGATGATGGCTTGAGCCATTTGTTCACCAGTACCATCCTGGGCAACAGGCACTCCAACTCCAAGATGATGCTCAAACTCCTTCCCTGTTACCACAACAGCTACTCTGTCTTCCAAACTTCTAGAGCTCCCGCCAGCAGCTTGGGGTAGTAGCTTGCTGTCTCAGTGCAGAATTAAGAGAAGTGGATCTTTGAAGATTGACTAAAGTTGTTTGGCCATTTTCTCTTCATACTTAGCACGTGCTCGATGAACAGTTGATGGCGAAATAATAATTTGCAATACATCTTGTCTGAGACTTTTAGCAGTTACAATGAAGGAAGTGCTTGCTTGTCAAATAGAGAGTTGTTCTCTATCCCAAGTAGCCACGAGTGTTGGATCAAGTGTGTTCTTGGAACGACGAGGTGACTTAGAGGCCAATGGAGCAACAAAATCTTCATCATCATCTGTCGTCGCCATTGAGCTAGAGGATGTGCTATCCAGCTTCATTTTCTCAGAGATCTTTTCAGCTTTTTCAGCATGCTTTCATTTTCGAAGTTCAAGTTTCTTAGCTGCTTCTTCTTTCCATTTGACAGCCATGGTGTTTCCTATCCACCCCAGTCATTGAAGAACTGATTCTGTCCTCCCTCTGGGAGGACAAGAAAACCTTGTCCTCCGGAACTGAACTCATGCTCATATGTAACACCTTGACAAGCGATGTCGAAAAGGTCAGCAAGGTCTCCCTTCCACACCTGAGTCTAGGCCGGGCTGAAACTCAAGATAGAATTAATCAGAGTCATTAACAGTTGGCTTTTGATATAAAAATAAGATTCCTGAAAAAAATAATTGGTGGCCACCAACGTGTGTCCAGCCACCCCCATTTTTGTAAAAACATCTAATGCCGCACTAGCAAAATCAGGAAAATGGCAATTATCTCTTCTTCTGAACATGCTAGAGAGATGGTTTGCATACCAAACGATGCAGAATTTGATTTAGAACAAATTATTAAGTGGTATTTTTTCATAAAACCTTTAGTTTTTGAGTTATTTAGAAAAACTAATTTTTGTGGCCTATAGACCGCTTTCGATGGACCATAGTAACAAAAGAAATTCTAAAATAAGCATGATTTGGCTTTTTGATTACTAACATTGCCCTAAAAGGATGTTGACATGGACATAGTGATCACATGATATGACTTTTCCTTGTTATCTTGCATCCATTATGCTTGATTAAAGAATAGAGGGTGGCAGTGATGTAGTCGAGACCACCAAGTCCGAGACTGAGACCGAGACCTGATCCTGTGAGACCAAGATCAAAGGTTCGAGATCGAGACCTACCTTCCGAGATCGAGACCCTTAAAATTCGAGACCGAGATCGAGATCGAGACCAAGCTCATACCCTTTCAATTTGTTTTACACTACTATGGAAATTAGACTATGTTAAGTATATTAATAAACTAATAACTACTTTCTCAGATGTAGTGTGTTGAATGCAAAAAGTGTAGCCTATAAATTAACAAAACTTTATTGGAGAGCAGTTGTCTAAAATATGAGATTCATCGATCTCTAAGAGGTACCGCCGCAACTGTTCCCTGCGGTTCAAAATCTTCCCAGTTTCAACGTTCTTCTGCTTGGACCGATAGCTTTGATATTTTGCCATTAGTCTCGGAACTTTGGTTTGACTCAGTTTTATTTCATCATCGCTGCTGTGAGAATGAGCGCTGTCTCTCTGTATCTGCTTATTCTCCGTGCTTGAGTTTCCTGTATAGCATTTTTCCAACACCATTTCTATGAAAAATAAATTGACATATCGGTACTATAAACAGAGGCATGGCAATTAGCATAAGGTCTAAATAATATATATATGACATTAATTCAACATCCACTCAGCCCAAAGAGATCTATAATGAATTTTAATGATAAAAAATATACTGGTATAATGAATTCTGTGACCCACACCCCCCGCGAGACAAACTTGGCAACTCAAAACAGGTTGACTGATTAGTGAAAACCTAGAGTTTTTTACTTTTACAAACTTTCATAAACATTCTGAATTGTGTCTGTTCAACCAAGCCACCATCATGAGTATGCCAATAACATGTATTTTTCATTATGGTCTCGAGAGGTCTTGAAAGGTCTCGGGGAGAAAAACCGAGATCGAGACCAAGATCTAAATAGCGGAGACCGAGACCGATCTCGAGACCTACATCACTGGAGGGTGGGGCTGCTTCATGAACTTTTTTTAAACGTAATAAATTGAAAACTTGTTTTTTTTCCAGGTGCCTTTGTTATAAGTTTCCAACTGCAATTTGTCATTGAATTCAACATTTGCAATATAAAGTATGACTTCTACAAGGAAAACAGTTGCTAAAGTACTTGGTGATGTACGTTTTATGCCAGCAGAACAGTTTCCTTTAGGGAAATTGCCTATGTTGAAGCAAGTTATTGAAAGGTGTTTGTGTTTCGGAGACTATAAAACAGATGCTGTACTGAGAGCTACTTCTGAGGAATTGCATAAATTGTGGTCACATATAATGTTTATCCAATATCAGTAAATGCCATACAGAGCCAACTGAAAACCCAAATAAAGGAATTCAACCGCCTTCTGAAGTATGACAAAAAGAAAAGGGGACCTAAATATCATCAAGATCTGGATGATTTTCTGAAAACTGTAAACGTTTTATTTGACATATATCAACATGATCACAAACTGTTGGCAGATACAGAGAAAAAGCACTTACTAAAAATGACTGAACCTGATTACCAGTTTTATGAGGTAGGTCTGTTGATTGAATTTCAAGTTGTAAATTATTAATTAATATTAATTAATTATCAATTATTAATATTATCAATTAATAATAATTTGCTATAATTTTTAAAGTGCATTTAATAAGTTAGTAATATCAATAATACACTATTATTATTAATGATGTTAATGATAAGTAATATTTTAGTATTTTCTCATTTTTGTAAGAATTTCAATTTACATATAGAGACCCATAGATAAAAGATACATTATAGTGTAATGAAATATAATCACTTTGTAGGACCAGAAAACAACAAGGCATGGTTACTGTACCCTGAAAGAAGTCCCAGAAACAGCCACTGACTTGAAATTCAAATCACGGGTCATTCAATCTCAAAAAGCAAAAGAATCAGTTCCTCCTCCTCATCCTCCTGAACCTATGGACATTCCTGAGTTGACAAATAGCGACAGTTGTAATGATTCATTTGATGCAGACTATGTTCCAGAAGTCTCAACATTACATAACAGAACTAGATTACACTCATTAGCTGAAGCATGTGACAGGTATAGTACTGAAAGATAAATCTTTAATACAGCTTAAAGTGAAATCATTGTGACTAAGAGATTAAGATTACCAATAAATTATTCATTGACAATAGATATGTAAATCTACTTTAAATATCCTAACAGATATCAAGTAAGTGATAGAGCAGGAGCGGCTATGCAAACCATCTCTCTAGCATGTTCAGAAGGGATATTGCCATTTTCCTGATTTTGCTAGTGCGGCATTAGATGTTTTTACAAAAACGGGGGTGGCTGGACACACGTTGGTGGCCACCAATTATTTTTTTCAGGAATCTTATTTTTATATCAAAAGCCAACTGTTAGTCACTCTGATAAATTAAAATCAAACAAAAATTATAGTTTCAGCCCGGCCTAACACCTGACGTTTCATAATGGCTTTGTCTCTCTCTCTTGACTTCTTCTTCAAGTTTTGGTACTTTTTGTACAGCTTTAGTAGAGCAACTCTAATGTTCTCCTCTGTCTTCACAAGGATATTCACCTTCTTCCAAACTTCTTGAAGCTTGATAGTCGTAGACTTGATGGCAAGGGGGATTGTTTCCTTCAGCTCCAGGTGATGGTACATAAAGCAGAGGAGGACTTGCTCCCGGGATGGCAATCTTGCTCCTAAGAGCTCTTCGACTGGAGTCTTTTCAATCAGCCAGATCTTCTTTCTTTCCATTTTCAACACTTTTTGCACCTGTGAAAGAAAAGAAAACATTACAATATGTTGGAAGTTGGGATGTTCCCAAGATTTGGTTACAAAGGGCTAAGGTATCAGAGGTGACAATTTAAAAGAATTATATTTAAGAATTATATTCAAAATATAAAGAAAACAATGATAATAGCATAGGGTTTTCTACCTTTGCCAATCTGAGGCCTAAATGGTGTGTAATTGCTGGAGGCAAAGGAACCCACTCAGTTTGTGTTTGCACCCACCACCAGAATCCTAAACTCATGGTATCAGCAATTGCAGAGAAAAACTTAACCTATTACACACTTATGGAAAAAAGTGTTTGTGATATAAATTCTTCTACATGCATGTTACATGGATGTCAAGAATGTCCTGGTAGCATAGGCATATTTAATTTCTTAAATACTATACCTTCCTTGACAAGCAGAAATTCTGTTGAATATGTTCAGTGGACTAATACAGATAGATCAACATTGGAAACTCATATAGCTTCTCCAGATGAATTTATTGAACACCTTTCAAAAAACATTTTTTCTCTTACTAGGCACCACTACATTGCAAAAAGCCAGAGTCAATATTTGAAGACTATGAAACAGAATCTTCACTGTGATGAAATACTTGTGCTAGGGGATTTTGCAGAAAACTATTCATTCATCACTCAAGATGAACCACAAAGTTTTCACTGGACAAATGACCAGGTGACCCTCCATCCATTTGTGGTGTATCACATGAAGGATGAGGAATTAATTCATAATGGTTACTGTATTATTAGAAATTGTCTTGAGCACTCAACATCAGTTCACACTTTTCAGCAATATTTAATGAAGGATATTAAACAGAAATTCCCCAATGTACAAAAAGTAATTTATTTCTCTGATGGGTGTGAAGGCCAATACAAAAACAAATATAATTTCAGCAATCTATGCTATCATGAACAGGATTTTGGTGTGAAGGCTGAGTGGAGTTTCTTTGCTACAAGTCATGGGAAAAATGCTTGTGATGGTACTGGAGGAACTATTAAAAAGAGTTGTAGCAAAGGCTAGTTTGCGACGTACTGATACTGGTCATATTCTAACACCGAGAGCTTTCTATGATTTTTGCACTGAACACTTTAATTCAATTATTTGTTTGTATGTTACAAAGGAGAAGGTTCATGCAGATAAATTCAATCTTTCTAGTAGGTTTAATGAAGCTTTACCTGTTAAAGGTACACAGGGTTTCCGCAGGTTTGTACCAGAATCAGAAAACCTAATACAAGCTTATCAGACATCTGATTCTGATAATTGTAAATTGTTTAGAATAAGTACTGGGGCTGAACCAGATAAAGACAGTCAACTCTAGTTGAAAAAGATGAGTATCAAATTGGCCAGTATGTTGCCTGTAAATATGATAAAGTTTGGTTTGGAATTATTTTAGACACTTCAGAAGAATATGGTGATTATAAAATCAGTTTCCTCAGCTCATCAGGATTTTTTTTTTTTTTTTATTGGTGCGTTTACCGCCATTTCCCACTATACGCTAGCGGATATCATGGTGAAGCAGAATATGAGAAAGAGAAACGGAGATGGGGGAAAGGCACTAGAAGTGGGAGGACAGCGGACGACGGGTGAGAAGTCACCTAAAGCTCAGAGAGGCGGCGAGATTGGGAGAGGAAAAGGAAAAGATGGTCAAGCGAGAAGAGAGGGCTCTCAGCGAGCATAAGTCATAAATGATCAGGGAGGGGGAAATCAGAGAGGAACGGGAAGGCACGATGACGTACTGACGACAGGGTGAGGCATTCCACAAGGATGTGAAAGACAGTGAGGGGCGACTGGCAGGAGGCGCAACAAGGAGCCTCCTGCCGGGACATAAGATAGCCGTGTGTGAGGCACGTATGACCGATGCGAAGCCGCGCAAGGACGACCTCTTTGTGTCGGGAGCGGTGGAAAGAGGACGCCCAATATGACAGGCGGGGGCGGATGGACCAGAGTTTATTTCCGGTGGCATCGTCCCAGGACTGCTGCCATATGCGGTTGTAGAGGGACCGAAAGACCTGCACATAGTCAGAGAAGGGGAGCGGGCGGGGGAGGGGAGGCATCGAGGCGGCGGGCCGGGCTGTGCGGTCAGCCGCCTCATTACCGGAAACACCGACATGGGCAGGAACCCAACAGAAGGTGACCCGGATCCGGTGAATGGTGTGCAGGACATGGTACTCCTGTTGAATAATGCGTACGAGGGGGTCCGGGGAATCATAGCGCTCGAGCGCTTGAAGGGCGCTCAGCGAGTCCGAAAAGATGGCACAGGAAGACCGCGAAAAACCCGATACCAGACGGAGGGCTTCCAGAAGGGCAAAGAGCTCCACAGAAAAGATGGAGGCCTGAACCAGCAGGGGGATACCCCGGGAGGTAGGTGACAGCGACGGAGAGAAGACGGCGGCCGCGACACCTGCAGGGGAGCGCGAGCCGTCGGTGTAGACGGGAACATCGTCCGAGTGTATGGGAAGATGGGCCAGAAAAGAAGACTGGAGGACGGTAGGAGGAGACTCCTTACGCAGGCCACGGAGCACCTGGCAGTGGCAGATAGGGGTGGTCAGCCAGGGGGGCGACAGGTCGAAGGAGAACGGCAGAATAGAGGGTGGGGGATCCCCAGGGACGAAAAAACGTCGGCCAGGGAGGCAGCGAAATGCCACGTGTCAGGCCGGGGTAGCACCTGGGAGATCGCGGAGAAGAGTAGGGACCTCGGGAGGCGGCAGGTGCGAAGGTAACACTTCGCCATGAGAAGGCCCCGGCGAAGGGGCAGGGGGGGGGGTGTCCGCAGTCCACCTGAAGACTAGCGACAGGGGACGAGCGGAAGGCACCCGACGCCAGGCGAAGGCCACTGTGGAGAAGAGGATCCAGCATACGGAGTGCCGGAGAGGAGGCGGAGCTGTAGACCACACAGCCATAGTCGATGCGGGATTGCACCAGGGAGGTGTACAGGCGCAGCAGAGTACGCCTGTCCGCCCCCCAGGTCATGTGGGCCAGGTGACTCAAAAGGGAGAGGGTGCGGCGAGATGATTGCCGCAACCGCCTAAGGTGTGGAACCCAACCGAAAAATTCGTCGAGGGTCATACCCAGGAATCGAACGGATGGGACGAGGGGAAGAGGAGTGCCGGCAAGGGTAAGGGCGAAGGTATGCGACAGACGGAGGCGCCGAGGACGGAAAAGCATACTGGAAGACTTAGAGGGTGAGAAAGCATAGCCAACCGAGGACGCCCAGCGAACCACCGCGTTGATGGCTAGCTGGAGTTGACGTTCAGCCAAAGACGGGAGGCGGCCAGAGCAATAGATAGCCAGGTCATCGGCATAGAGGGAGCTACGAACAGAAGTAGGCAGGACCGTAGCGACTGTGTTCATCACTAGTGAGAAACACAGGATGCTAAGGACACTACCCTGAGGGACACCCTCCTCCAATGGAAAGCGGTCAGAGAGGGTAGAACGGGCGGACAAGAAGTTATAAATAAAGGAGGGGAGAAAGCCTATGAAACCCAGGGAGCGTAAGCAGTCAAAGACCGCGCTCCGCCGAGTAGTATCGTAGGCCTTCTGGAGGTCGAAAAAGACGGCGAGTACAAAGTGACGCCGGGAGAAAGCCTCCTGCACGTCGTGGCTAAGGAGGAGGAGGGGTCGGTGGTAGACCGGAAGCGCCGGAAACCAGCCTGGGTAGCAGGGTATTGGTCACTCGCCTCCAGAGTAAGGGACAGCCGTGAGGCGACCATCGCCTCCATAACCTTGCAGGCGCAGCATGTCAGGGAAATGGGGCGATAGTTCGATGGGAGTGAGGGGTCTTTATTGGGCTTCGGGATGGGGATGACGATGGACTCACGCCACCGGTCCGGAATGAACCCTCCAACCAAATCCAGTTATAGAGGTCCAGTACAAAGCTGAGAGCAGAGGGGTGGAGGTGCCGTAACAAGTCATAGGGGATATTATCGGGGCCGGGTGCGGAGGAGCGTCGGGGGCGGAGGGCCTCCCGAAGCTCCGTCATGCGGAAGAGGTGATTATAGGGGTCATCCCTATGAGGTGGAAAATCTGGTGGGTCGCGGTGGGAATGGGGGGAATCGGAACTGGAGAAGGCTGCGAAGTGCGCCGCGAGTGCGTTCGCGACGGCCTCCGGATCGGAGACGAACTCGTTGTCCCCGACCCGAAGCACCGGGGGTCGAGGGGGACACGGGTCCCCTCAAAGCTACGCACCTTGCGCCAGACAGTCGAGGGGGCAGTCGAGGAGGAGATCCCGGACACGTAACTCCGCCAGGAGGTACGCCGGGCCAGTTTCAGGACCCGACAGGCCACTGCCTTCAGGCGCTGAAACTCTATCTTGTGCTCCAGCTGGCGGGTCTGGTAGAAGCGGCGGCCGGCACGGCGCCGCTCCTGAATGGCATGGGAGCACTCTGGGGTCCACCATGGGACGCTTCGCGGCCTGGGGGAGCCAGAGGTACGGGGGATGCAACTGGCGGCAGCCGAGAGGATCTTACTCTCGAGGAAGGCGAGGGCCTCACTGACGGAGGGAAAGGCAGGAATTGATGGTGAGATCGCCGTGCCCCTCGCATATGAGGCCCAGTCTGCTCGGGCGAACAGCCAGCGCGGGTGGACAGAGGTGGGGGGGGAGGAGACGGGTCGGGGTAAGACACACTGGGAAATGGTCACTGCCGGAAGAATCCAGCAGGACCTCCCAGGTGAACTCCGTCACGATTTCGAGGGAAACCAGGGAAAGGTCGATACAGGTGAAACTGTCGTGGGCCGAGTGAAGGCAGGTTGGGGAGCCATCGTTCAGAAAGGTGAACTCGAGCTCGTCCATAAGGGAGAGAAGGGTCCCGGAGAGAAAGGTGGAGCAAACGTCCCCCCAGGCCGGGTCCCGACTGTTGAAGTCCCCGAGAATCAGGAAAGGGCGGGGAAGCTGAAGAATTAGGTCACGGAGAGAATCGGGTGGAGGGCGTACGTTAGGGGAGAGGTAAAGAGAGCAGACCGTGAGCTGGCACCCCAAGGAAAGGCGCACAGCCACAGCTTGCAGGACTGTACGGAGTGGGAGGGGGCGGAAAGGGATGGAGCGGTGCACGAAGACCACGGCGCCCCCCCTCCCTGCCCCATCGAGAGGCGGGGAAGGGAGCCCGCAGTAACCGGACACTCGAGGGAGGGAACGGGATCCCAGAATCGTCTCCTGAAGGCAGAAACACGCCGGACACCTGGAGGCCAGGAGAGAGGAGAGACTCTCGAGGCCTACCAGGAGCCCGCGGATGTTCCACTGCAGGATTGAGGTATAGGGAGGGGTAGGAAAGTCAGCGTAAAGGATGGTTATGTGGTGGGTGGGCCGATCGGGCGGCCCGAGATTAAAGAGGGAATCGGAAAGCCCCGGAGTTCAGCGAGGGACGCCGAACGAGGGCGAAGGTCACCCCGACGAGGGGGCGATGTGGAACCAGACGCCGGCAAGTCCTCCAGAAGAGGAGTCTCCCGGACGTCCGGGGTAGAGCGATGCAGAGAAGGGGATGAGAGAGGTATCCAGAATGCCCCTCCCTTCACCGGAGGTGCGGGGGAGGCAGGACTACGAGGGGGAGTGGAAAATAATACCTCACCCAGAGGCATTGGCAGGTCGAGGAGAGATGGGGCGGGTCAAGCGCGGGGGCGTGCACGTCCCACCCACGCCGACCAGGCAGGCGAGTTCCCCCTCCAGTGGGTCCACCGACCGGGCCGGAGAGGGGTGTATCTCAGCCCCCACCACGAGGGCCGTCGGGGACCCCAGGGGGGAGCGTGCATAACGGTTGCGCAGTGGGGATGGTGAGGACACCGGGCGGTAGGGCGAAGGGGGCATTTGTGTTTGGGAGAGGAAGGTGATGCGAGGCTTATGGCTTCGAAACTTTCGGGGTCACCACTGGCGCGGCGCTTGCGGCCCTACCCCTCCGTCGTGCGGCCCACATGGGTGACGGCGGGTCACAATCCGGAATGGGGGTGGCCGAAGGCGCCGGTGGAGAGGGCGTAGAAGGGGCAGGGGGGGTTGCCGACGAAGCATCGGCGTTCGCGGAGGGAGCACGCGGGGACACGCTGGTAGTACGGGGAGCCGCGGTAGGAGTCCGCTGGGCGGCAGAGGATGGACTGGGAGTAGCGGACACAGTGGGTGGAGGCGCGTTGGGAACCGCCGGTGAGGACGGGGTCCGGGAACGGAGAGCCTCAGCGTACAAGGCACCACGCCGGGCCTCGCAGCCACGCAACCGGTCCCGCGCCTCCCAAGCGCTGAGAAACTCTGATGAACAGAGGGCCCGAACCTCCCTTTCAAAGAGGAAGGACGGGCAAGAGCGGGATGAAGCAGGGTGTGGTCCATGGCAGTTGGTGCAGGAAGGCGGAGCAGTACAGGGCAAGGTGTGGGGAGGGCTGCCGCAGCGGACACACAATGGGGCCGGCTGACGGCAGGAGCTGCTCACGTGGCCAAACCTATTGCACTGAAAACAGCGCGTAGGATCTGGCACGTATGGTCATACTGAGAATTCGCACGCTCGTCTCTCACCAAAGCCCCAGAATACCGAAACGGGGGGCACCAGTGAGTCGAAAGTGAGGAGCAGGCGAGGAGAAGAGGCGGTTGGGGATCGCGATCTGTCAGGAAAGCGGTACACCCTCACAACACCCTGGGAGGTGAGGTCAATCTGGAGGTCTTCCACCAGGATGGGTAGAAGACGAGCAGCGTAAATTGTGCCCTGGCACTGATTGAGGCGGGGGTGGGGGGACACCGCAATCCCGCAGCCCAGGACATTGGGGATAGCGAGCAGAGAGGAGGTTTCGACAGAGGAACGCGACCTTATCAGAATGGAGCCATCCCTCTGTGGCCGAAGGTCAAACCGAGCCATCCCCGTCACCCCATGGATCACTCGAAAGAGGCGTTCATGGTTAGTGGGGATGGGCTTGGAGGAGGAGGGGCGGAGGACGAGGAACTTGTCCACCGTCCTAAGGCCGAGCGAAGACATCGGGCCAAACACCACCGGTACTTCGAGGGGATGGGGAAACGAGAAAGGCGGACGGCGACGTCGGGTCCCACGTCCCCCAGGGGCCGAGGGCGATGAGGCCCGACCGGAGTGGGAGGTGACCGGGACCGCGGGCTTCCCACCTGAGGGCGAAAAAGCAGGTGGGTCCCTATCAGGATGTGGAATATGGGGGGATCCAGGGGTTGGGGGGTCCACTGCAGGTCCATCCGCCACGGGCGGGGGTCGGGCAGCGGCGCCACGAGCCTGGGGAAGAGAGGGAGAGGAGGTGTCGGCAAGAAGAGCAGACGGGGTGGGCGAGGGCTGCCGACTGCCCTTACCAGACCCAAGGTCCAAAGAGGTAGTCAGAGGGAGGTCAGATGCACAAGCCGGGTCGTCAACGAGGTCCATTAGATTTGTAAGTGTTTCCATAAAGAAAATTTTTATTGTTTCGCGCCCGGGGCTGCGGGGAACCGATTACCCGGGGCCCAAGGGGACCAAGCGCACGCCGGCGGGGGATGGGTGCCTCGTCCCATGTAGGTACCCCCGTTTCAAAAGGGGCCCTTGCAGCGTTGAAAGTTCTCCCCTGCCGGCAGCAAAGACCAAGGCCCCCCAGGGTCCCAGACCTGGGCACCCTACCAGCCAACTTAGTCCGGCCCCAGCCATGGGAGCGAGACCCCCAGTGACCAGCCCCGGCAGCCCACGGGGCGTGCGAAGTGAACAGAGAAAGCAGAAAAAACAGAGGGGGCAAGGAAGATGGTAAAGAGAGGAAGACAGGAAAGAGGGGGCTGTAGGATAGCAGGGTATGTTAAAAGTCCACTTCGCAACCGGGCGGGGGACCCAGCAGGGCCCCCAGCCATGGCTGACCCCCCTCGCCACATGGAGGCAGGAGCCCATGGGTGATCCACCCCAGAAAGACCGCCCATGGGGAGGGGGCTCATCAGGATCTACCACTCACTATTATTTTCTGATGAAAGAGGTGTTTGCTGGATAAAACAAAGTGATATGATTTCTATCATGATGACACCAAATATCAAGCCTGGTGTTGAGATTATTTACTCCTTCAATCCAAAGCAAGTTCAAGAACTTAGTGGGAGTTTGGAACCAAAACTAGGATAAAAATCTGTTGAAAATTAACTATATATAAGCTTAGGTAGGTATAGATTATTAGCATTAACAATTATTGTACCATGTGTAAATTGCAATGTACTGATTACTTAACAGCTTACATGAATTTGTAAAAATTAGTCTTTTAAGTAAAAGTAGCCATTTTGAAATCTGTAAATACCTATTTTATATGCAAATACACATATATTGATAGAATAAGGTTGAAACTCATTTTTTATATATTTGAAAATTTTAAAAAATCTGTAATTTAGGGGGGGGACAGGACCCCTTCAAATGGAATAAAGTGTCGTAACTTTTTTCTCTTAATTTTAGCCATTTTTTCTACTTATGCTAATTTGTTATATGTGCAATTGTCTTTCATAAACACTAAGTCACTGTTCTATGTCAATTAGGGATTAAGTTATGGTGGTTTGAATATTTACAGTTTTCATCCCCCCCCAAAAGGGAGCAGCATAACTTTTGAACCATAGCTCCAATTGAGCTGATATTTGAAATTTGGTACTTACTAGCATAGACCATTCTATAAACCAAATTTAAGCAAAATCTGTGTGTGTGTGTGTGTGGTTTTGACCACTGCATGATTTGTCATGGAATGACCCTTTGACCTTTTGTTCACCCATGATTAATTATTATCAATATATTTTAATAAAGATTCTTACCACTATAACAACTGCTCTACAAGTAAAATAAGATAAAATATCATATATTTTGGGGGCTTCTTCAGTGAAAATATGCATGGACCATGTATGTTAAAATAATTAAATTTTTTGAGGGGTAAAACAGGACTAATATTGTGCCTAATAAAGCAGAAACCAAAGCGATTCATTTACCTTAATTCCAAGTTCATTGATGTTCAAATCTAATGGTTCTTCTACAGAAACATCTTTCATCGATTCATCCTTCATATGATGACCCTGAAATTAGTACCCATTCTTTTATTCAGCACCATAATTACCTTTATCACTAATTATCACTAATAAATTAATTCAGTATAAAACAACAACTTTCATACTTCATCCTTGGTAAAGTTTTAAAAATAAATGATTAAAATACAACTGGAATTTAAGTTAAAGATATATTATATTTTATTTTATTTCATTCTCTACCACTGTTAACAAATCTCTGTAAAAATTAAAAATAAAGAGTACATAAATTTTAACTACAGCTGTCCCTTGCCAACCACAGTTTTGCCTGCCATGAATTTCAAGTATCCATGATGAGTACAATGTATGCCATTTTACCAACCATAAGATGAAGTTTTGAGTATTCATGGGTATCCACTCACACTTCTTGCTGTGACCACCACTGCAACATCTCCATGACTCAGTTCCCATTCAATGCGTAAAAACTTTGAACTTTTGCTACTCTTTGCCTTAATAACATTATGACTTTTAAGCCTTGAAAGGTTAGTAAAGCTGGTTTTTATTTTCATGTTTTACTTTGAGTTTGTGACAATGTTACATTCATTGACAGTGTTAGATCCATAATCAACATCTTAATTTTTTATCTTCACAAACATTTACCATGCCTTCCTTGTGTCTGTAGGAGTGAGTGTGGAGGTGCTGTGTCCAGCTGCCCATTGCAAAGGCATTGCTGGGGGTGAGGCAGGGCTGGGAGGTGAGGAGGTGCTGGCCAGCCATGCTGTTCCACCATGATGCAATGTACAGTACAAGTATACAGTTTTGTAGTTTATAATGTGTTTTCTATTGTTGTTTTACTTTATTAATAAAGATGTTTACTGGAGATCCAGTACACCATGTTTATTTTCAACCTTTTCCTAGAGTTAAGTTTACTTATATATCTGTCTTAGGACCGAGTTCCCCTAACCCCCAATTTCCCATAGGCCCTGGGTCTCACCAACTGCAGTTTTGCCTACTACAAGGGTTTCTGGGAACATAACCCTCACAATTGGCAAGGGACAACTATATTAACTAGGCACAGGGAAAATTTAACATTTTGATTAGTTAAATAGTAGCAAGATCAGTCATTGATGAAACTAATCTTAAAATAACATTTTTCGTGAAGATCAGAAAAGCTTCCTGATGAAAGAAAATAAATTTTCATTAGAATTTGGAAAGTAAATCCTGTCTATTCCTTACCTGCCACTCAAGACTGGGGCTTCCATGGCTAAATAAATTTTCTTCACATATACCTTCTTCACAAAAAATTTCTTCTTTTATTTCAACTTCTTTTTTAATATTCATTATGCCTTCTTTGAAGCCAAGTTCTCTGTCATCTTTGTCCATTTTTAAGCAATAATGCAAATGAGCACAGATGGAGAACTTTTTTCATTCAAAGTATGAAATACTGAACTGAAAATATTGATAACATGTTTAATGAAGGATCAAGATGTCTGAGTAAGCTGAGTGAGCAAATATATATATATATATATATCTTTCTATCTCTCTGCATGAACAAGGTACCAACTTTTTTAAATCTATATATTTAAGAAATTAACTGATCAAATTTAATTCAACTTAATCAAACCTTAGTGCCATTGAACTAGGATTTGGATTTTGGAAGGGGAAGTGGAAAGACTTTCTCTGCTGTGCTCAAGTTTGCTTACAAATTATTAAAGGACTGTAATGTTGATTCTGAAAATTTGCTTTATTGGGATATTAAAGTAGATATAGCTCTACTCCTAAGTTTTAAGCTTAATTTAACTTTGTATTCAGAGAGATCTAGGGGGTCATTCAGTGCAAGGCCAGTTTCTGGCCTGATTAACCAAGGCTCCCATCAGTTCATTCCATCCCAGGGATATCCTAATTTTAACCATAAAGCTTTTAACTGAGTTAAAGAATAGTATTTAAGATGACTTTAGACTGTGACTAAGATTTGTAAGAAGGAAGTTAGGGAAGGTTGGATGCCATTCAATGAACTCTGTGTCCATATGGTGCACTAAAGTCCCTAATTAAAATAGTTTCCCCCCTCATTCACGTCCCTTTCCAAATGGCTGAAAGGGTTCAAAACCTTGATAGGGGGGGATTCCTATCACCTAACATACGCAGCCTAGCTCCACCCTTAACTTCTCTACATCCCTCCCCATCTACTAATCTTGGCCCAACCTTAACCCCTTCCTCAACTCTATCCAACCTTCCCAATAAGCTACCTAAACTAGAAACTAGGTTACGCACCCCACCCTTCAAATTACTAACATCTTCAACATTAGTATCTATATTGTAATGTATATGGTTGTAAATTGTGACTTGGTCCGCAATTGATATGGACTGTGACTTATTTTGGTTGGCAAGGTACTGGTATTGATGGGTACCATAATGAAATTGACTGGATTCTCTAGATCTGATATATTTGCATGTTGGTTATAAATAGATATAGAGTGTAACATTTTTGTGGATAGTAGCCTATTATGACTTTGATCCTCTGGATCCAGAGATTCTATCTTTAGTTTTAAATTGATAATTAATTAGTTTTGCAAAAATTGGTTGTTGCCAATGTACAGGCAGTTTTTACATAGTGAAGCCACGTCAATGGGCCAAAGTGGCCCCTAGTGTGCCCACTATAAAAATTTCTTATGTTCTTAGCCCCTGGTTAGGTTAGGTTTGCTTAGTTACTTAACATTTAAAAAAAAAAAAAAAAAAAAAATTGGCAATGAAATTTGGTAATCTGGCAAAAGGTCTGGGGTCTGGGATAACAGGAAAGTACCAAAAATATTTGTCTATTCTTAAAAAATTTGATGATTACATTACATTATCATTAGTTATACCTAACCTAGCTTAGCTTAACATAGCCTAACATAGCCTAACATAGCCTAACCTAACCTATCCTAACCTATCCTAACCTAACCTAACCTTATTAGTGCCCATAGAATGAAAAAGCTTAATTTTGTATCATCTGCAAGTTTAGAAATTTTACAACCTACTCCTTCCTCTAAAATAGTCTAAATCATTGAGATATAAAATAAAGAGTAATGGACCTAAAACTGATCCCTGTGGTATCCCACTTTTCACTTTCTACCACCCAGATTCATGACCATTTAGAATTACCCTCTGTTCTCTGTCTTCTAACCATTTTCCTACCCAATTTAAAACTGACCCCAATATACCACAAGCTTTTAATTTATATAGAAGTCTCCTTTGTGGAACCTTGTCAAATGATTTACTAAAATCTAAATAAATAATATCTACGTCATTTCCATTATCTCCCTGATCAGTTACAAATTCTAAATAGTAAGAGATTATACAAACAAGACCTTCCTGATCTAAATTCGGTTAATATTCATCTTTTAACCCGCTCATACATGGTTAAAACAGTACAATATATTGAATTGCCATTCAAAACTGACTAAGAAAATATATACAGTATCTTATGTTATGCAAATTTGTTCAGATGTACTTTTTCTAATAAAATATATTTCCTATTTTGGCTATAATGTACTTTTCATAAAATATTTTTCCTGATTAGGCTACTTTTTTGCTACTCTGCAACTTAATTAGTTGGTTGGGTTTTGTTCTGGCTATTTTTTTTTTTCTAATTGGATTCAGTTTGGTGGTGTTTGTGATAGAATTGTGACATGCCATTTATGTGATTTTGACTGAGAACTTGATTCGTCATGTGCCCTGGAGAAAGACAAAGGATTGGATGTTTTTATCAATTACAGCGTTATTCTCTCATCCTTAACTTGCCCAAAATGTGACAGTGAGTGCCTAATACGAAAAGTTCAGAAGATATTTAGGTGAAATAACCAATATTAACCTGTTAGGTCAACTGAAGGCCCAGTTAGGTCAACTGAAGGCGCGGTTAGGTCAACTGAAGGCGTGGTTAGGTCAACTGAAGGCGTGGTTAGGTCAACTGAAGGCGTGGTTAGGTCAACTGAAGGCCCAGTTAGGTCAACTGAAGGCCCAGTTAGGTAGGGTTGCCAACTCCATGAAGTTTGAATAAAGGACAAGAGCATCAATTCCAATATACTGTCTACAGGGTCAGGGAAACTGGGAAAAAAGTAAAATTTTATTTGTAATTTATTACAATTTATACTGCATGCTTTTTTATTACATATTTTTTTAAAGGAAATATTTTTATTGATATACAGATATTGACCCATTGAGTCATGCATTGACAAAATTTATGGTAACTTGATATTTATTTATTTTAAATTTATATTTTTCTTGAATTTTTGCAGACTTCAGTAAAAGAGTATCATTTTTTATTTTTTCTGCAAAACCTAAACAATTATCCTTTAAATTGAAATAAACAAAAAGCTCACTTTTTACTAGTTAACCGAACATCGGTTTCTATCATCATGCCATTTAGCGTTCATCATTTTTATTTTTTCCGCAAAACCCAAACAATTATCCTTTAAATTGAAATAAATAAAAAGCTCACTTTTTACTAGTTCAACCGAACATCAGTTTCTATCATCATGCCATTTAGCATTCATCACAGTGAAAATTCTTTTGCAATATGCAGATGTTCCAGAAATAGATACAACTTATAAAATGTTACTCAACTTAAGACTTTATAATTATTTCCTTTTAAACAAAAGTTTTGTTACAAAACTGTTGTTTGGAACAAGATTGTTATCAGAAAAGGACAAATGGCGTCCTTTCTGAACTCAAGAAAGGACAAGGACAAAAACCTATAAAAAAGGACGGTTGGCAACCCTACTGAGTTAGGTCAACTGAAGGCCCAGTTAGGTCAACTGTACACCCTCAATGATTGGTTAGGCGATATTTTCGTTAGTTTAAATGAAAATGATGAGCAAACTTTTCTGGTTAATTTTGAGGTGTTTCGTAAGAAACTGCCATCCGTTTCCTGTGTAAATGTGGTTTTCGAGATGACAATATCTCGAAAACTACGCATTTACACAGGAAATGGATGGCAGATTCGTGCAAAACACCTCAATATTGACCAGAAAAGTTTCTCATCATAAAAACAGACTGGGTGTAAAAACGAATAATTACCCTAAATTCATGTTGTGAACTTGAACCAAGATTAAAAATTGGTAATTTTTTACTATCAGTCCGGTCTCTGGAAACTGAAAATAAAGCTTACCATAAGACTCTTTATATTTTTTTAATCAACTTTTATTAAGTACAATATGAAGGCAAATGCCGATTAAAGCTATAAAATTAACGTTAAGAAATTATTTTTTTGAGCGATAAAATCGCGGATCATGTTTTTGGGAGTGATAAAATGGCTGATCCCACAAAGGTTAGGAAGGTACCGCTAACAAAATTGGGTGGTTTGACCTGAACTCATAACATTTTAGTGTCATGGTGGCGTCAGTTTGCGATGGTTATAATTATTCAGTGTGTTTAACTTCATGCAAATTTTTTGATGATGAAGAGGCTGCATTTAATTTTTATGTAGAACACGGTGTATTGCTAAAAGAATTTATATGCCCTAAGAAAAACAAGGAAGGTATTGTTTGTGGTAATAAGTATACAGGTAAGAGTAGTACCTAAAATTAGGTTAGGTTAGGTTAGTATAGTTTTACGGTATATATAATATATACAGTGAATATATACAGTGTTCATTTTACTATATATATATAAATATAAATATATATATATATATAATATATATATATATATACCTTTTAGGTCACTCATGTTGGCTGTTTCTATAATTTCCATAATTTATATATCAATAGACTCGTTTTTACATCGCGAATGCGCCCTAGATAGTCTCTACTGAAGGAATTACCCGCATTTTAGGGTATTTTTTCACACTTATACCCCAAAACAAACTTCGTGTCCTAACTTAGTTTTGGGCCAATTCCCTCACTTGAGACTATCCAAATCGCATTCCTGGTGTAATAACGAATCCATTGATGTATAAATTATAGGAATTGAAGAGACCTGAGTGATAGTAAAAAATTACCTAAAAATTTTCCAAATGATCTTGAATACTACCGTATCCTTTATAATTTTTTCTAGTACCTATCTTTCCTCCAATGATGTCAAACTAACAGGTCTATAATTTCCTACCTTCTTCTTACTACTATTTTTGTAAATGGGTACTACATTTGCTTTTTCCCATTCATCTGGTACTTCTGCATAATTAATTGATCTAGCAAACAAAATAGTTAGTATCTCAGATAAGCTTTCTTCCCCTTCTCTGAAAATCCTAGCAAATATATTATCAGGTCCAGCAACTTTATTTGACTTCAGTGTATGAATTAGGTATTATTCTACTATTACACCCGTCTAACGTCCAGCAATTATTATATAATCATTAAGTAGATTTTTTAATTCTAAAACACTTTCCTTCTATAGCGTTTCCGTCGCAAATGCTTCGTTTTCGAGATATAAACATTTTTTTGGTGTGTATCTAGTGTGTGTTTGTACGTTCGTTTGTGTGTTCGTTACATGTCTGCCCAATCACTGTGCTCCATCCATTTCGAATTTGAATTACTTTCCTACCGGAATGGAACACTCATTCCGAAGTACATTAGGCCTGGCTCTGTGATTTATAGTGATTCCTGGGCTGCCTACAAGACTAAGTGATTTAGGTTAGGATAGGTTAGGTTAGGTTAGGATAGGTCAATTTTGAAGGTGAAATTTGTTTTTCCTATGATTTTTGATGTTTTAAACGAATCTGACCTTCAAAACCGTCGGAAATGACTCGTTTTCGATTGCCGGCTGGGGGAGGGGGGTTATCTCAAAAACGAGTCATTTCCGACGGTTTTGAAGGTCAGATTCGTTCAAAACACATCAAAAACCATAGGAAAAGCATAAATTTCACCTCGAAAGGGAGACGGGTGTAATACTGTACATTTACCATGAATTACTTGCCTAACGTCATCCTTCCTTATATGAATATGATCAAGAATGTCTGAATTTACAGGATCTAAAGAATTAAAATCAAATTTATTTAAATTTTCTTCCGTAAAAACAAAGCTACCACCAACAGGAACCTGATTTTCAAAGATACAAAATTCCGAAGAGAACAGGCAGATTTCCAACCCATCAAAGTATCACAGTGTAGGTATATATACAGTGTTGGGTTGCCAGCATTTTCAGCCCGCACTGGAATCTGATTCGATATACAGTGTTGGGTTGCCAGCATTTTCAGCCCGCACTGGAATCTGACCGAATCAGCGAGGAGTTGTTGGCCCTTAGTGACTCTTGACTCTGATCCTCCAAAGCAGAGTCACTTGTCCCGTTTTCTTTTTACGTCATTGCTGACGTCATTACTCAGATGGAAGTTTAAACATTGTTACAGAGTACCGCAGCACACTTTAAAGGCATTTTGCATATTTACAATACACAACTCATTTAATTTTGAATGCTTTGAATATGAGACGCCATTAATTTTTTGTTTACAGTTGAGTACGTCATCAACCACAGCATCTTTGATTGACTGCAAATATATCCTCCGTCCGAGTTGCATCATTATAATATTACAATTTTTAAAAATATTAATTAATTAAGAAATTATAAATTAAATACCTAATTTTAGAGAAATAAAGGATCACTTTAACATATTGCTTCCCAAAGCATTCGGGAAGCAATATGTCAAAGTGATCTCTGCTGGGAAGCAATATGTTAGTTTTTTTTTTCTGTTTAAGGTGCTTCAACCCTGCTGGATTATTGACACCATTTTTTTTTTTTTTTTTTTGACTCCCCGAAGGAAGGTTAATATGTTAAAGTGATTAACACTGGGAAGCAATATGTTAAAAAGAGAAAGGTTGGTTGGTTAGAAAGAGGTTGGTAATCTAAGAGATAACCTACCGACGGTAAACAAAGCTATAAATGCCCTAACCGGACATTCTTTATGTATTTAATGTAGGTTAACTGAATGCACGGTTAGGTCAACTGTACGCACTTGATGATTGGTTAGGTTAAGTCGTGATATTTTCGTTAGTTTTAATGAAAATATCACAACTTGCCCTAACCAATTGTCAAGGACGTACAGTTGACCTAACCGGGCATTTAGTTAACCTACATTAAATATATAAAAAAATGAAAGGATGCAAAAAGGAGCTACTCAACTGAGTCAACTCGTACTTGTGGCAAATGATGTGGCATGACCGATTCTTCCGAAATCCATTTTTTACTTTGTGTGACCATACAGTGCAACAATTCGAATAAATTTACGTTCAATCTAATATTTTAACATGTTATGATTTACTTTTTATGCCTTTACTTTATTAAAGCGAACATTTTTTATCGTACTCCTCATCCTAAATATTGGGAAGCAATATGTTAAAGTGATATACACTGGGAAGCAATATGTTAAAGAGGTTCCTGGAAAGCAATATGTTAAAGTGATCCGAAATAAATTTTGTACGTTAAAATTACTTAATAAAATTTGTCTGATTCACTCTCATTTTAAAAATGTATATACCTATTTGACTACTCACTGGGGGTTTGAAGCGCAGGCATTTTTACAAGAGTAATCCCCTAGAAAATAAATAAATATATATATATATCGACTAAGGCAGTATGTACAGCTCATCCGAGTTGTGTTTGAGCGTAATTTTGGCTAAAATGCTTTGTGAGAAAAACGTTTATAAAGAGTAAATTTTGTCCGGGAGAAATATGAACTTTATCGAGCCATGTCCTTAAATAGGCTAACAGTAAAATTGCATCTAAAAACGCGTTTATTTTTACGATTAATTTTCTTGGAAAAAAAAATTGACACTCGCCTGATTAGTTTCACAAAACTTCTTAATTGGCTACTTTAAATACGTTATAGAACACTCTTCACATACCGACATCTTAGAAAAAACAAAGACGTCATGTGATATGAACCCTTCGTAATGAATGAAACAAGCGTTCTCATTGGCTGTTGCACTAAATACGCATGTGAAAAAAACTATATAGGGTTATGGATTGATTGCTATCCACCTGGTGATCTGGTGAAAATTTCCGTCAGATTTAATGACCAGAGTCGACGACAAAGACCCAATGTCTTTCCTTTAAAAAGTTGTGTTTGTGGAGGTCTTCAAAAGACCTTAAGTATTATTATTATTTTTTTTTTGTTACATTATTAAATTTATTTGCCTTCGGCATCTAGCGCTGCCTCATGGTAAAAAAGAAAAATACCATACATTCTTATTTCGTTGGATCTTGTTCTGGTTGTTGGGCGCGCGATTGCCTACCACCTATTGCCTAGCGCGTATTTACATATGGGCCAAATAGGCCATGGTCCAGGGCGGCAAATTTTAGGGGGCGGCAAAATTTTGAGGGCAGTAAAATTCTGGAGAAAAAGTCGTAACAAGAAAAGTAACAAGAAAGCACTTTTTAGGTAGTGAAAAAATCCAAAATTTCTGGTATTTTTTTTAGCGCAAAAAACGGAGAAAAGTTAGTACCACTTAAAAAAAAAAATCTCATTACGTTTGAACGAAGTCGATTTCAAAGTTGGTCCTTGGCCTTAATATATTTTATTAATTTTAATAATATCTTTATTTTAAAGCTAATTATTTTTATTTTATTTCAGATTTATTGTTTACACTTTACAGAGTATCAAGTCAAAAATTGGCCAATTATTTTGTTTTTAAAGTTTTCTCTATAAAATTGAATTTATATTTTTTCTATTTTCCAACTTTGAACTTTGAAACTGGTCAACATTTAAAATTTAAAGACAAGATTGGGTACTTACGTATTAACGGGGGGCCACCACATATTGATGATTGGTTAGGTTAAGTTGTAATATTTTCGTTAGTTGAAAATTTCTAATACATATTTTTTAGATAGCAATATTTTTTAAAATATTTACAATGATTTATATTTCAAATACTTACAATGATTAATACATGTTACACATTAGAAACAACATTTGCAAAAAAGAGACCGCATCTTCTTCACTTTTTGGTAGATCCCAAATTTTCGTCATGAATAAGCCTAAAAAAAAAATAATTTTTTTCAGAAAATTGTATAAAAAAAATATTTTAAAAAATATTGCTATTTAAAAAATATGATGTATTAGAAATTTTCAACTAACGAAAACATTACAACTTAACCTAACCAATCATCAATATGTGGTGGCCCCCGTTAATACGTATTAACGTAAGTACCCAAGATTGTGTTTATCTCAGTTTAGTACAGTAATGGTATTTATACAAGGTAAGAAGAAGGCAGTTTTTAAGACAATTTTGAATTTTTTATGTTAACTTAACCTAGTTAGCTGTTAGAGACCTACAGTACTTAGCCTGGCAGAGCTATTTTTTTTAAATACATAATTAATATATATTTTACTAATTTTAATAATATATTTCTATTTTAAAATATATTATTTATATTTTCAATTAATTTCAGATGTATTTGTTTTTTCAGATGAGTGATGGGAGAAGAAGATTATATATTTTATTAATTTTATTAATATATTTCTATTTTAAAATACAGTGCGTTCGAAAAGTCGCTCCGCAGTGCTATGTTAAACGCACAGGAAATTGAAAAACTACAATGTTTTCATTCAACCATGATTTATTGATTTTATTACATAACCTTTTGATTTTACAGCATGTGTTGAAAGTGTTTTCCACCACTTCGCAGGCACAGAGCAACTCGTCTACACTTGTTGTCAAACACATTTTTTAAAGTGTTGGTTGATATTGAAGCAATGTAAGTGGATATTGCGGTTTTTAAGTTCTGAATTGTTTTCGGGCGGTATTTATAAACACCTTTTGCTGCTCCCCACAAGAAATAGTCGGGCGGCGTAAGGTCTGGGGATCGTGGAGGCCAAAGCCCCCTTGAAATTATGCGATCCCCAAACACATCATGCAGTAGCTCCATCGAAAGGTGAGCAGTGTGAGCCGTGACACCATCTTGCTGGAAGTATGCATTCAATATTTCCATTTCGTTTAGCTGTCCAATAAATGGATACAGAATTTCTGAACAGTATCGTTCAGCACTTATCGTGTTCTCAAAGAAAATGGGACCGACAATTCGCTTTCTTAATATTGCAACCCAAACGCCGATTTTCTGGTCGTGCAATGGTGTTTCATGAATAGTGTTTCATGAATTTTTTACCAAGCTATCGACACACACTATTGCCACGATCCCAACTCTGTCACAGTACTGACACAATCGAGTTTAAACCGGCTGAAACCGGCTTAGCGCGCATATACTGGCTATAGCACGTTGACTGCGGAGAGACTTTTCGAACGCACTATATACAGTATTATTTATATTTTTAATTAATTTCAGATGTATTTGTTTTTTCAGATGAGTGATGGGAGAAAAAAACTGAGCGGCTAGGAGTATAAGAAGAGAGCTCTGGAGAAAGCTGAAAAAGAACGACATGTCATTGACAAAACTGCGAAAATTGATACTTTCTTCAAGAAATCTGATACAAAGAGCAAAAATGTTGAAACAAATCCGAATGTTCTTTTAAAAGAATTAGAATGTACCGAGATTAGGAGTTTCCAAAAAATCAAAATGTTAATGAAGGTCCTAGTAATTTTAGATTATCTGGTAGAGAAGTTCAAGAATCCTGCCTACCCTATACCAAGTCTTGTGATGTAGGTAGCATCACAACTACCTCCAGCAATACTTCCATTGGACAAGACCCAGCATTATGGGAAGTTAATGATGCTACACGTCATTATGCGTCAGAGCATGGCATAAATCAGGACCTAGAAAACATGAACTTTTCTCAATCAAAGAGACGTTTTGGTGAACGATTCAGATATTTTTGTAACGGAGAAAAGGTGAAGAGAACATATTTAATGTATTCGGAGAGCACAGGCCCAATTTTCTGCGTTCCATGTCAGTTATTTGGTGGAACTACTAAAATTGGTAAGGAAAGATTTGATGACTGGAAGCATGGCAGTGAAGTATTAACAAGCCATGAAAATTCCTCTGAACATAAGTCATGTGTGTTAGCTATGAAAATGAGAAGTTCAACTCTCGGAAGAATTGACAGACAACTTTTCTATCAAATTGATGAAGAGAAGAAGTATTGGAGGAATGTTTTACAACGAGTTGTTGCAGTGGTCCGGTCACTGGCATCTCATGGTTTACCTTTTAGGGGCCACATTGAGAAATTTGGTTCTGTCTACAGTGGAAACTTTATAATGGCTTCGTTTACATGGGAGCAATTCATCAAACTAATGGCTGACAAAGTTACCAAACAAATAACCGAGGGAGTGAAATGTGCGAAGTACTATTCCATTATTGTGGACTCCACCCCAGATATATCACATGTCAATGAACTTGCAGTTATTCTGAGATACGTAAAAGAAGATGGGCCATCCCGTAGAGCGATTTTTGGCATTCCTTCCCAGCGTAGACCACAAATCAGAGCAGCTTTTCAACTCAGTTTCCAGCATATTAAAAATGCATGATCTCAACATTGCAAACTGCAGAGGACAGTCGTATGATAACGCTCCCAACATGTCAGGGACTTACTTTGGCTTGCAAGCCAGAATAAAAGCGTCCCCAGTAGCAGTTTACGTACCCTGCTCTGCACAGTGACTGAGTGCACACCCATTAAATTTGATTGGACAGTGTGCAGCAAGTTGCTGTAAGGAAGCCATTGATTTTTTGCACTTCTCCAAAATCTTTACGTGTTCTTCACTGCCTCCACTCACCGTTGGGAAATACTATAAAATCATTTTACCAAATCTGAAAATGTAACGCTAAAGAGCTTATCAGACACTCGATGGTCAGCCCGTGAAGAAGTGTGTAGGAGTCTCAATAAAGACTGGGAAGAGGTTATAGAGGCACTTACGTCTATTGAAGAAGATGAATCAGAAAAGCCTTGCACACGCAGTGAAGCATCAGGCTACCTCAATCCACTGCAATGCCTTGAAACTACAATTCGATTTTTATGAAGCAGCAGCAATTAAGGGTTAATACGTTTTAAATGACATGGGCTGGACCTGTAAATCAAAATAACTTTTTATGGGGTAGTTTTAGTCGCTTTATTCAAATTTGTCACTCATTTTTTGTGCAAACTATTGTAGAAAATCTATACTATAATAAGAGAGCTGTCCGTCTGTCCGTCACACTTTCAGAAATTGTGAGAAAAAAATTCAGAAATTGTAAAAAAAATTCAGAAATTGTATTACGGGCGGCAATGTGAAGCTCAAGATTTTCATGACTGTGTTCTTTTCTGTAGTTTAGCAATGGGGGAAGGGAGGGGGTGGGGGTAATGGGGGAGGGGGTTAGCCCCCAAGTTGTATGAATGGGGGTGAGGAGGTTTTGGGAGATACCAGATTCAGAAATGTTGACACAATGTGAAGCTCAAAATTTTCACGGCTGGGTTCTTTTTTTGTAGTTTAGCCTGTCTAACCGTCAGCGAAGCGGCGGGAACTGTACTAGTAATAATAATAATAACATAAATATATATATATATATATATATATATATATATGTATTTGTAGTTGGGGGGTGGTATGACGTCATGTTACTCTGCGACTTAGTTTGTTGGTTTCTGTTGTGGCTATTTTTTTTTCTAATTGGATTCAGTTTGGTGGTGTTTGTGATAGAATTATGACGGGCCGTTCGTGTGGTTTCGACTTTGAGAACTTGATTCGTCATGCGCCCAAGATGATAATAGGAAAAGATCAGAAGATATTTAGGTGAAATAACCAATATTAACCTGTTAGGTTAATTGAATGCCCGGTTAGGTTAATTGAATGCCTGGTTAGGTTAATTGAATGCCCGGTTAGGTCAACTGTACGCCTTTGATGATTGGTTAGGCTAAGTCGTGATATTTTCGTTAGTTGAAACGAAAATGACGAGAGCAAACTTTTCTGGTTAATTTTGAGGTGTTTCGCACGTTTCCTGTGGTAATGCGTCGTTCATGAGATCTCGTAACATGAACATGTTAGGTGATGCTTTATTGTATAAAATGTAGTCAACAATACATTTTTCAAGTGTATTTTGGTGTGCTTTGTTCGAATATGACCTTCATTTCTTGTGCAAATGAACAGAAATACAGTTGTCATTGCATGGCCCAAACACGTATTTCTGTTCATTTGCACAAGAAATTAGAGTCATATTTGAACAGAGCACACCAAAATACACTTGAAAAGTGTGTTTTTTATTTCAACTTCAGGCCATGTCATTTGCGACATAATTACCCAATTAAGAAATCATCTATCTACGAATGTGAAGTTACAATGAAAAGAAAAAGAAAAGAAAATTTCGAGTCGACGAAACTCGCGAAGGCGAGGTAGAATTAGATGGATGGAGGAACTTCTTCATTAATATTTATCTTGTGGTACTTGACAGATTATTGTCGGAATTAAACCGTCGCAAAGATGTGTATGAAAACCTCCATGCACGGTTTGTATTTTTAACAAAAGTCACCACCTTGAATCCAACAGATATAACTGCCAATGCTATTAAGCTTTGGAAATTTTACAAGGATGACTTGGCGGAAGCATTTGTTAATGAGTGTCTTCATTTCCGTGGTTTCTTCTGAATTTGGAGAAAACTCCGACGAGCATTCTTGAGATGAGTGAGATGATCCAAGCAAAAGGATTAAAAGAAGTTTACCCATATGTTGGTATTGCGCTTAGGATCTTCCAGTGTACGCCGACTTCCAACTGTTCTGCCGAAAGATCTTTTTCTGTACTGCGACGAAAAGAGACCTACCTACGGTCAGTGATGTCAGAAAATCGTCTCAACTCTTTAGCTATCCTTAGTATTGAATCGGAACTCACGAGAGCTCTTGGCTATACAGATCTTATTGACTCCTTCGCTGCTCAGCAATCTCGGCGGAAACTGCTTTGAGTATTCTTCAACGGTCGATTTCGTAACTAAACATAAAGATCGTAAAAAACCTACGTGTTTCTGTTCACACATTTAAGGGATTGTTTATATATATTATACACACATGAGAATAATTCAATAAGTATCCGCACTTTTTATTTTCACATCTGATAGATTATAAACACATCATTTACAATGCATTTCTGTTCACACATTTAAGGGATTGTTTATATATATATCGGGTGGCCACAAAAAAACTTTACTTAATTGAAAGTTTAATAACTGCAACAATTCAAAACTTATTCGACTGAGATTTTGCACACATTAACAGATGCATATAATCTATAATTGCTGAAATTTTCAAATATGTAGGTTCTATAGTTTTGTTACAGTGAACAATTTAAAAGCATATGTCTAAAAATAGCATGCCTGGTGTGCATCTGACACGTACGTGCGCTAGCGTAGGCTAAACCTAATGTAGCGTAGTATGACACGCGCGCTGGCGTAGGCTAAACCTAATGTGAATTTGCTTTCTTTTATTTTTCCGCTAAAACCCCGCCAGCATGACGTTAAGTAAAAGTGATAAAGCCATCATAGAAGCATGTTTCAAGGAAAAAGGTTGGAATGGAAATAGGATTGTCCGAGAATTCCCCGCAAAGAACTGGACTCGTCAAAGTGTTTATAACTTAATAAGAAAGATAAAGGATACTGGATCAACAGCTAGAAAACCCGGCAGCGGCAGGCCCAAAAGTGTTTCAACAGAAGAAAATAAGGCTGCCGTGGAGGAACTGATTCAATCCCACGAGAATACACCAGGAACTCATCGCTCCCAGAGACAGATTGCGTACGACCTTGGATTTCTCGCTCCTCTGTACAAGGGATTGTAAAACGTTTGAAATTGAAGGCCTACAAGAGAATTCGAGTTTCTCGGCGTGATCAGAATGTAAGACAGCGTAGAAAGACCCGCTGTAAATCCCTATATGAACGCTACTCAGCTGAAGACGTGCAAAAAGTTGTGTTTACAGACGAAAAGGATTTCACGTTGGAGGTGGCCAAAAACAGGCAAAATGACAGGGTTTATGGTTCAAGGAAAAAGGACATTCCTCCCTCCAGGCTTTATCATGAAACCTCACGATTCAGCAGAAAAGTAATGGTATCGGCGGGAATTTCATGGAAGGGGAAAACACGAATTCATTTTATTGCCACAAACGAAACTAAAGTTAACTCTGAGCGCTACATCAACCTGTTAGATAATGGGTTACTTCCTGATTGTCGTCAGCTGTATCCTGATGAGGCCTACATTTTCCAGCAAGATGGGGCACCCGCCCATACAAGCCGAGCGACCCAAAATCATCTAGAGCAAGAGACCCCTAATTTCATCAAAAAGGATGAATGGCCGCCTCAGTCTCCCGACTGTAATCCGATGGACTATTCAGTATGGGATTCCCTCATGTTGAAGGTTTACGGCAGCCAGAAAGACAAATTCACCGAAGATGAACTTAAGGAGAAAATCAGTAGAGCATGGGAGGATATCACCTTAGATGAGGTTCGAAAGTGCATCTCCTCGTGGAAGAAGCGATTGAGGGCAGTTTACCAACAGGGAGGTGGTCACATTGACCATTTGTTTAAGTAAATTTTGTTAAGTTCAAATTCATTTTCTTCGGCATGCTATTTTTAGACATACTTTTAAATTGTTCACTGTAACAAAACTATAGAACCTACATATTTGAAATTCCAGCAATTATAGATTATAACCATCTGTTAATGTGTGCCAAAGCTCAATCGCATAAGTTTTGAATTGTTGCAGTTATTAAACTTTGAATTAAGTAAAGTTTTTTTGTGGCCACCCGATATATACATGAGAATAATTCAATAAGTATCCGCACTTTTTATTTTCACATCTGATAGATTATAAACACATCACTTCTCAACATAGTCTCCCTGTTTCTCAATAAACTTAGTCCAGCGATCTACAAGCTTCCTAATGCCATCACAAAAGAATGTTTATGGCTGTGTGCGAAGCCAGTCATGCACCGCCTCCTTCAGGTCATCATCGCCTTAGAATCGCTGACCTCTCAAAGCGTCTTTTAGTGGTCCAAACAGGTAAAAATCCGAAGGTGCCACGTCTGGACTGTAGGCTGGATGGTCGAGAACTTCAAATTTAGTTCTTGAAGGCATTTTCGAGTCTGTGCAGCGGTATGAGGGCGCGCATTGTCGTGTAACAGAATAACACCTTCCGACAATCTCCCTCTCCGTTTTGTGCGAATTGCTTGCTTTAACTCATTCCGAAGCATGTCAGAATACGATGCACTTGTTACTGTAATTCCACGCTCTCGATAATGTTCAAGGATAGGGCCTCGTGTATCCCAAAACAGTGTTAGCATAACTTTACCTGCTGACGGCTGCGCTTTGAACTTCCTTGCAACGGAAGATGTTGAATGCTTCCATTGCATGCTCTGTCGTTTGCTTTCTGGTTCATAGTGATGAATCCAGGTTTCATCTCCATTGATAATGCACTCCAAAAAGTTTTCACCTTCATTATGATACCGCGCCAAAAGACGAAAGCAGACGTCAATACGATTACGCTTGTGCTCTTCTGTCAACTGTTTGGGCACCCATCTTACGCAAACCTTGTGAAAGCCAAGAATGTCATGAACTATCGAATAGGCTGGCCCTTGACTGATGTCTAATGAAGATGCAATTTCTTTTATTGTTAATCTTCTGTCATCGAAAATCATGGCTCTGGCTTCTTCCTGCTTGTCACCACTGGTTGATGTTGACGGTCGTCCTGAGCGCTGAGCATCTGTCACACATGTCCGACCTTCCTTGAACATTTGAATCCACTCGTACACACTTCGCCGTGGTAACGCATTATTCCCAGACTGAGCACATAAACGCGTGAGAATTTCAGCTCCTTTCTCACCTTCTGCCCACAAAAAACGAACCACAGATCTCTGTTCTTCCAGAGTACAAATTGAAAGCGGTGCAGCCATGCTCACTACTCGTACGATATGTGACAGCTACGAGTAGCCTAAATAAGCCTATGAATCTCAGTTTGGCTCGTTATTACGAGTATATATTATATTATCACTAAAATAAAAAGTGCGGATACTTATTGAAGTACCCTCGTGTGTGTGTATATATATATATATTATATATATATATATATATATATATATATATATATATATGAATGAACTCAGAATGGTTCCCTGAGGTTTTTTATGATACACGCAGACCGTGCATGGAACAAGGAACTCTTCTAGGAAAATTAAATCCATTATAGCCCGAATAAGTAATGCTAAATGACAAATACTATAGTTTTTTCTTTTTCTTTGCGAGTGACCCGTTGCCCACGTCGGGCTAGCATCATGTAAAAGAAAAACTATAGTATTTGTCATTTACCATTACTTATTCGGACTATAGTGGATTTAATTTTCCTAGAAGAGTTCCTTGTTTCATGCATGGTCTGTATATATATATATATATATATATATATATATATATATATATATATATATATATATATATATATATATATATATATATATATATATATATAAAATATATTTATATATTATCATAGTATATATAATATATTATGAGTGATATAAAAATATTTTGTATGTTAAGATATATTTTCCTAGAGTAAATGCCTAAACCATTTGACTGCATTTTACTGAAAACCCTTATATCAAATAACTGTTTATTGCTAAAGGGTAACTTCGTAAGTGTCCGAAGGGCGGCTAAATCAGCATGGCCCTTGGCGCCAGGAAACCTAAATCCGCCCCTGCTCTCGTTGCAGGAGATAGGGTTACGCAACGAGTTTATTTAGTCTAATTAATACAGACAATTCACTATACCTAAATACCTGAAGGAGTAGGCCTATCAAACAAACAAACACTTTATTTCAAACTCAACAGGTACAAACATTATAGAAGAGGTCTGTGATAGCGTGGGGTAGACACCCCAGTTAGGTTACTTAGGTTCTAGCAAACAATCAAAAGCACTTACCGGTGCGTTGAATTTGATATTCCTTTGGGAGCCTACCTAACTTTCTCTTACATTACCAATTTAGAAGCTATAGACATTACCCCTAACTATACTTAAGTACGGACAACTTCCTACCCCATTTGTCACCTTAGAAACACCACCTAATTACACTCAGCACCAACGATTAGGTCAGATAGGAAAAAACATCTCTAAGCTAGCCCAAAACAATACGAACAGCCGCGTTGGTTCGTTTATGACTTGCTCTTGCCATTCAGCTTAGATTTAGTGATATTTCCCCTTTAGTGAATTTTAGCCTATATACATATATATACACACACGTCACCTCAAGGTCCATAGAAGATTAAGAGATAGTTATTGTTGTTGTTGGTTAGCCGATCAGCCCTCTGATCGAGCAAGCCGGCGGCACGCAGATAACCGATCGCCCTCCAGAGTGGACCAGAGGTTCAGCGCACTAGTGATGTTGTGTTGTGTTCTACAGTATGTTGTGCTAGAGCGGTACAGTCTGTCATAATATGTTCAATTGTTTGTGGTGTCCTGGCACAGGTGGCAGGTGTCATCTGTGGAGTTGTCTAGTCTGTGTTTATATGTCTGTAAGTTGGGGTGATGTCCACATCGGAATCGTACCAAGTTAACTCGATCCGATCTGCTAAGGCTGGTCTCTGACCTGTTAATGGGTGGCGGCTTCGCACCTAGGACCGCATTCGGACCAAGTCGTGTCAGTGCTTTGTGGGTTAGGTGTGTGTGTATGTGTTTTCTGTACTGTGTGATGTCTGTGGGGCGTGGTATGGAATGGAGTATTTGATTATAATGTCTCTCTGGTGTTACCTTAATGGTGCGAGGTGTCGGTGCATGATTGTACATGTAGTGGCAAGGGTGTTAAGGGTTAGTTGTCATAGAAGATTAAGAGATAGTTATTGTTGTTGTTGGTTAGCCGATCAGCCCAGGTGGCAGGTGTCATCTGTGGAGTTGTCTAGTCTGTGTTTATATGTCTGTAAGTTGGGGTGATGTCCACATCGGAATCGTACCAAGTTAACTCGATCCGATCTGCTAAGGCTGGTCTCTGACCTATTAATGGGTGGCGGCTTCGCACCTAGGACCGCATTCGGACCAAGTCGTGTCAGTGCTTTGTGGGTTAGGTGTGTGTGTATGTGTTTTCTGTACTGTGTGATGTCTGTGGGGCGTGGTATGGAATGGAGTATTTGATTATAATGTCTCTCTGGTGTTACCTTAATGGTGCGAGGTGTCGGTGCATGATTGTACATGTAGTGGCAAGGGTGTTAAGGGTTAGTTGCCATAGAAGATTAAGAGATAGTTATTGTTGTTGTTGGTTAGCCGATCAGCCCACTCTGATCGAGCAAGCCGGCGGCACGCAGATAACCGAGGTGTCGGTGCATGATTGTACATGTAGTGGCAAGGGTGTTAAGGGTTAGTTGTCATAGAAGATTAAGAGATAGTTATTGTTGTTGTTGGTTAGCCGATCAGCCCAGGTGGCAGGTGTCATCTGTGGAGTTGTCTAGTCTGTGTTTATAGTCTGTGTTAGGTGTGTGTGTATGTGTTTTCTGTACTGTGTGATGTCTGTGGGGCGTGGTATGGAATGGAGTATTTGATTATAATGTCTCTCTGGTGTTACCTTAATGGTGCGAGGTGTCGGTGCATGATTGTACATGTAGTGGCAAGGGTGTTAAGGGTTAGTTGTCGCTGCTGCCATGAATTGTGTTCCCCTCATGTCTAAATGTTCCCTAATTTTCAGTATTTTTGTTTCTGTGTGCAGGTGTTCTATTGGTGTTGTTTGAATGCATCCTGTAATGAGAACTTGGATGGTTTACTCTCCATCAAAAGAAAGTTTGTTTTGTTTTTGCTGCAGACTGTTTGCTCTTGATGACAAAGGAATTGGAACATCCAGCTTTGTCACTGGGTTTCAAGCATGGTGGAAGCTAAACCCAAAGGTGTCTGACCATGAAGCTTCTGAGCAGCATCTCTCATGCCTGGAGAAATGGAAGACCTTGGGAGCAGGGAAGCTTCAAAAAACCATTGATCAAGTTCATCAAGCAACAATGGAAAAGGAGAGAAAGAAATGGAGGAATATTTTACATCGCCTCTTGGACGTAATCTTGTTTCTGGCTCACCAGAATCTTCCTTTTCGTGGTCACAAAGAGGACATGTCATCAGCAAACAAAGGAAACTTCATGGATTGGTAGAGTTGCTGTCAAATTATGATCCAGTTTTGAAAGAACATTTTGTAAGGATTAAGCATTCTATTCCATCTGGGAAGAGAGTGGCTTCATATTTATCTCCAAAGATTCAGAATGAGTTCATTTGCCTTTTGGGGAATTACGTCAAAGAGAAAATAGTGGCTGATATCAAGAAAGCAAAGTATTTTGGAATTCTTTTTGACAGTACTCCTGATGTGTCCCACACTGATCAGATGTGTGAAGTGATCAGATACGTCCATATTGAATGTGACAAAGTTGAAGTAAAGGAATCATTCTTGGGCTTCTTCCCTATTGCCTGAAAGACTGCTGCTGAGCTCACAGGGGATATCCTGAGACATCTGGGGAGAGATGGACCGGACATAAACCTGTGCCGTGGTCAAGAATATGACAACGCTGCAACTATGGCTGGGATTCATGGTGGTGTTCAGTCAAAGATCAGAGAGATTAATCCCAAGGCTTTGTTTGTGCCTTGTGCAAATCATTCTCTGAACCTTTGCGGAGTGCACTCATTTGGAAGCGTTTCTTCATGTGTGACTTTTTTTGGAACCTTGGAGAGAGTCTATTCCTTCTTTTCAGTCTCAATTCATCGATGGGAAGTGCTGATGGAGAATGTAGGCATGACAGTCCAAAGGCTTTCCCAGACAAGATGGAGTGCTCATTATGACGCTGTGAAACCAGTGAAGGCAAATTTTGAAAAGCTGACCTCAACCCTTGAAGTAATGTGCGATCCCAAAGAAAATGTGGACGTAAGAGGATCAGCTCAGATTTTGCTGTCTGCTGTATGTGATTTCTCTTTTTTGAGTTGCCTTTCTTTCTGGTGTGAAGTCCTGGAAGAAATTAATCTCACACAGAAGTATTTGCAAACAGTTGGAATCAGCCTTGAAAAGTGCATTGTGAAGCTCCAAGCTCTAAAACTGTTTCTTGAAGATCAGCGCAATGAAATTGTGGAGAGGGCCATTCATTATGCAACTACAAAGTGTGAGGAAATGGACATTTCTATGGAGAGAAGAAGGAGAATAAAGCTCCGAAAAAGGATGCCAGGAGAGATGGCAAAGGATGCTGGTCTCACATTGCCAGAGGAAGTAAAAAGGGCTATGTTTGAATGTCTTGATCGCTTTCATCAAGAATTGGAGATTCGTTCTAAGGCAATGGATCAAATTCTGTCAATCTTCGCTGTTATTCGGCCAAACACTTTGGTTGTTGCAACAGAAGAAGGACTTTGGAAGTATAATGAAACGCTCTCCTTTTCTTAGGCTTTAATCAACTTAATTGAACAACATTCCTGTTAATATAAGTAACAATAATATAGTTATGGTACACAATATATATATATATATATATATATATATATATATATAATCAATGACGCAAGTTATAATAATAATAATATAGGTATAGTAAACACAGGGCATTTATATGAATTGTTTATACTACAGATTAGGATTAATTACATCAAAGAAAATATCACTACCTTGATATAATAAAGTATCTCACATCTCATCAGTTTAATTCAGACATCATCAGATACATCAATTTAATCGAATTGAATATAAACACAAATGATTTAACTTAGGTATAACATTCTAATAAAGTCATCATAAACCTGCAAAATAATATTACAAAATTTGACTCAGATTTTCGATGAATTCTCTGATGAAGATAGTATGGAAATTGGACGACTTCGGAGGCATTTGGAAGCTGCCAAAATCAGTGTTGAAGAGGCAAAGAAATGGACAGCATTGCAGTTTCTGGAGTTTATTGTGAAATGGGATTTTTGTGAATCTTTGCCAAGCTTGTCACTGTGTTTGAGATTCTTTCTGACTGTCCGTGTGTCTATTGCTTCATATGAAAGAAGTTTTTCCAAATTGAAATTGATAAAAAATTTCTTTCGCTCGACCATGAGTCAGACAAGATTGACAAATCTGGCTTTACTTTCAGTTGAACATGAGTATGCAAAGAAGGTGAATTTTGATGAGGTCATTGATCAATTTGCAGAAATTAAGGCTCGAAAGCAGAGACTGTGAATCCTCTCTATTTATCTTTGAAGAATAGACTGAGTGTTGAGACTGGATTTCCTGTATTTTTAATATAAAATAAAATGCAGTATTACCTGTTCACTGAATTTTTAATGTCCTGCATTTTTCTTATTTCCAATTTGCTTATGACAGTACTGAACTGCTTAAAAATCTGCTTGCAAACATATATTTTTCTGTGTGTTTAAATTTTAAAATTATTTATGGTGGATGCCAAAGGAAGGATCCGCCCCGGGTGCCAAATACTTTAGGTACGCCCCTGGAGTGCTGCAAATATGAATGAAGCTGATAATCATAGTAAATTTGCCAAATATAAACTTAATCAAATCGACAATTTTGAACAATCTTCTGTGGCAAATAGTACACAGACCAAGACTTCAAATTCTGGTGTCCCAAGTGTATCTAGTGATTATGCAGTATCAGCAAGCATTATTTTTCGCATAAAAAATGTGTGGTAAATCTATTCATTTATCTAATTTAGTTTACACTTGCTGTAAATAAGGCTTTTTAATACATGAATATTGGCTCTAGTAAATGTTTATGTATATACATACTCGTATGGTATATGCACCTTTGTTTTAGTTACTCACACGCCCTCCCCTTGACCAAATCCTGGGTACGCCCCTGCGTCCAACCTGGAAACGACGTGACATAGATTGGAGAATTTGGTCTAGAGCTCTTCCTGACACCCCCTCTATAGGAGGATCCTTAGATGAAAAAATCCAACACTTTACAGCCTTATTAGTGGAAACAAGTACCTCCACACTGAAGAAGACAACAGGAAATTTTGTTCCTAAATACCACAAATGCTGGTGGACAGAGGATTGTAGTGGGACAGTGGTTACCTGCCGTCATGCTCGACGTTTTTATTCTTATCACCCAACTCTATATAATAAGATCCTCCTAACTAAGGCAACTGCTCTTGCTCGTCGTACTATTCGTAAGGCAAAGAAGACCTTCTTCCATTCATTTTTTGGGACTGTAGCAGTTACTGAAGATGAGGATTTTTGCAGGGACATGCAGCCTTCCTTATTTCTTGATTACGATGAGGATTATAAGCTGGACTTTACTTCTTTACCTGACTTAGACAATGACTGTGATAATGTTGATTACTACAAGGTTAATTGGTCAAATCTTAGTCACTGTGAGGTATATAACTATACAATGCAGACTGATGCACTACTAAGGCTTGTGAGGATTCCTGCAGAAGCTTTAGCTTGTAGAAATCCCTCCTGTGATGATGTAAAAAAATAAGTATTAGTCAATCCAGGGTGATCAGAATACTGTGCTGATTTGTATGATGTAGCAAAAAATGTATTCTGGAATGGTTGCTACGGGGAAACCTAGGCAGGGGGAACTCTTCCAACTGAAAAATAGAACTCGTGCTAGGTTCAAGGGGTGCTCTCAGATTTATAAGGAAAAATGAAGTGAATCTTCGAAGAGAATCTCTAGCCAGAAAATTAGGCAATAGCAATACTTCCAGTAGGGAATTCTGGAAGAAAGTTAATAAAATTAACAATAGTAATCTTATCTTGCTAAATGTAATAGAGGGTGTACAATCACTGTACATGGTGCAACAAACATTGCAGAACTGTGGAAAATTTATTATGAAACCCTATTTAATTGTCTTCGGGGGATAGACTACATATATCTAAATGTAGAACACTTTGAGGAGTTACTAATTAATGACTCAAAATCTGGCAAGCTATTCAATAAGTTAGATGACAACAAAAGTTGTGGCCTAGATGGCACTTCCGCACAACCGCACCCGCACCCGCACCCTATTTACATATATAAAGTTTTATCGCAAGGAAATATACAGGGTGTCTCGAAAGTCACTATCTATTTTGAAAAATAATGGGAATTACGAAAAACTGGTTTAAGACATGAAAAATATATTTATTTCAAAGTAAGTGCCACAAAGAATTAGTGTATTTATTTATCTGTCTCCACATGGCGACCATCAGTGTCTCTACAGAGCTCAAAGCGATAAGTTGTTTCCCGGAACACACTTTCCAGCATTTGAGGTGTTATTTTCTGAACTGCATCGGTAATACGATTTCGAAGTTCGGCTACATCACTAATTCTTCTACCAGTGTACACCTTAGACTTAATGAAACCCCAGGCGAAAAAATCTAATGGTGTTAAATCGGGTGAACGTGCTGCCCATGGTTGTGTTCCTCCACGACCAATCCAGCGACCGGGAAGCGTCTGTCAAGATAATCACGTACAATTATTGCATAATGGCACGGTGCTCCATCCTGCTGAAAAACTACTGTGTCAAGAATGCCATCTGTAAGAAGTTGAGGTTCGAGGAATTGTTCAAGCATGTCAAGATAAATTTATAAATTACACAAAATTCGAAATAAACCAATTAACTTTTTTTAAATACACAAATTTGCACCAGAAGTACATATCTTTATGCCAGCATAGCATTTTAAAAAAAAACATCTAATGTCACCGAAATAGATAGTGACTTTTGAGACACCCTGTATAAGTTTCCATTAATATTTAATACTTTTCTAAACTTTTATTTAATATTTAATTGTGAAAATAAAGTTTTAATACAATAAAGTCATTTTTCTGTTATGAGAGTCAGAAAATTACTAGAATACAATATCATTTAATTTTATTTTATACTAATACTATATTACTTTATTCACAGCTACTCAAATACAAAAGATACAATACAATACAAAATACACCTTCAGCACCCGCACCTCCGCACCTTTTTACCGAGGTGACCGCACACCGCACCTCCGCACACCACTTTCGCACTTCCGCGGAAGGTGTGCGGAACTTGCCCAGCAAGCATTGCTTGCAATGTGTTTCACAAGCTATATGGTACATGGGTACTTGCCACAGTCCATTTTATCATTTGTATTGTTGCCAGTTGTTAAAAATAAGGGTGCTAGTATCTGTGATAAGAATAATTATAGGCCAATAGCATTTGCCAGCATACTTTCTAAGGTGTTAAAATATGTCATTTATAATAGGATAAGTACTTACTTGCAGACTTATGACAATCAATTTGGTTTTAGAGTAAAATATGGTACTGACATGCGTATTTATATGCTAAAGGAAGCCGTCTTAGTTAAAGTACAAGATGTCAAGTAGCAATGTATATTCTTGTTTTTCGGATGCATCAAAAGCATTTGATAGAGTTAACCATCACAAACTTTTCAAGAAACTCTTATATCGAGGGGTACCTACTGTAAATATATACTTAGGATCAAAGGTGGGCAGTTGCGCCGCAAAAAGTTGCGGCGCAACTTGCGGCGCAACATTTTTGGTTGCGCTTGCGCTTGCGGCGCAACTTTTTGAAAAGGGTTGCGCTTGCGCGTGCGGCGCAACTATTTCAGCAGAGTTGCGGTTGCGGCTGCGGCGCTACAAAAATCGTTGCGCGTGCCCACCACTGCAGATATACGTTAAATGCAAAGGTGGGCAGTTGCGCCGCAAAAAGTTGCGGCGCAACATTTTTGGTTGCGCTTGCGCTTGCGGCGCAACTTTTTGAAAAGGGTTGCGCTTGCGCGTGCGGCGCAACTATTTCAGCAGAGTTGCGGTTGCGGTTGCGGCGCTACAAAAATCGTTGCGCGTGCCCACCACTGCTTAGGATGCATGCATTCTGGTATACAGAGCAGACTGTTTGTAAGATGGAAAAGCACTGTATCACCAGGTTTTAAGGTAACTAATGGTGTTAGGCAAGGGGTATATTATCACCCTATCTTTTCTGTATATACATGGATGACCTTACCAATGAACTAAAACCTGCACACACTGGCTGTGTCATTAGAAAGGAAAAAATTAATCATTTAATGTATGCTGTGACCTTGTTCTTCTGTTACCCTCTTCCATGGGCTGAGAGTACTATTAGAGATATGTGAACAATATGGTATAGAAAATGACATCACCTATAATGGGGCAAATAGTAAATACTTAGGTCATGTAATTACTCACGAGCTGCGAGATGAACTTGATATTGAGAAGCAACGTAAAAAGCTGTATGTTCAGGGTAACATGCTAGTAAGGAAATTTGGTATGTCTTCAGAATCAGTTAAAACTTATGGATTAATTAATTATATTTAAACAGTTGGCAATACTTATTGAAAGGTCGTTTTGAAAGTCATAGTTGGTGGTTAGGTTAGGTTAGGTTAGGCTAGGTTAGGTTAGGTTGAAGACTTTGAGAATCGCGAACTAATTAATTTTTTAAGAGGTATCGCCTATAATTTGAATTTTTAGCATTAAAACCTCTTTTCCAAGCAAGTTTTACTTTTTTTTAGTAAATTTTAATAAATATGAACTCTTTCATAAGTTTGTTTTTTATAAATATTAATAAATTTAATTCCTATTTAATTTTTATTTACTTATGGGGGGCAATAATCCGGGGGGCGATTGTCCTACGGGGGCAGTTGTCCGGGGGCGGTTGTCGGGGGGCAATTGTCCGGGGGGTGGTTGTCCGGGGGGCAGTTGTCCTAGCACCGATGTATCGGTATCGCTTTAGCAATTTTCATGTATCGATGCCCATCACTGGCCGCAGCACCCCAATTACTGAGGCCGAAGGCCCCAGCACCGCAGGTCTAGTTAAATGAGCCCCGTAGGGCCCACTTTAGCTAGTTAATACAATTCATTGCATTGTCTTTTAGAAATGTGTAGAGAAAATAAGATTTTTTTCACCCTGGATTCTCATAACCTTCTGAAGTTCAATAATGCTGAAGATATGAATCGAAGAGAGTCCCTTATATACTGTAGATGTTTTCCTCAATCTGCGTCGGAGAATAAATAATTATCGCTTTTGAAATTTATAATGATAATTTATTTAAAATTATGGCAAAAATACACCTGCATCCACTTTGGCAATGCTTTTACAAATTTAATCTCCTGTGAAATCCAGAAAAAAAACGAGAGCATATATTTACAAAAATACCACAGCTATCAAAATTTTGAGTTCCACATTCAAAGACAATGAGTCCAGATTTGTGAAGCTACACTCAAAATGTAAATGGATTAAAGTAAATGTTATACTTTCTCAGGCTTCAAAAACTTCTGTTCAAAATTGTTCGTATGAAAAGGGTAATTGTTGTTGTTGTTATTGGTTAGCCGATCAGCCCACCCTGATCGAGCAAGCCGGCGGCACGCAGGTAATCAATCGTCCTCTCCGGAGTGGACCAGAGGTTCAGCGCACTAGTGATGTTGTGTTGTGTTCTATGTTGTGCTAGAGCGGTACAGTCTGTCATAATGTGTTCAATTGTTTGTGGTGTGTGCTGGCACAGGTAGCAGGTGTCTTCTGTGGAGTTGTCTAGTCTGTGTTTATATGTCTGTAAGTTGGGATGATGTCCACATCCGAATCGTGCTAAGTTAACGCGATCCGATCTGCTCAGGCTGGTCTCTGACCTGTCAATGGGTGGCGGCTTCGCACCTAGGACTGCATTCGGACTGAGTCATGTCAGTGCTTTGTGGGTCAGGTGTGTGTGTGTGTGTGTGTGTGTGTGTGTGTGTGTGTGTGTGTGTTTTCTGTACTGTGTGATGTCTGTGGGGCGTGGTATGGAATGGAGTATTTGGTTATAATGTCTCTCTGGTGTTACCTTAATGGTGCGAGGTGTCGGTGCATGATTGTACACGTAGTGGCAAGGGTGTTGTGGGTTAGTTGTCGCTGCTACCATGAATTGTGTTCCCCTCATATCTAAATGTTCCCTAACTTTTAGTAATTTTGTTTGTGTGTGCAGGTGTTCTATTGGTGTTGTTTGAGTACATCCTGTAATGATACGAAGTGCGTTGTTTTGTATTGCCTGTAAGGTGTTTATGTGTGTGTTTGAGATAATAGGTGCCAAGCATGGGCTAGCATAGTCCATAACTGAGCGAATATATTGTTTGTATATGAGTGATGTCGTTTTCTGCTGGTGTCCAAAGTTTGTGCCTGTTAGTACCCTAAGCGTGTTAGGTCTTGACGTACATTTGTTTTTAATGTCTTGAATGTGGTTTGCAAAAGATAATGATGTGTTGTATGTGACCCCAAGTATTTTGGTCATGTGCGTGTGTGGAATGTTGGTGTTGTTTAGTGTAATCTGTGGAGTTATCTGGTGTTCTTTTGTGTTGCTTGTTAGCAAGGTGATGGTTGATTTTGTAGGCGCTACTTTGAGTCTATTGTGTGTAGCCAGTCTTGTATACTGTTTATGTATGTTTGCAGGTTATTTTTAGCGGTGTCGATGTTGTTGTGGGTGGATGTTAGAGTGATGTCATCTGCATATGATGATAAGGTAAGCTTGTTATCTATGGGTGTTGGAATGTCATGCATGTATAAGTTGAACAGTGTTGGTGAGAGAACAGAGCCTTGAGGGACCCCGTTCGGAGAAAGCTTGTTTTTGGATGACGTGCCATTAATTGTGACATGTGAGTATCTTTCTGAAAGATAGTTGCTCAGCCACCTTTTGGTGTTATTGTGCATGTTTGTGTTGAGTATTTTGTTTATGAGAGGGAAGCGTGGGATAGCATCAAATGCTTTACTAATGTCTACTGTATTGTTGCTAACAGTGTACGTTGAGCTGGTCTTCTGGAGTTGATGCCATCCATGATGTGCTGCGTGAGGTTAGTGAGTAATGTCGTGGTTGAATGATGAGGTCTGAATCCATGTTGAGGTGTGCATTGTAAAGTAATGGGTCTATAGGAAGCTGGTTATGTTGGATTTTTGTTTGGTTTGAGTAGTGTAATAATTTTACCTTTTCATATGTTAGGAATAATACAGTGTTGGTATGAATATGTGCTGATATTTGTGAAAGCTAGTATTCCCTGTGGGCCCAAGTGTTTAAGGTGTATGTTAGATATGTTGTCTGGTCCAGTAGCGTTCGAATTCTTAACGTTTTTGATGATTTTGGTGGTCTGGTCTGTATTGAAGGGTGTAATGGTCGTGTCGAGTCTGTAGGTTTTTTGTGTCTGGCTGTTTGTCTGTCTGCATGTTTCTGGTCGTTGTCTCTGTTTAAGTGACTTATCTCTGCGTAGTGATTACTAGAATGTTAGCTTGTTGTGTATATGTTGGGATATTATTTTGGCTGCGACAGATAGCCATGTGTGAGGTGTGAATGCCGCTGTTAGAGTGGGTAATGCTGTTTATAGTCTTGTATAGTCTGGATGTATCTGTGGAGTGGTTTAGTGTTGTTATGAATTCCCTAAATGTTTCTGTTTGTTTTTCTTTAAATTTGTTGTTTATTTTTGTGTTGAGCTGTTGTATCTGCTGTTTTATGGCTTCTGTGTGTGGTGCTTGTGTGTTATGTTTGAGGTTGTTACGTTGCATTATGAGGTGGGCTATTTCTCTAGTGTAATTTGGATTGTATTTCCTAATGTTGCCCTTGGGTATGTATTTGTTTTCATTATTGATGATCTGATTGAATGTCTTGAGTGTTGTATTGATGTTTATGATGGGTGTGCTGTTTGATGTGGTGAATTGTTCCTCAGTCTGTATTTTGAACTGTTCCCAATCAGTTTTCTTGTAATTTCTGTAAGTGTGCCTAAGGCTATTGGGGCAGAGTGTAGAACGTGTTGTAATGATGATAGGCAGGTGGTCTGATGACAGTTGTTTTTCTGTTCTCCAGTGTGTATGTGTTGCTAGTGAGGGGGAACAGAACATTATGTCTGGGGAGGAGTTTGAGTATCCTGCTTGATGTGGTATGTGTGTATGTTCTGTGTTGTTAAGAATGAAGAGGCTGTTTAGTTGTGTGGCTATGTTGGCACCTCTCGTGTTGTTTTGGTTGTGCAGGTACCAACTAGTGTCTTTAGCGTTAAAGTCTCCTCCTAAGATGACATTAGTGAGAGAGGCCAGATTGTGTAACTGTGGGTTGTAATTGGCTGACATCTGAGGTGAACTATCTGGTGGATGTAAATGTTGATAAGTGTGGTGTTGTGTTTTGCGCGTGTTTTAATGTTAACTGCCTGTATTTCTATCGTGTTATCTGCTTGGATTGTGTTTGTAATGTTTTGGGTGGCATCAGTGTAGCTAATGCTTTTACTTATGTAAGTGATGAGTCCACCCCCGTGACCCCTACGATCTTGACGGATCGCCTTGAAGTCAGGGGTGGTGGGTGTTTTGTGTGTGCGTTTTAGTTTTGTTTCTTGTATAAATGCTATGTGAATGTTTTGTTTGTGTCCGAATTCCCTAAACTGCATAATTTTGTTTGTGAGGCCATCTACGTTGTACTGTAATATGTTAATATTATGCTTCTGTATCTGTCTCATGGTCCTATTGTGTCTATGTCTTTATGTATGGTGATATGTGTATTGTGTAAGCTGTAGTGGGGCCTGGACAGTGGTGGGCACCGTTAACCAAAAAGTTAACTTCGTTAACCGCTAATCCGTTAACCAAAAAGTTAACTTCGTTAACCGTTAATCCATTAATTCGTTAAACATGTAACGGAAGTTACCGATAAACCGTTAACGTTAACTTTTATTATAAAAAAAATGAAAAACACAATATATATATAATTTAATTTTCCCTCTTCTTCTCGTTCTCCATTTTGTCCATGAGATGCATGTTGCCCTTCATGAAAATTAGCATATCAAAGTTTTCATCAGACAGGGATGATCTCTTGGCCCTCAGGATGTCCTTGCCCATAGAGAACAAACGCTCCACTGCAGCACTGGAGGGGATGGCTGTGTTGAACTTGATGAACAAGTCCACCAACACTTGCTCACCCAAGAAGGCAGCATCTGTCAGCAAGTCCTTGGAGTTGGTCTCCAGCCAGGTCTTGACCAAGTTCTGGGCCTTGCCCTTGAGTGACCTGTGGCTTCTGCTGCTCTCTTTTGTCTGGATGACAGCACTGAAGAAGTCCTCCTCCTCCTCCTCCTCATTGTTGCTGCCTCCACTGTTGCTGCCCACTTCGTTGGACTGCTGCTTCATGGCCTCCTCGACTGTACCCTCCATGCTTTTCCTCACCCTGGCGACCTTGGTGTTGTCATACTTATCGCCTGATTTTGCACTGCGGAAATGGAAATTCGTTCATCACTATTAACAGTGGCGGATTAATTGCGCACCTGCTCAGCACTGAAAATAATAGAAACTTTTAAACGTTTATTTATGAATTTTTTGGGTTAACGGACTTGAGTTAACGGAAGTTAAATGTAACGGAAGTTAATTAGTCCGATAATGATTTTCAAAGTTAACTTAAAAGTTAAATCGTTAACGAAAAAGTTAACTTCGTTAATTAACGATTAACGGATTAACGGTTTGTGCCCAGCTTTGGGCCTGGATTAGTCTTAATGTCGCCGGAGAGTAGTCCGGGGAGCACGTCCGGCACGCAATTGCTCCCGTAAATGAAAAAATAGCACGCTGGTATAGGTCCGGCCCCGGGAGCCGATCGGCACTCTGACCGTGCCACGCAACAGGCTGTCGACTGCCAGTCTGGCCAACCGTAGACAGCCCGCTGCACGGAGATTTGAGGAAGTTTGGCCACCAGCGAGTTGATGTTTCGGTTTGACGTCGCCTCTTCTTCGCGTTGACGTTCCACGTTTTTTCGTTGACGTTGACGCGCTGACGTGTCCCGGGCTGGAGGATAAAGCCACTGCTAGAAGCTGCCTCGTCAGCTGCTAACTTTTGGTTTTATTGTGTGTAGATTCAGTTATTACTGTGAATCTATTGAAAGAACATTCTCTGCTATTTTGTGCTTATCCTTCGTCTGCAATTTTGTGTTGCTCTCTTTGTTGAAGTTCTGAAAATGTATTGCCTATATGTCTGCTAAATTGCTCTAATATGGACTCTGTTTCTTCTATTTCTTCTTCATTTAATTTACACTAGAAATGTGTTTAAAATCCAATACAGAAATCTTCTTGGGAAGAATTTACACATGCTAGAGTGCTCCTGATCTTCGTACACGCAACAGAGAATAGCAGTCGTAAATTATCTCCCTTGTTTAAATTGATTTTTATTGTGTTTGTAGTATGAATTATTTGTGATAATAAATAACTGTATGCATCTGTTCAGACCACGGGTAGTTCACAAATTATGAAGCCTTTAGGGAGGGTAGGTGTCCGAAGAAAATTTTATATTGCCTTATAAGGGGCCGTTCAAAAATTACGTAACGCTAGTTATGCTAAAACTTGACACCCCCACCCCCTTATAACGTTCCGTAAGGCTAGACCAGACACCCACTATTAGGGGTTACATAACATTCTAGTTGATGTCTGGTCTAGCGTTGCGGAACGTTACAAGGGGGTGGGGGTATCAAGTTTTAGCAAAAATAGTGTTACGTAATTTTTGAACGTCCCCTAAGGTTGGTGATGTCCAGTGGTGGGCACCGTTAACCAAAAAGTTAAATTCGATAACGATAATCCGTTAACCCCAATTTTTAACTCCGATAACGATAATCCGATAATTTTACTACAAAGTTAACGGAAGTTAACGATAATCCGTTAACGATAACTATTTCTTTATTAACATTTAAAAAAATCAAGGAAAAGAGCTTTAAAACCCATAGAAAATGTTTATTTATGCAAAATCCAACAATAAATAGGTATTTAACTGTATTTTTATCAAGTTTTGCAACTTTTTTGCTTAATAACTTTTTTTTTATTTTTAATAAAAAATGTACTGATTACATGTTTTGAAACCCTTGTAACCACTAACCATTAACTAAATTTTAATTTACCAGAGAATTATTATGGCGGGAACTGAAAGGTTAAATTAAATTTTAGGCACATTTATTAAAGACTATGACACAATGTGCTGGTTGCCCTTCAGAAAGACCAACTTCTCAAAGTTAGGCCCAACTGCCAGTCTTGACCTCTTGGGCCTCAGGATGTCCTTGCCGAGAGAGAAGAGCCGTTCCACTGCGGCAGAGGACGGAATTGGCAGACTGAAGTTATGGCGGTTTGAATTCATTCGCGGAGCGGTGATCTTCCATGAATGACTCCTCGCAGTTAACGTGTTAACCGACTTTAACAGACTAAATATCGAGTTATCGGAAGTTAACTGGTCCGATAATGATAAATGGAAATTAACTTCCGTTAATAGTCCGTTAAAAAAGTTAACTTCGTTAATTAACTGTTATCGGATTAACGCTTTAGTGCCCAACACTGGTGATGTCTCACCAAAATCTTATCTAAGATTTAATTTTATTTTAACATTTTTATTATTTATTTTACATCACTTCTACCATTTAAAGCCAGCAGATATGCGATTTGCGAAAATGTCAGTGGAATACTGCCAACAACTCGCCAGTGTCCTGAGTCTCCGTGATGCTGTCTATCTGAACCAGGGCAACAAAGCAAAAGTTTCTCTTGACCTTTCTGCAGTAAACAAGCAATCATTTGCCGTCATGCTTATGGAATACAGAGTGACTCCACCAGATCATAATATTGTTGTTGCCCTGAAACATAAACTGGCTCTTACCGTAATCGCTGGACTGAGTGTTTCGTACTCAGGGCTACATTCATTACGATACAGAACGGAAAGCATGATTCGTCCACAGCTGCCAGTCACTGCTCTGATCTGAAATAGTCTATGAGCTCAAGCATTTCACAATATTCTTCGTCCTGACAATTCCACGAAACTTCTCTTGATCTATCGGTTGAGGGGGGTTCAGATGAAAACCCATGCCACAGGAAGACCATATCGCTCGACATCAAAATCTTTATGGATCTTAACGTGGATGCTTTGTACGTTTGTACCTAAGACCCTGGACGGAGCGCCTACAATCAAGTAGAACGGTGCTGCATAGCTCATTTGTCGAGAAGTCTTGCTGGTCTTATCCTTCCATATTACAATTTTGGAACCGACAGAAGTTTGGTCGGAGACTGTGAATGATAATCTCCAGTCGTCGCAGAATAGCGTGGACAAATGCAAAAGACAGTCTTATCTCATTATTTCCTACAAATTGCAAATGTGACTGCAATGAATGCTGTACCCCAGTGAGGTCTCGTCTCAGGTCTATGCTGAAGGACGGATTTTCCTTTCTATTCATCATCAATAACAGTATGGGCATGCAGTTCGTTGCCCAAATGCAGGAAAGGATTCAAGGTTCTTGCAAGTGATGTCTCGTTTGGCTGTTTCTGAGTCTGTGGTGAACTCTACACTTTCCGATGCCCTCTGTTCCAGTGTTCAGAACCAAGTCTCAAAGAGGATCTGTGATGTCTGCGAGCTATATTTCCCTCCCACTGTAATGACCACACACAACAAGGTCAAGACCATTCTCATACCACCATCAGGCCCCACCGAAGGCAAGGTTCCAACGGATAGCGGCCCGGTGATAACGAGAGAACATGGCAATGATCTCCAGAGGAGATGAATGTCGAATGGATCCTAAAAAAGAATGTGCGGGAATTCTTTTCATGCCCGACATCATTATTTATGAGTCGTCATGAGCCGAGGTCTAAAGCGAATCTATGGCCAAGGATATTGTCTCTTTTTATTTTCTTAAAAAATAAAATACAGTAGAAAAAACACATTAACCTCCCCTGTTTTGCAGTATGTCAGCCACAAAATAGCTGGTTTAAAGCCGAGGAGAAGAGAGAACTGGAAGCAATACATATTATTTTTTGATGAGTGGTAATTACCAGTGGCACGAGGAGATTGTCTACATATTTTGATTATTATATTATTATTAGTTTTTGCCGGGAGGGGATCTCCTTAGATAGTTTTATATGGGTATAATTATAATGAGAGAGTCTGCACAAAATATTGTATTGTTTTATAAGGAGCCGTTCAAAAATTACGTAGCACTATTTTTGCTAAAACTTGAGACCCCCACCCCCTTGTAACTTTCCACAACGCTAGACCAGACACCCACTGAGATGTTATGTAACCCCTAATAGGGGGTGTCTGGTTTAGTGTTACCGAACGTTATAAGGGGGTGAGGAGTGTTAGTTTTAGCAAAACTAGTGTTACGTATTTTTGAACGGCCCCTAAGGAGTGGGAGGGTGCTTCGAAAAAGATGATTTTTTTCTTATATAATTTGTAAATTACCCCAAACTATTTACATATTTACCAATTAATCTTTGATAATAGTACATGAACAAAGCATGGCCGCTTAAAATAAAAAGTGTGATGTCATGAATGCTGCCCTTTTCTTTTGTCCAAAATTCGACTTGACTCGTTGTCAAAATAATGTATAATCACAGATCATGCATTTTTTGCTTGACTCCAGCTACCAGCTAGTCTGCCTGATTCGCCGAAAAAAAAAAGAGATAAAAAGTCAACACCAAGCTATTCCCTAATTCATCCTTTAATTTCTTCAACCTCCAAGGAGCCGTTCAAAAATTACGTAACGCTATCTTTGCTAAAATTTGACACCTCAGATCCCCCAGGAACGTCGTTCTGTAACGCTAGACCAGACACCCCGTAAAATGTTATGTAACACTTCCCACACCCCACCCACACGTTACGGAACGTTACAGGGTGTGGGGGTGTCAGGTTTTAGCAAAAATAGCGTTATGTAATTTTTGAGCGGTGCTCAAGTCGATGTTACGATTGAGATGTCAATTATGAATTTTTCTTTACTTCTTATATACCCATTATTACAAAGTTTGTCAGTACATGAAGTCATTATTTATCATGTTTTAACAATATATAACTAATAATAAACAATCAGGACTTTCAATTCAATATATATCAAGGCGTGGCTTGTAAACAGACCCCCAATCGCTTTGATTGGCTACTTCTCAAGTATTGCTATATAAATGTACATCTAACAATATCAAAATTGTATATTATTTTATTTTAGGTTTTTATGACGGAAAATTATTACATAATAACATGAAACATATCAACTAAGACTGTAGGATAATGCACTCTAATAAAAAAATAACCTGTCAGCTGTCTTAAGAACATAAGAACATAAGAAATTTTTATAGTGGGCACACTAGGGGCCATTTCGGCCCATCGAGGTGGCTTGCACACGGGTCGTAATCAAGGGCAAGTTTGGCGCATTGAATTTTACATATTATTGTATGTGGGTAATGGATTAGAATATATATACTCTTTTCACTATGCTTGCTTGGTCGTGTTCTTTCACTAACTGCAAATCAGGGTTGCCAGATTGGGCTACAAGTAGCCAATTGGGCTACTTCTGAAAGGTATTGGTGACTTTTTTGTAATTTGGGCTACTTGCTACGTTTTGGGCTACTTCAAAAACTTTTTGGGCTACCTATTATGATTATCTGCTACTTTTCTGTTTCAGGCGGAAGTTTTTGATTTGTGAGATAATATATTTTGAGACAAATCTCACTTAAGGAAATGCTTTCTATACCTGTTTCTTATATTACTTCTCAAGATTAACAAATTGCAAGATTATTTTAGTAATTTTATTACACTTGTATTATACAGATCGCTTCGAGCTAGTAAGTAATATAGCCAGCAGTGTCACCTAAATGGCCATTTTTTGCTGGCATATTTTTTAATATACAGACTTTATCAGTTATTATTTGTTTGTCAATCTATGAATTGTAGAGTTCAAAAAGTCTTTATATATAAACCATTGTTCAAGTATGCAGATGCAATATAGTATTCAAAGTTTTTTTTACCATCGATTTGCTTGCAAGAAGTACCGTAATCTGGAGTTTAAAACATGTTTGCAACAGCGTTAATTGCGCAAACTATTAACTCGTGATTGGGCAATAATTTTTTCCGGAGAAATCCCTACTGATGGGTCTATATTTTGGAGCAAGGCAGCGACAATAAAAAATGCAGCAGGTGAACTGGTACTACCGGAATTGTCAAAGTTTGCATTAACTGCCTATAGCTTACCGATAAGTAATGCCACAGTTGAAAGGGTGTTCTCAAGTGTAACATCAACCAAAACTAAACTAGGAAATCGGATGGGGCTGAATCTCCTTTCTTCAATTCTAAGACTCAAAATGACACTAGAGGAACAAAATATTTGCTGCTTCAATTTTACTCCTACTGAAGCCATGCTGCACTATACTTCAAGCATATATGAAAAAGAACATAGTGAAGAGGACGAAGAAATACTCAGCACTTTGGAATTTTAATTTAAAAAAGTAAAGAAACCCTATAAATATAAAAGTAAGTAAATTAAATCCATAGTAATCGCATTATCTGTATTTGTTGACATTTTATAAATAAATTTCTAGATTGGGCTACTTTCTGACAAAATTGGCTACTTTTTCGAAATTTTATGCTACTTTTTATGAAATTTATCTGGCAACCCTGCTGCAAATCAGCTCTTTGGACGAAAAGAACGCGGAAACGAGTTTGTGACGTCAAATGTAAACAAAATTCAGTTAGGTCTACTCTTTATGGGAGTATTTCGTAGCTCGTGGACTGAAAGCTCAGCCATTTGTATTATTATTGGTAAAATGTCTAAGAAATGAATTGGAGAAAAGTGAGAAACCTGAAGAATGGAAAATATCTTGTACAGAAATGATACCGAAGACTAAGTACCCAAAGGCAATGCAACTGAGACCAATAGCTTTAACTAATGTAACAATATGTCATTGATGGGAAAAGTATAGAAAATCACCTAAGAGAAAACAATGATATAAAGGAGACCTAGGCTGGATTCACAAAGGGGGGTAGGCTGGAAAATAATTTATTTGGTAAATGTTTACTGTAACACACCACCACCAATTTTTTTGCAAAATACATTTTTTAGTAGTCTTTGGTGTGTTCTGTTCAGAACATACCCTATTTAAAGATTCCTCTGCTGAGCTGTGCCCCCCATTGTACTGTGAGGTATTGAAAAACTCATGATCTTCACTTGCCTCATAAACACCTTTAAATGGGAGACCCAAAATGGGTGCACACACATTTCTACATTACTGTACAGTCTTTACAGCCACACCTACACTTTTCCTCCTAAGTATATATATTGTAATGTATATGGTTGTAAATTGTGACTTGGTCTGCAATTGATATGGACTGTGACTTATTTTTGGTTGGCAAGGGACTGGTATTGATGGGTACCATAATGAAGTTGACTGGATTCTTTGGATCTGATATATTTGCATGTCAGTTATAAATAGGTATAGAGTGTAACATATTTGTGGATAGTAGCCTATCATGACTTTGATCCTCTGGATCCAGAGATTCTATCTTTAGTTTTAAATTGATAATTAGTTTTAAATTGATAATTAATTAGTTTTGTAAAAATTGGTTATTGCCAATGTACAGGCAGTTTTTACATAATGGAGCCACCTCAATGGGCCGAAGTGGCCCTGGTAATTATTCGTTTTTTGACCCACTCTTATTATAATGAGAGCAAACTTTTCTGGTCAATTTTGAGGTGTTCTGCATGAATCTGCCATCCGTTTCCTGTGCAAATGCATAGTTTTTGAGATATCATCATCTTGAAAACTACGCATATGCACAGGAAACGGATGGCAGTTTCGTACAAAACACCTCAAAATTAACTAGAAAAGTTTGTACTCATCATTTTCATTTAAACTAACGAATTTAAACAAAAATATCATGACTTAACCTAACCAATCATCAAGGGCGTACAGTTGACCTAACGGTAAATGTACAGTATTACACCCGTCTCCCTTTCGAGGTGAAATTTATGTTTTTCCTATGGTTTTTGATGTGTTTTAAATGAATCTGACCTTCAAAACCGTCGGAAATGACTCGTTTTTGAGATACCCCCCCCCTCCCAGCCAGCAATGTGGGGGAAATCACAGAAAATGAGTCATTTCCAACAGTTTTGAAGGTCAGATTCGTTCAAAACACACAAAAAACCATAGGAAAAACAAATTTCACCTTCAAAATTGACCTAACCTATCCTGACCTAACCTAACAACCTAACCTATCCTAACTTAACTAAACCTAACCTATCCTAACAACTAAACCTAACCTATCCTAACAACTAAACCTAACCTATCCTAACAACTAAACCTAACCTATCCTAACTTAACTAAACCTAACCTATCCTAACTTAACTAAACCTAACCTATCCTAACCTAAAAGAAAAATAGGAATTACCGTTAAAATCTAAGATAGAATAATCACAGTACCGTCTTTTCTTCATTTTAAGCACAACGTAACTTTTTCTACAACGCCACAGTTTCTGGTCTTGACGATATGTGCACTCCATTTTACAATGTGGACACTTCACTACTGTTGGTAGAACACTGTGAGCATGCAGAAACTCTACTTTTTTCTAAATTTTCATAGAAAGCGACAATACAGCGGTAATAATCGAACGAACACATGTCACACAAAGCAATTCCAGTAGCAAACTAATTCAAATTCGAAATGGATAGAGCGCTCTGATTGGGCAGACATGTGATGGCAACACAAATGAACACACAAACGAAGGTACGAACACACAAATGAACGTACAAACACACACTAGATACACACCAAAAAAATGTTTATATCTCGAAAATGAAGCATTTGCGACAGAAACGCTATAGAAGGAAAGTGTCTTAGAATTAAAAAATCTACTTAATGAACATATAATAATTGCTGGACATTAGACGGGTGTAATAGTAGAATAATACCGACCTAACTAGTGTCACATACTGAATTGCAGGGTTTCGGAGCCGGTAAAAAAACTTCTGGCTCCGACTCCGGCTCCGGAGCAGAAATTTTTTACAGTCTGGCTCCGGCTCTGGCTCCAGCTCTTTTATAGTAAATTCTTTTAATTATAAAATAAATATCTAGATTTATATAACTAATTGTCCAATTTAAAATATTGCACAAAAATATTTTATTATTAAATCACTTTAATACTCAAAATTTAAATTTCTTATGATTTTAAATTAGGCAAATATAATGATAGAATGAAGTTATTTAAATAACTAAAGGAAAATGATGAAAACTAAATGATATTAAATATTTATTAACAATGGTAGCTTATATAAATTAGAGGAACTTGCCTCCTAATTAGTTCAAAGTTCAAACTTAAGAATTCTCGTATGGAAAATAGTAACAATCAAACTTTCTGAGATAATATATGCATCTTTTTTAAGTGTTGAAACTTGAAAGCTTCATGAAAGCCAACTTGGCTTGAAAAAGAGCTGAATATTTCAAAAAATTCAGTTTTTAAATTTTTAATAGGTTATATTATTTACTTAAAAAGAGATTTTCTTTTAGTCAAAAAGTTTTGTAATTTAATTAACAAAAGCAATTCAACTAAAAGTCAAAAGTTCAAACTACTAATACATATTATAAAAGAAAATTTACAAAATCATTTACCCTACGCTTATAAAATCAATACTACTCCTTGGATTAACAAATGAAAACTAATGCAAAATTTTTTTTTTCTAGCTAAGGTATAATCAAACTAATTTTAAACATAAAATCAAGATATTCTTCTTGTAAATCTGTTTCCTTAAAATAATTGAAAATGAAAATTACTAAGTTTATTTATAATTTTTTTTTTTAAAACAAGATGGCCTCAATTATATTTTTTTTAAGTGTAACCTTAAATCAGACTTTATCTTTAAAGTTCAAACTACATATTAAAAAATTAAAAAGTTTGCAAATTCAATGATACATTTACAGTATCATAAATCATAATACTCCTTGTATTAAAAAATGAAAGCAAAATAATAACTTTTGCAGAAATTTTTACTAATGTAGCTAAGGTAGGAAACTAATTTTTGAACATAAAATCAAGATATTCTCCTTGTAAATCTGTTTCCATAAAAAAAATTATGAATTAAAATTATTTATCTAAGTTTACTTATAAACATTTGTTCTTAAAAATAACATAGCCTCAACAATATCTTCTTTCATACGTGCCCTTAAATCAGATTTTAAAATTTTCAGTGCTGAAAATAGCCATTCAACACTGACTTGTGTTGAAGGCATAGCTACTAGAAGATTTGCAACATCTCTCATAACTTTAGGATACCTTTCTATTACTTGTTCAAAAGACAGTTTTGACGAATGGTCAAATTTTTCAATCTCAGGAAAAGATTCCTCAACTTGCAATTTGAGGGTACACATTGGACTGAGAGGTGGTATTAGTTCACTTTCTAAACGAGGACGTTTTGATTTCTTACCATATTGAATATCAATAATTTTTTCAAAATCAAACTCGCTGACATCAGAAGTGGTGGAAGGAGATGATGAATTTGATGATGATGCAATAATCTCGGTTCCACATTCCTCTCTTAATAGAGAGACTTTATTTGAAAGGTCTAGGTCAGTGGTTCCCAACCGGTTTTGGCTTATGGCCCCCCTTAGGAACCTTATTTTTTCCCGTGGCCCCCATAAGCATTATTTTCAGTAGGTAATATGCAGATTTAACTCTATTTTACAAAATAACATTTTCCTGTGGCCCCCTTCAAATGTGCCATGGCCCCCGGTTGGGAAACACTGGTCTAGGTTACTTTTCATTCTGATTGCTATATTTGATAGGGCATCCTTGGCTTTAACTACCTGTTCAGATGTTAATAAGCATCTATATCTAGGATCTATATAAACAGCAGCAAGCAATACTTCATTATCAAGTAAAATATTTTCTCTCCTTTCCATGGAACTTTTAATGTCATCAGCTATGGTGCCTTCTATCTTGGAAAGAAAATACATCAAAGATTTCCACTCTTTCAAAAATTGACTGGGAGTCAAATCTTCACTTTGAATTTTTTTTGTTACTATATATGGCTGGTACAGTACTCTTTCCAATCTTCTTGCTTGTTCCCACATTATTTCTGAAAGATTCACATTTGAATTTGCCATGTCCAAGAGTACAGGTTTTAATTCTAATAAGCGCTCTATCATTAAATAAGTGCTGCCCCATCGAGTAGGTTGATCTAAAATAGCAACCTTGCCTGCACGTCTTTTAATTACTTCTTCCACTTTTGGGTTTCTTGCTGCTACTACAACCTGTCTCAACTTACCTATGAGAGAGGTAGCATGTTTATCTCTCAATCCATCGCAAATAGCAAGTTGCAAGGTATGTGCACCACAATGCATGTGGTTGATTCTGGAGAAGTGTGAAATTTCAGATACAATACTGTCAATTTCTTCTACACAAGATGCCACTTCCTGAGTGTCTGTTGAATCATCATCATGTTCACCAAATGTTTGTATATCATCTTCTGAAGTTGCCTCTTGATTATCATTCAACTTCTCAACAGTTTTAATCATATTTGATGCATTATCACTGACAATGCAGAGCACAAATTCTTTCGGTATGCCGTACTCTTCCAGAGTTCTCATAATTAGATCATGCAGGTAGTCACTAGTTTGCTGAACATGTGTATCTTTTACTGCTATAGTGCGGGTGAGGATTTTATTATCATCATCAATAAATCGGACATTGATGGCAAAATAATGTGTCCGTATTCGTGTGCAACCATCAACTTTTAAATATATGAAGCGCCCTTTTAATTGCTCTTTGAGAGCAAATTTTTCTTCTTTTGATTTTTCTATCACTAAATGACGGATATTGTCTTTATCTAAACTAATCTTGAATTTCTGAGCCATTTCTTCTAGTAGACTGCGCATAGCTGGCTTTTCAAACATAGATAGAGGCATAGAATCTTTAACAACTAACTCAATTATGCTATTTTTAAAATTATCTGTAGTCATTGAGATAGTGACTTTTTGAGACATCAAAAATTTAGTAATGTTTTGCTGGTTTGCTTTAGTTTTTGAACTGGCAGAAGTACTGGGTCTTGAAAGCTCAAGCATTTGCTTCTTTTCTTCCATCATTTTTGATATTTCAGGATGTAATCGACTCAAGTGTCTTTTCAAATTATATGCTCTTGAGGAGACATCAGGCTTTTTGCTTTGAGGCTTGGTAATTTTAGTTCCACACGTTGAAATATTTCCCGAAGCATCAGAAACTTCACAAATACAAACATAGTGTTTCTTATCTGAACTTTCAGTAAAATACTTGAATATATCAGACTTCTTTATTGAATCCCTATCCATTATGAAGGGTCATAGACTGATAATTATAATTAAAGAATCAAGTACAAATTACAAAGAATCTGAAAAAAAAGAAATTTAGCAATACAAGATAATTGACCTAAAAATAAAAATAGTTCAATCCAAGTCAGAAGGACCAACCTTACTAGGTATGTATCTAGGTAGTTACCTACTTAGATAAATAGTTAGTACCTACCTACCTAAGGTCTCCACCGCCATAAAATTTTTTTTACCTATATAATTAAGTGTTGTTAAGACAAATCTTCCCAAATATTTAATGGTTAAAAAATGGAAATTTGCAGATTATTCCTGCAACTCCCACACCTCCATAAAATCCAAGAATCCTATGGTACCATTTTTCGTAATATATTACAAGAATTATAATTTGCAACTAAACCTATATTTAACAAATAACAATTTAGGTAGCAATATATCGCCCGGAGCCAGACCATGGAGCCGTATTTTCAAGGTTTCTGGCTCCGGCTCCGGCTCCGGCTCCAGGTAAGCAAAATTCACTGGCTCCACCGACTGCGGCTCCGACTCTGGCTCTGAAACCCTGCTGAATTGTCCGCAAAATATTAGGACTGATCAATTTGTGATGCATGATATTTATGGGGGCTCTGCCCCTGTACCCCCAAGACTTAAATTATACAAATGATAATGTAATAATATGTGCCAACCTTGCATGGGTAGTCCACTAAATTTCACCTACCCTTACACTGAAATGACACGTTTATTTTTAGGATTTTTTTTACGGTACCTAAAGACCTGGTCTTTTCTTAAAATACAAGCACTATTGCATTTAGGGCAGGTCCCGGATGTCTTAATTATTCTGTGATTGAAAAAAAGGTCTAAACTCTTGTCTTCATCGAGGGCAATATGGCAGATCACGTCTTCAAAATCAAATATGCATAACTGACACGTCATACTTCGTCACAAAAAACTGAACTGAATACACAGAACAATTGCTAAAAATTATTTATTTGTAAAACAGGACAAATTGAATTACGCAGAAGTAGCCAGAATCACCAAAAATAAGAAATATTCACCAAATAGTCGATATATATATATATTGAAAAAATACCAAAAATAGGAAATGTATTTTAATAAAAAAATATATTTTATACAAATTTGCACAAGATAATATGTATATTTTCTTATTCAGTTTTGATTGGTTATTCAATATATATTGCTGCTATAGCTGGGTGCGACTGGGTCAAAAAATGAATAATAACCGTGACCCCCTAGTGTGCCCACTAAAAATTTCTTATGTTCTTATCTGCTATTCTTTTGTTGTGGAAATGACCCAATTAAAAGTTACAAGACATTGAAGTTTACTAAGTAAATATAGGGAATTTTGGGCATAAGCATGGGTCATTTCCATAACAAATAAATAGCAAATCAGAACCTATACTGGTACCTAACCTTCTCATTGCTTGTATTCTGGGAATTCTTTCATCTGAAATATGTTCATAAAACGTAATATTACATTAGGTTTTACATTCACTTTATCTAGCCACGTATCCTTGAACTGGGATATGGAGAATCCACGTGTGTCTACACGCTTATTTCTTTTGTTAGTCTTTTTTGATGTACACTGGAATATATGCTGGTCCTCTCTGTACGTACACTGTTTATCACACAATGGACACTTCTTGTTAATGGTAAAATGTTAATACCAGGGCTATGGAGTCGGTGATAAAATTTGCCGACTCCGACTCCAGCTCCGACTCCAAAAATTTTAACATTCCGACTCCAACTCCAGAAATCTGACTTGCATAATTAAGACTCCGACTCCAATGGAATGTTAAGGCCAAATTGATTATGATTAGTTTTATTAGGCCAATGGAGATTCATAAACAAGGCATTTCGTCACTACCACATGACTCATCAGGGTACTTAGTGGCTATAACTATGCCTTAATGGCTTTTTTTCTCTTTATTCAAAAATTACAATAAATCCCAAAATACAAACTGATTGAAGCTTAAACAAAATAAGATTAGTATTGGTTTAGCAAATTAATAAGATGTTTTTGTATTATAAACATCCGTAACAAAATGTACTAACCTAAACTGAATTTGTTTTTAAAAAAAAGGATCGTTTCCATTAAATCTTCTTTCAGTGATGCTTATCAAAATTATCAAATTGAAATCTAAAAATCTGAAAAAGATTTAGGGTTGCTAGTACAAAATTTTTAAATTTCCTTATTATTAATTATGTTAATTAATTATAATCCTTATTAATTATAAGCAACTATATTTATATATTATTTATATTTATATATTATATATTATTTATATATTATATTATATATTAAAACATTAGGTTAAATCTATTTTATTCATAAAATTGAGCTAGGCCTAGGCTGCTACGGTTATAATTGAAGGATTTGCACCGACTCTGACTCCAACTCCATCCAACTATGCACTTCCGACTCCACTCAAAATTGAGTGACTCTACGACTCCGACTCCATAGCCCTGGTTAATACGCAATAAAAATCTCTATAGTGGCTTTATCATTATTATAAACGTGTGCTATCAGTGCTTCAAAATCGTAATTACAGCTTTCACATGCCATATCTAAATTTATTTAAAGGAAAATGGCATCAATCACTAGACTAGATGAAAATAAAAACAAATGTAGTCATTATAAACATGCATGAATGTCATTATTATAAACGCGCATTTGACGTGATGTTATGTCAAATGGATATCGTTAATTAAAATTTCAGAAGCAAATATCTTTGTAAATACGAATTTCCCCAAATAAAGACATACACCATTTTTCTTAGTAAATTATGATGTACTACTAGAAATATTTAATTTTACTTGGGGTGCAGCTGGTGTTATAGTAAACATTAACCATTTATTTATACTACAATATTGTATTCAAAATTGTTTTAAAAGGAAAAAAACATTAATTATAACATCAATAGACTACAGCAAAGCATTTGATTCTATAAAGAGAGAAAACATGATAGAAGCCCTGATGGAGTACAGAGTCTACTATAATGTATTAAATGCTATAGTAAATGGGTTAATATTCGTCTTTTCACCCACTCACACATGGTTAAAACAGTATAAAATATTGAATTGTCATTCAAAACTGACTAAGAAAATATATATCTTATGTTGTGCAAATTTGTTCAAATGTACCTTTTTTAATAAAATATATTTCCTATTTTGGCTATAATGTATTTTTTTTCATAAAATATTTTGGTAAATATTTACTATTACACTGGTCTCTGGTAGAAAGTTTTAAAAGCTGGTTTTCAATGTTTTCCAATGTGTTGAATTAAAAAATTATACTCATTTCCATCACAAATGATTTGTTAAAGAGTTATTGAAGCTTGAAGCTTTTAAAACTTTCTACCCTTTTTTACTTAACCTAACCTAACCTAACCTATTTTTATACCCATATTTAAATCATGTCTTTAACATTGAAAACCAGCTTTTAAAACTTTCTACCGGAGACCAGTATAATAGTAAAGAAATACCAATATTTTTCCTGACTGGGCTATTTTTTTGCTACTCTGCGACACCATAATTAGTTGGTTGGGTTTTGTTCTGGCTTTTTTTTTTTAATTGAATTCAGTTTAGTGGTGTTTGTGATAGAATTATGATGTGCCATTTGTGTGATTTTTTACTTTGAGAACTTGATTTGTCATGTGCTCTAGATGAAGACAAAGGATTGGATGTTTTTATCAATTACAGCGTTATTCTCTCATCCTTAACTTGCCCGAAATGTGACAGTGAGTGCCTAATACAAAAAGATCAGAAGATATTTAGGTGAAATAACCAATATTAACCTGTTAGGTTAATTGAATGCCTGGTTAGGTCAACTGTACACCCTTGATGATTGGTTAGGTTGTCGTGATATTTTCGTTAGTTTAAATGAAAATGATATGAGCAAACTTTTCTGGTTAATTTTGAGGTGTTTTGTACGAAATTGCCATCTGTTTCATGTGCAAATGCGTAGTTTTTGAGATGATGATATCTCGAAAACTATGCATTTGCACGGGAAATGGATGCCAGATTCATGCAAAACACCTTAAAATTGACCAGAAAAGTTTGTTCTCATCATAAAAGCAGACTGGGTGTAAAAACAAATAATTGCCAGCAAATGTATACACTGTCTGCCAAAAAAAAGGGTTCACTCTAAAAATAGCCATAAAAGCAACATTTATTAACCAATCATAATGAAACTCGTACAGCGCAAAACTGTAAACTGTATATATGTACACCAATTTTCAGATTATTATATATTCAAAATTAATGATTTAATGAGGATTGTTTATGTTCAACAAATTTTGTTGGTGAACATTGCTCTAGTTTTGAACTTTGGGAGTCCACAAAGGCGTAAAACTTTGGTTATAAAATTTTTATTCTCATTTTAGTTATAAAATACATCATAAGATTTATAAAATATATATAGGAAATGCCTCCATTAAAAAGTTTGGATCATGTTAAGAATAGCGAACCCATTTACCTCATGTTAAGAATGGCGAACCCAAACTTAAACATGTTAAGAATGGCAACCCAAAATTAAACATGTTAAGAATGGCGAACCTAAAATTAAACAAGTTAAGAATGGTGAACCCAAAATTCAACAAGTTAAGAATAGCAAACCCAAAATTCAACAAGTAAGAATAGCAACCCAAAATTCAACAAGTTAAGAATAGCGAACCCAAAATTCAACAAGTTAAGAATAGCGAACCCAAAATTCAACAAGTTAAGAATAGCAACCCAAAATTCAACAAGTTAAGAATAGCGAACCCAAAATTCAACAAGTTAAGAATAGCGAACCCAAAATTCAACAAGTTAAGAATAGCGAACCCAAAATTCAACAAGTTAAGAATAGCGAACCCAAAATTCAACAAGTTAAGAATAGCGAACCCAAAATTCAACAAGTTAAGAATAGCGAACCCAAAATTCAACAAGTTAAGAATAGCGAACCCAAAATTCAACAAGTTAAGAATAGCAACCCAAAATTCAACAAGTTAAGAATAGCGAACCCAAAATTCAACAAGTTAAGAATAGCGAACCCAAAATTCAACAGGGAAAAATACTTTGAAAAAAAAAATATGCTCCACTGTTTCCATATAGCCAACTGATGGGGTTGTACTTGTATCAACTAAACCGAACACCCATACTTGATATGTAGGATATTTTTGCTACCTGCACACGAAGGGTAGCAAAAATAACTAAATGCCCAGTTAGATTAATTGAGTGCCCTGTTAGGTCAACTGAATACCCGGTTAGGTTCATTGAGTGCCCGGTTAGGTCAACTGTACACCCTTGATGATTGGTTAGGTTTAGTCATGATATTTTTGTTAAAACTAACGAATCTATCACGACTAAACCTAACCAATCATCAAGGGCGTACAGTTGACCTAACTGGGTATTCAAATTTTATCCTATGTAAATAATGGTTTTTACAAAATTTTCCATGTTAAGAATAGCAAACCCAAAAGTTTCCATGTCAAGAATAGGGAACCCAAAATTATCCATGTCAAGAATAGCGAACCCAACATCCTATGGGTTTGCTATTCTTAACGTGATCCAAAATTTTAAACCATTAGAATAAAAAAAGGATTTTGAATTTCAAAACAACTTAAATCTTAAGTTTACAAAAGAAATCAAATTAACATTTTACTCTTGGAATTCCTATCAAAAAAATTGCTGAATGTGTTTCCCTTCTATTTCAATAATTTTCTTCAATCTTGGATGAAATTCATCAATGGTTTGATCAATCTGCTCCTGTGGTATATCTTCCCACTTCTCCTTAAGAAGTTGATGCAAGTGATCAACATTTCTCACCCTGCTTCTGTAAACTCTCTCTGCCAAATTTTCTCAGATTCCATAGTCAACAGGGCTCAAGTCAGGACTGTTAGGTGGCCAATTTTGGGATTCAAGTAATTCTGGGACATTACTTTTTAAGTATTCCACAGTTGCTATTGCTGTATGGGGTGTTGCTCCATCTTGCTGAAAAAGCTAATAACCACCGTTGGTCAGATTTTGCGTTTTGGGAAGCATATTTCACAGCAGAGTATTTCGATAGTACTTGGTATTGACTTATATACCAGGCTCAATAAAATGAATGGATGTTTTTTCTAACTTTGATATGTCAACTGACACCATGACACTAGCTGAGAAATGACTTCTGGTTGCCAAAAGACTGCTATCAGGTATTTCATTCCTACATTGGATGTGCGAGTAAATTCTGTCATTTTGACTGTTCCAAAGTGCTCCACAGTGAATCTCTCTTCATCAGTGAAAAAAGCCTTTGAAAGTTTACCACATGTTACTTGCTGTAAGATTTGTTTTGATCTTTGAACTCATTTCTGCTCATCACTGAGTAATCTTTTGCCTGTGCATTCTTTTGAAAGGTTTTAGTTGAATATCTTGTTTAATTATGCATCTCACACTAGTTTCTGATAATTGTAACACTTTTGATATGCGAGCTGGTGTCATATGGGTTCCTGTCTGGTTTTCCTGACTTAATATACATTCTTCGACATTGTCAATATTGTCTTGTATGCAAACAGTTTTTGATATCCCCAGTCTCATCAATTTTCTTTAGAAGCTTTCCCAAACCATCAAGAGTCCATCCTTTGCTGGGGAATTTGGAGAGTAGTTTCGTTCATCCATATCCCTTTTCTAGTCTTATAATGCTTAATTATAATCTTATCTTCCTCTGAAAATGGCATATTCACTATATTTTATAACCCTGCAAAAGAAAATTGTATATTAGAATTTACAGAAGTGAAAATGGAAATAAAGGATTCTTGATTAGTTTGTTGAGCATCAGTTGTAGTATTATTAGAGAAATATTTAATAAATCGTTATTTTTGATAGCCTCAAACTGAAATTTAGTTTATGGTAGATGTTTTATACTAATTGTTTGAAAAATGTTGATTCCATGGATGTTTTTAGAGCGAACCCCTTTTTTTTGGCAGATGGTGTATAATGGAGATTGGACAATTATAAAGCTTAGTGAAGATGAGAAAAGTGTAGAAATAACAAGCAGCGTAAGTCAAGGATGTACTGGCTCAACTGTATTGTTTAAGATAATAATGAATAAATTGGAGGATGAAGGATATGGATTCCAGAATGATTTATTTAAAATTACTGCATTATTCTTTGCAGATGATGGACTTACATTATCACATACAATAGAGGAGGCAGAGAGAAATGTACATTTGTTAACTGAAGTGAGTAAAAAATGTAGTTTAGATATAAATAAGGAAAAAAGTAGTGTAATAATATATAATATGAAAGATAAACCAGAAAGTGTGGCAGGTATATGAGAAAAAAAAAATAAAATACTTGGGGCTGAAACTAGAGTGGTAAAAATTACTTTAAAATTCAAAAAATGAAATGCTCAGCAAAGCACAGAAGTTATCTAATATAACCTATTTGGTCATTGCAAAGAGCTGTAATAAACTTAAGATTGGGAAAACATACGGTACGGTACTGAAAAAATCTAGCATTGCCATCAATACTACATGGAGCAAATATTCTGAACTTTACTGAAATGGAAATAGAGGAATTGCAAAGAATAGAAAATGGAGTTTACAGAAAAATATTAAATGCACCACAATATGCTACAAATAGTACAGTACATTGAGAGGAGAAATAGGAGCTTCATCAATGCGTAAAAGAATGACGGAGGGAAGAATGATGTACCATGCCTGAAATACATATATGATGGACAAAATCAACTGTTGAAAGAAGTATTGGATAGGTTAAAGTAGGAAGATAAGTCACCTTGGATAAGAATAACATTGAAATATATGAAAAAGCTGAACATAACATTTAGAGATATACAAAGAGATACAAGGGAGGAACTGAAAAGGAAAATAAGAGAATGGGATACAACAGAATGGAAGAAAGAGATGGAAAGTAAGGAAAGCCTAACAATATACAGAGAGTGGAAAAGAGAAATAAGGGAGGAAACAGATTATAATAATATACCAGCTTCAACTATATGGTATAGGGCAAGGAGTAACTGTTTGCAACTGAATGACAGAAGAAGACATCAAAATCAAAGAATGGAATGTGAACTGTGTGGAGCTACAGAAGAGGATCTGACACATTTTGTGCTTATGTGCCCAGCATTTCAGGATGAGAGAAAGAAATTGTTGGAATTGCAATAGCCATATATATAAGATATAAATGAAATAACTGGAAAATTTCTATTTGACAATCATAATATAAATAATAATAAGGAAATCTTATACCAAATCTGGAAAAAATAGAAAAATAAAATTGAAATAGCACAGTGCTCAATCAGTTAATTAGTAAGGGAATATATTTGGGAAGCGCCATTTTAAAGGCAAAGCTTCCAAAGTGACATCTGATCTAACTGTATGGACACATTACATTACATTTCATTTGGAAAACATGAAGCGACTGGGACCTACTATCAAGGTTATCCAAGTCATGAGCTATATTTTTTAATAATAATAAAATCTTGCAAAGCCAATCTCAATCAGCTAATTAACATACAACTATTGACTACTACCAAAGTAGCCTACATAACTTACTTAGAATATACAGTACGGTACAGTATTTACAGTCTGTAAACTTTCAGGCTTCTCTCATGAATTCAGTTCAAACTAAGCCTGAATTAGGGCCAAGAGTGAACTAGATTTGAGTTCACCACAGCAATGCCAGCCTAAGCCAATATGGGCACAAAATTGCAATGATTGAAGGCCAATTATGTCGTTAAGTGGTAAATCTTAACCCTTAATTGCCATAGTGTCCTTTTACAGACACCTACATTAACATATAAATATATCTAAACCCATTTAATTTTCTTTATTTATGCCAAGGTGGTTTTTTTTAGCCAACTCAGTTTTAGTTGCCAGATAATGATTTTCTCACTGTGATTTGAAATTATTAGCATTGCATTATTAGCAATGTCAATAAAAATATTTTTTTCTTGAAAAAATAATTGAGGCAGTTAAGGGTTAAGGAAATGTCATCACCTGAAGAATCATACTAAAAAGTGAGTGATATCCTATTTTGGCATCCTAAATTATTTAACAATTACAAAATAAACAGTGTCCCAAATGCAAGCAATTGGCAAATGTGTATATTTAGTCGCTTCCTGACATGTATGGTATGATTAGTGCAGTATCCTGTGTGATACACTTGTCTATATATTAAAAATAAATGCTCACATTTTTGGTAAAAGTTGCTTAAAATTAATTGAAATCTACGTTAGGGTGTGACAGTTGCCCCAACTTTGTCCTACAATGCTGTTCAAAATTTTGGTGTTGCATATTGACATAAAAAATACCCATGTGCAATTTTTTGAAGATTCATGCATATTCGAGTGAGCACCAGCAATTTGAAAAATAGCGATTTTGCTTATACGGCATACGCGCCTATATATGAGATTACACAACCATCATAAGGGATATTAACACAAATCATTTGCCTGTCTTAATTAAAAGCTGTTATCACTAACACAAAAAAGTTAATCATTCTTATTCTCTCATGGTACATTAAGGGGTTTTCATATATTCACAAGGTATTATTTCTCTAGAGCAAGAAACCATGATTTCTGTTCGGAAACAGATGATCGTTTGCGCTGATTAGGAACGCGGAGTCTGTCATTTTCAACTACTTGAAGGACTTCTTGAAAGCGCTCCTCATCCCTGGCAACATTAAGAAAGTCATGGCAGAGTTTTACACCACGCTCTGCAGCCTCATTGACGACCTGGAGCTTGTCCACAACCCGTTTCATGTTCAGGTAGTCGTCATGATCCGCCCATTCACTGGCTGGACTGTGGAGAAACTGATAGGGCATGCCTAAAATGGTGAAGAACCGGCTTGAGTCAGGCCCAATTAGGTCCACCAGGGCAGTGCCACTTTCTGGGACAGGGGGAAGATATGGCTTTCCATAGCCCCCATGATTGAGCCCCACTCTCTTAGTAACTTCAGTGCCTTCATGGCAAAGAAGGGCCTTCCTCATCTCCTCTTTTGTCCTTTCTTGTACTTGGGACGAGAACAAAGCCAGTGGGGCCAACTCCTCAGTTAGGTACCAAGTGTGTCTACCGAGTGCCACACGTGCTTTGTCAACTATTGTGGCGTCATATGGGGCAAATTCAGCCAAGGTTTCGACCAAATTCAAGTCATTCAGTGGCACACTTGCTGGAACGGGGCAAACAATCCACCATGGGACATAAACAGCGACTGTGAACACAGCAAACCATTCTAACTTGCTGATTTGACTTTGTCACAACCTCGGCTTTGGGAAACTGCTCTTTGATCTGGCCTGACACAAGAACAATCTTGAGGTATAGAGCAGTTTAGCCATCCACCTTGCTTTGTGAAGTGTGCCGGGTAGACCATTGTGAAGTTCACTGGCTCGGATCCTTTAGTTACAAGCAGCAGACAAAGCTCTACCAGCTCCTTGTAGTCGCCACGTGTAAATGGTTGGGCTAGAGATTCACGGAAGAAGTCAGCCATCTCCTGCTGGCGCTCCTCAAACACTCCAGGCATTGCGGGGTAGTAGTATTTCTTTTTTTCATTGTACGCTAGTTGAGAGAAATGGTTCTTGAACCTAGAAATGCAATTATTGGGATTATTGTATTTCGTACTAATCTATAATATTGTTTTAGGGGTATTAAGATTGATATGATCGATCATTTGCTTGGTGTTAGTATATCTTATAAGTCTAATAAAAGAAATTCCACTAAATTTGTTTATTAGATAATAATATTCCTTGTTATTTTGTAAAGCTTATGACTCACCTCTGGAAAACCATTATGTTTGGACTTGAAGAGCCCTCCACTTTCAAGCAATCCCAGCAAACACCTAGGATGACTTCGCCCACATGCCTGCGACAGGCACACCAGAATATGGCACGCTCTAATTCCTTTTGGAGGGAGACGCAAGCAGCTGTTTTTTGTCCTGAAAAAAAAATGTAATTGTAGTTTAAGGCCACCATTTCAGGCACGTGCTTTTTGCAGATTTCTGTTAAATCATTCACTGTATTTTGGTATTAATGTCGTGATAAATTCATGCTGATGTTTGAAATAGGTTTACCTGTATTGGATGAAGTTGTGTCGAAAACCATACCAACGACATTCTGTTCACACTCCCAATCGACCAGTTGTTTGGTTGCTGTTGATATCAAGTCTCCTTGAACCAGGCCAGCTTTTTGAGTCAAATGCGGAAGAGGTGGGACTCCAAGAAGCTTTGTGCCATTGACACCAGACACAAGAATGGGCAGGCGGTCATCAGTGCCTTTGGAATCCAGCGTGTCCATAAGTTTACCATCCCAGTGCACCAGTACTTTGTCTGATGGTTGCCATTCATCCATGATTTTTAAACTTATTTCTGACACGATGGAAGCTCGGTATCGGTGGGCCGTCCTTGCATTTAGACTCAGCTTTGATGTATCTCCACCACATGCAGATACAAGGGAGTACACAAATGCACTCAGCTGGGTCGGCAAGATGTTGTTTCGAACACTGCATGAAACAAGTTCTGCTGACTTCAGAATATCATGGGGCACAAAAATTGAAACTCCCTCTTTCACTGTTCTCCGATGTTTTCTCTTTGGTTCAGCAGTGCTGGCCTCATCAATGTCATCGTCCTCATCAGAGCTAATAGGTGAGTCAATATCAGCCTGTACATTCTCAGCATGATCACATTGCTCTCTCTCTTGTCGCTTCTCTTCTCGCATCTGCCTTTTCTGTCACTTCTGAACCTTTTCTGTGAGTACTTTGTTTACCCCAGAGTAGGTAGCTACTCTGTCACTTAGCATGCTTTTCATAAAGAGTATGTCAGTATTGATGGCATCTTGTTCGGCCTGAGTTTTCCCCTTTTTCGCAGCCGCCATGTCTTTCAACACTGTGTTCTTATAAAATTTCATTGTCAGGCTCAATTCTGATTTAAACTTCATAATTCCAGGATCATCAGCCCATCTTCTATCCTCATTCTTTTTCATAAGCATCATGTAGTCTGTCATAGTAAGTTTTAATCACTCGGCCAATATTGTTCCTGCCTGTAATGGTCGGGACATTCGCCTTCTGGTAATGCAAAAGCACATTGTCAATGGTGGCAGATAAAGCCTGGTCCCAATGCATATCCCGAAGGTTTGCTAACAGACATAGTAAGACCTGCCTATTAGTTGGCAGTTTGCAGCCCTTTATTTCCTTTTCTTCTTCTCGGGGTACGGTGCCCAATAACTTACTTACTTCGTAGCCCCCGGGTTCTCTTATGCGAACCCGGCGGCGCTCAGGTATCCCGCGACCACCGTGGGACGGGTCCATAGGTCTCATAGAGAGGTAATGTTGGAGTTGTGTCTTTGTTGAGAGAGAGTGTGGCAGTGTAAGAGTAGGTGTTCTGTGTCCTCAGGGTGGAGGTAGCATTTTTGACAGGTGGAGGTGTCAGCTAGGTGGCATCTGTGTCTGTATTGTTGGAGGGAGGGGTGGTGGCCTGAACGGAGCCTGGCCAGAGTAACTCTTGGACTACAGGGGGAGTATCGTGAAGGACAGTGTTGTGTGGTTGGTCGAGTACTAGGTATTTCCGGGTGAATTCTGTGTGGAGATGTTTAATGGGGTTGATGTTTAGGGGAGGGGGGGGGGGGGGATATTGTTCAGTAGCTGTGAATAGTGAGCAGCAGGAGTACGTTTTTTGTTGCGGGGTGGGGGATTGTGTAATGTGAGATGGTGACAGGGGTGGTCTGGGGCCAGTGCTCTGGAGAAGAATTGAGTCCCTGTCATGTTCATGTGGTGTTCGATGGGGAGTATTTTCGTATCTGCATGTAGATGTGGGATGGGTGTGGTTCGGAGGCAGCCAGTAATGCTTCTGAGACCTCTGTTTTGTGTGGTCTGTATCTTTTTCTGGTTTGTGTGGGAGATGGACGGGGACCAGGCGGGGGCAGCGTAAGTTAGGGTAGTACGTACAAACTGTTTGTATAGGATACTGAGGGATTCCTTCTGTTGACTGAATGTTGTGGAGGTGAGTGTTCTGAGAGCATTGAGTGTTTTTGTTGCTTTGGAGCAAATGTTTGATATGTGAGGGGAAAAGGACATGTGTGTGTCTAGGGTGAGGCCAAGGATTGTTGGGGTTTTGTTTAGAGGTAGGGGATGTCCCATGAGGGTGACTCTCGGGTGTGCTTGGGATTCGTGGCGGTCTGAGGTTAGGAGGGTGATGGAGGATTTTTGAGGGGATGCTGACATCCTATTGTTAGTCAGCCAGAGTTCCAGATTGGTGATGTACTGCTGGATCAGGCGTGTGGCGGTGTTACGGTTATGGTGTTGTGCTGTTATGGTCAGGTCATCTGCATAGGAGGAGATGTGGACATGGGGGGAGAGAGGTCGTGCATGAAAAGGTTGAAGAGGATTGGAGAGAGTATGGAGCCCTGTGGGACGCCATTGTATAGTCTGTAGGTTTTGGATGAGTGTTGTTTGTGTATGACTTTGCCAAGTCGGCCTGCAATGAGATTAGTAAGCCATTTCTTGTCATTGGTGGGGATGTCGAGATCAATAATCTTTTGTGCAAGAATGTGGCGTGGGACAGTGTCGAAAGCTTTGTTGATGTCGATGGCAACAAGGACTGTGCGGGCAGGGGGGGATAGTTGGTTGAAGCCATCTAAGATGTGTTGGGTTAGGTTTGTAAGAAGCGTTGTGGTGGAGTGGGCGGACCTGAAGCCGTGTTGGGTTTGTGAAAATGTAATGTGTGGTTGTATGCGTCTTAATATCAGTTTTTCGAGGACTTTGGAAATGGTTGAGAGAAGGGAGATTGGCCGGTATGAAGCAGGTAGGTTGGGGGGTTTATTGGGTTTCAGTATCGGGATGATGTGTGCCAGCTTCCAGGTAGAGGGTATGATATTGTGAAGCCAGGAGTAATTGAATATGTTTGTGAGGGCTGCAATAGCAATTGGACCAAGGTGCTTGAGATGAATGTTTGAAATGTGGTCTGGGCCTTCGGCATGAGAGTTTTTGAGGGATTTTATGGCTGCAGCTGTGCCTTGGGGTGTAAATGGAAGTGGTTGTTGTGGGTCGGCCGAGAGTTTCCGTATGTTTTTGAGGATTTTTCTATTATTGGGAACAGTGATTTTATGGCTAATTTTTTAGTAGTGGTGCATGAGTAGGTTGCAGTGTTTTTGTGGGGATGGAATTTGGTTACAGTTGGAAAGGAGAGCTTCGTGTGTGGGGGGTGGGTTAGTATGTGAAGTGTGGATTTTTTTCAAGGTTTTCCAAAGTTAGGTGCTGTTGGTCTTGTGATTGAGTGTAGTTAAATAGGATTCCCAGTTTTCTGACTGTTTAGTGTTTATTAGATTTGTGATGTCAGTGTTAAGGTGGTGTATGAGGTCAATGTCTTCTGCAGTGGGACTGTGTTTCTGGCGTAATGAGTTTCTTTGTTTGATTAGATTGTGTATTTGTGGGGAGAAATTTGGGTTGAAGTGTTTCCTGTGTCCTTGTGGGATGAATTGTTTGCTAGCGTGAGTGATAGTGTTGTTTATGTGGGTGGTAGCCTTGTCTATAGAGGGGAAGTTAGTAGTGGAGAATTCCTGAAGCTCGTTTTCAATGTATCCTGTAAAAGAAGGCCAGTTTGCATGTTTGTAGTTCATGTATGTTTGTTTGAAGGATGTGTGGATGGGGTGTGTGTGTTGATAGGTGATTAGTATTGGGAGCTGGTTGGAGGGGAGGTGGTGTAATGTCTGCCATGTTGTGCGTGTGTGTAGGGATGGTGAGCAAGTGAGGATTTGATTTTGATTTTGATAGTCTGGATTTTTAGGGTAGTGTCATTATTGAGGAGGGCGTGTGTGTGCTGTGTTACATTTGTGTATGGGATGTCTTTATGGATGAGTGTGATAAGCCCATGTTCTGTGGGGATAGTGTCCTGTCTTAATGTTGAGTAATTGTTGAAGGCTGGGAGCCTGGTGTCTGGTGAGAGTTTAGTTTCTTGGATAAGTACTATATGTATAGGGTGGGGCACGGGAATCAAGTGTTTTTTGAATAGCTAGTAATCGGCCATTAGGAATGGGAGGGGCGTGCGGTAGGTAGCATTCCATTCCTGGGTTCATAGCATTTAACTTTAACTAACACTCACCTTTATCTTTCAGGTGCCATCATGGAGCAGTGGACGTTAGAACACCGCATGTTCGCGTATGATCATTTTGTTAGGAGTGGCGAGTCAGTGACAGCAGTTCAGCGTGCGTTTCGCCGCAGATTCAACATTCATCGAAATGACTCTGTTCCCGCTCGTGACACAATCTTACGTTGGGTTAACAATCTTCGAACAGGAGGCTCAATAATGAAAACAAAACCGAAGGGGCCGCAACGCACTGTGCGTACTCCAGAGAACGTTGAAAGGGTCAGACAAGCGATGTTGCAAAGCCCAGGCCGCTCTGCTCGGAGACATTCAGCTGCACTCAGAATCAGCAATCGTACTGTTAGACGGATTTTGCATGAAGAATTACATTTTCACCCATACAAGTTAGCGATGGTGCAGGAATTGAATGTAAACGATTGCCCCAACGAATTTTGCACAGGAAATGCTTGCACTTTATGAGCAGAATGAAAACATGATGGTGGTAATGAGTGATGAAGCCCATTTCCACCTTAATGGGGCCGTCAACAATCAAAACTGTCGGTATTGGGCTGCTGAAAATCCGCGACAACTCCATGAAAAACCGCTGCATAGCCCTAAGGTTACAGTTTGGTGCGCGGTGGGAAAGTTTGGCGTCATCGGTCCCTATTTCTTCGAACAAAATGGGGTTACCGTTACCATAACATTGGGCGTTACATTGAGATGGTGAACACCTTTTTCATCCCTGAGTTACGAAGAAGGCGTATTGCTCGTCGACATTTGTGGTTTCAGCAAGATGGGGCCACGCCACACACCGCCAGAGCGTCAATGGCTGTTCTTCGCCCCCTGTTTCCCAACCATCTCATTTCGAGATTTGGTGACATTGCATGGCCCCCTCGGTCCCCTGACTTGTCCACATGTGACTTCTTTCTATGGGGGTACCTCAAGTCACGTGTCTACGAGGACAAGCCCCGTACATTAGATGCATTGAAGGAAGCGATCCGTCAACAAATCATCCAAATCAACAGAGACCTGCTGGGAAGAGTGGAGGCCAATTTTCGTAAACGCCTTCAACAATGCGTCGACGGCCAAGGACATCATATGCCAGATATAATTTTCGGTACATGATTATTATGACATGAAATGCTATGTTCTTACGAATGTTGTTCTACCAATATATTTTCTTTACAAAAATAAATATCATTTTCCTGATTATTCCAAAAACACTTGGTTCCCGTGCCCCACCCTGTATATTGTATGTGTGGAGGAGAGAGTTGAGTTCCTGGTGTTTGTTTTTGATGCCATTAATGTTTATTTGTAAAATGTTTAGTGAGTGTTTGGGGTGAGGTATGTGTGGTTGGTTGCGTTGAGGGTTAGCTAGACAGTGCTGGCATGCCCATTGGGGTGTGTGGAATTGTACTGAGGGTAGTGATGTGCAGGAGAGGTGTAGCCATTCCGAGCATTGACAGCAACGGACTGACCATTGAGTTCGCCTGATTTGATGTTGGCAGGTAGGGCATGTGTAGGTGTGGGGTCCAGGGTTGGGTTCAATGTCACCGGCTAGTAGGAGGAGAAGGGAGATGATGGCCGGGACATCATTCCCATGAGCTAGAAAAACGGAAATGAGAGGATAGTGTTGCATGTAGGGAGAGAGAGAGGTAGTTGGGTTGAACCCATGGAACCCGGTCCAGGGACCGGGGGACGGCCTGAGGCCGCGCCCCCCGAAACAGGGGGCAGGGGAGATGTCCGGATTTGCAGAGTGGCTCCCCAAGGTCGACTGGTGCTGAAGGTCACCCATCCTCCTCGGGGTTGTCTCTCTGGCAGCTTCGCGACGAGCACGCTCCGGACGTTGAAGCCGTGCCCAATAACATTCTGACATACTCATCATCTTGCTGTGTATCCATGATTAAATTCTCTATTCACAACATCAAATCACTGTCAAGGGAAAAGAAAAGCATCATTAAAATTAAATGCAATAAAATAATATGTGGAAAATTTGTGGGTCAGCGTTCCAGACCCGGAAATGAAAATCTGATAAAATGTGCTATTTTCACACTTATTTATGAAGTTCATAAGCTGAAATAGCAATACTTGCTGGTACGACGGTGCTAGCTCAAACATGCACCGATCTCCAAGAAAATTTACAGGGGTGTTTCCTAGATAAATACACAACACTAAAACTTTGAACAGCATTGTAGGACCATTTTTTGATTTTTGGAGGGCAACGGTCACACCCTAACCTACGTGAAAATTATTGACTGCCCAGTTAGGTCAACTAACTGTATGCCCTTGATGATTGGTTAGGTTGTCATGATATTTTCATTAGTTTAAGCTAAAATATCATGACAACCTAACAAATTGTCAAGGGTGTACAGTTGACCTAACCAGGCATTTCAGCCATGTTTTTTCATAAGAAATCAACAAAAATGAGTCATCAAAGCAAAGCTTATGCTGTTAAATAATTTGGGACACTATTCATTTATTTTTGGTTGGTTGAATAAGTTGGGATGCCAAAATTGGATATTGCCCTAAAGTGTGTATTTGCACAAAAAAACTACTCTTGAAAAAAATATTATTTTTTTATATAGATTATAGCCATACCTTCGGTAACCTTTTGTTTCCTTCCGCCTGAATTGTTCATTCTGATGAAGGTCAAGCTTTTCACTCCACCTTAGCCCTATAGTTTAATGTGGAATCCAAACCACTCCCCACCAGCAACCCAGTGTTTTAACCACTAGGCTACCCAGGGTACCCATTTATCTACCAACCACTTTCTTTATTGTGTGGAAGGATAAACAGCTGGGTTTTACTGTGTGCTGCCTGCTATCACTGGGTCTCATTCCTGGGGTTGATGGATTTGTAGTCAGTGACATGAACCACTACACAACCAAGGTGCATATAGTTATGCTTGAAAATTCAGGTGATGACATCTTAAGATTATCCATAATATTTGAGTAAATCACATCAAATACTATAATAAAAAAGAATTTTGGCAAATCTAACCTAATCTAACCTTCCACAAAAAACAGTAGGCTACTCTTGAAAAAAGTGTTATATTGTTATGTAGATTATAGCCATATAGTTATTTTTTGAAGTTCAGGTGGAGATATCTTACCCCTTTAACTGCGTTTGGTGACATTATTCACTGACATTTTTTTGTCCTTAACTGTATAAAGCAACTGTAGTCAATGGCCATAAAAACAATTTCTCTCAACTGCAAAAGGTTACTGCATGCCCTCATACTTTATTCATTGACATTTTTTCTTTAATCACGTAAAGTGACTGTAGTCCACAGCCATGAAAAATTTAATGTAATGTAATTTTATGTTTTGTACATATTTTGTATATTGTAAGTGTTCAGATTTCATAATGCTCTCATGATTTGTGTATTGTATATTAGGGGGGGTTGAAATTTTGTATTCTTATTCTACACAGTGCTCAGAGTTTCCTTTGGGCCCCTAAACAACATACTGTAATTACACTGCTATGCACCCCTTTTTTTAAATTGAAATGAAATTGAAACCAATTCTTTGAATAAAAAACCTGATAAATGACAAAGATTAAAGTAAATAATGATATAAGTAAAGTTAAAGTAAGTTATATATATATATATATATAATATATATATATATATATATATATATATAGGGTGTCCGAGATTTATCTGTACAATTTTTGGCTGTTATTAAAAGTCAACCATGAAGTGTAGAAATTCCAGTGTTGTCCCATTTCACAGAGAATCTCATTAAGTTTTTTCTGATACCAAGTTTTGACAAGTTTTTTAGAAATTCCAGTGTGTCCGAACATTATCTGTACAATTTCATCTTTTAATAAAATTCTTGATAACACACGTAAAATTCTTAAACAAGATTATTTAGAATCTGTATTTTCAAAAGTTTCTTTTATTAAAGTAACGTTGTTACAAACATTCGATATGTGCACCATTAGTGATTCGCAAAACATCCAATCGATACTCCAAATGTTGCCATGTACGCTGCAGCATATCCACATCAATTCACTCAATAGCAGCTGTGATTCTTGCTTTTAAATCATCAATGTCTGTCACCCGCGTACATTTCTAAAAAACTTGTCAAAACGTGGTATCAGAAAAAACTTAATGAGATTCTCTGTAAAATGGGACAACACTGGAATTTCTACACTTCATGGTTGACTTTTAATAACAGCCAAAAATTGTACAGATAATTCTCGACACCTGGTGTATATATATATATATATATATATATATTAGTGATGGGACGATACCAAAATTTTTAACGATTCTGATTCCGATTCCGATACCACTAAAAAGTCTCGATTCCGATTCTCAATATTTTTAAATATAATTCTATACTTGTTTTTCTGGAAATTGTCATATTTTACTCTGGTAAGATTAACTATTTACATTGAGTATGGTAATATAAATTATAAATTATAATAGATTGGTTTAAAAATAAAAATCAACTGTAAGTTGTAACAATTCATTTTAATCTTCTTGATTACACATCATGGATATACATGTTTTAATGTATAGCTACAATACAATAAAAATAAAATTTGTTATCCTCTTTCATTTAAATTTTAAAGTTTACATTGCAAAACTGGTTCAATTAAAAGTTTAAGAATCGGAAATCATGGTACAATTCTCCCGATTCCGATTCCGATTCCTGAAAAATGCTCGATTCTTCCGATTCTCGATTCCGATTAATCGTCCCATCACATATATATATATATATAATATATATATATATATATATATATATATATATGTTAAACACAAACCGTGCATGGAACAAGGAACTCTTCTGGGAAAATTAAATCCACTATAGTCCGAATAAGTAATGGTAAATGACAAATACCATAGTTTTTTTCTTTTTCATGATTTTAGCCCGACGTGGGCAACGGGTCTCTCGCAAAGAGATCCCATAAATATAGCTTCCCTCACCAGCTATCTGCAAAGCAGACAGGATCCAGCTTTGGGACATGGATCTAGGGTTAAAGCAAGCCTAGATCCCTACATTCAGAACCTCTATATAAGTAAAAGACTCGTTGCATTCACGTCGTGTTGAATAAATCAAAGAAAAAGGGGGTAACTATTGTATTTTTAGCCAAAAAAAAACAAAACTTAAACCTCAACCGGGACATTGAGCGTCCACTTTTCAAGGCACGAAACACGTCCGTTTAGTATACACAAACTCAGAATGGTTCCCTGAGAACATAATATGTTAAACACAAACCGTGCATGGAACAAGGAACTCTTCTGGGAAAAGCTATATTTATGGGATCTCTTTCCACGCCCATAGTAACCGAAACAACCCCAAACCATCACACTTGGAGGGTGTTTCATTGTCTTTAGGGTGTATTTAGGGTCCATCCTATTTGAGCCAATGGGGCCGGCGAACCTTTTTTGGACAACTTCTGAATGTCAAAAATGTCGACTCATCACTAAATAAAACCTTCTTCCAGTCATCAACAGTCCAATGAATATATTTTTTACAAAATGCGACACGTTTTTTACGCATTTTTTCATTAATGAACGGTTTCTTAGCAGCATGGCGAGATGGTAATCCGAGTTCTTTTGGAGCCGCTCCTGGATTTCGTTCAGAAACACCAGATAACAAATTATTCATATTAAATTTTATTTCTTTCGCAGTTATTGTTGGGTTTTTCAATACTAAACGTTTCATAAGTTTGTCTGTTCGTGAATTTGTTTTCTCGGTCTGCCAGATCGTTTTTTAGGGACTGGCTTGGTTAGGCCGGCATTGTTCTTAGCCCGTGAAACCCATAAATTAACGGTACTTGGGATATGTTTAATTCCTTAGCTATCTGTCTCTGTGATTTCCCACATGTATGCAAAGCAACAATAGCACCTCGACAATCACTCTTAAGTTGTTTTTTAGCACACATTATATATAAATTTTATTTACACCACTTTCTGTAAAAAATAACAAAATATCAATAAATTTACACAAATAGTGAAATCTGACAACTTTGAGACACAGCCACCCGCAACGAAGGCTACCAGAACACTAATTTGAGAATGCGTTGGATAGCTCTCATATCAGCGAGCAACCTCAAAGTTACCAGATGTCGCTAGAACAAATAGAAAGTGAATTATGTGTCTCTGAATATCAAGGGAAAATATTGTATTTTCTTGAGTGATCGGATACTTTTCGCGGGCACTGTATATATATATATATTCATTTGTTAATTTATAGGCTACACTTTTTGCATTCAACACACTACATCTGAGAAAGTAGTTATTAGTTTATTAATATACTTAACATAGTCTAATTTCCATAGTAGTGTAAAACAAATTGAAAGGGCATGATCTTGGTCATGATCTCGATCTCGGTCTCGAATTTTAAGGGTCTCGATCTCGAACCTTTGATCTCGGTCTCGATCTTGGTCTCACAGGATCAGGTCTCAGTCTCGGACCTGGTGGTCTCGACTACATCACTGATATATAATATATATATATATATATATATATATATATATACACATACAGGGGTTAGACAAAATAATATGAACACCCGCCGATTTCACTGGTTATCTTTACAGACTGCTCAGACACAAAGTAAATGGTCAAATGACTGGCAAACCTATGGTCATGTCTGCATACCAAAACCATGGAAAGACAAGCACCGACAAATGCAATAGTGGATGTAAGAAGAAGCTGTGTGATTGAGACCGCTGGGTGCTAAAGTGCATTGTGAGAAAGAACCATAAAACCACAGCTCCAAAAGTGACTGCAGAGCTTAACCAGCATCTTACAAGCCCGGTATCAACCAGAACTGTACATCACGAGCTCCATGGAGCTGGATACCATGGGAGGGCTGCAATTGCCAAACCCTTCCTTTCGCACATCAACATTGAGCGGTGCAGAAAATGGTGTAATGACCATAAGAATTGGTCAATGGACCGGTGGAAGAATGTATTCTACTCCGAATCCTCCTTTACGCTATTTCCATGTTCCGGTCGAGTTTACGTCTGGAGACAGCCTAAAGATGCTTATGACCCCGACTGCCTGACCCCAACCGTTAAGCATGGAGGTGGATCTGTGATGGTTTGGGCAGCAATATCGTGGAATACTCAGGGACCAGCTGTAGTACTGCATGGTAGGGTTAACGCCCAGGTCTATCTGTCAATATTGGCTGACCAGGTCCATCCCATGGTCTAAACGCTGTTTCCCAATGGCGGCGCCATCTTCCAAGATGATAATGCACCAATTCACACCGCTGGGGTCGTTAAAAACTGGTTTGAAGAGCATGTTAGTGAAGTAGAATGCTTGGATTGGCCTCCACAATCCCCGGATCTTAATATTATCGAGCATCTGTGGTGTCAGTTGGAGCAGCAGGTCAGAAGCCGATTCCCACTGCCGGCGTCTTTGGAGGAACTGGAGCAGGGTTTGCTTGAAGAAAGAATGGCTCAGGATTCCTCTAGCCACTGTCCAAAAGCTGTATGAATCAATTCCCCGACGCATTGCAGCTGTTATTGCCGCTAAAGGAGGACCAACTCCATATTAAGAATAAAAACCGCCATTTATCAAGGTGTTCATATTTTGTCCAACCCTGTATATATATATATATATATATATATATATATATATATATTATATTATAATATATATATATATAATATATATATACACTATATATATATTATATAATATAATATACATATATATATTATACCTATATATAATATATATGTATATATATTATATATATAAAATTATATATATATATATATATATATATATATATATATATATATATATATATATATATGGGATGAATTTCACAATAAAACACATGAATGTGAATGAATGCTGCAAACCCACAAGGTTGTGTGTATTCGATCGGATGTACACAATGTAACTCAGTATATATAGGCCAAACCGGTAAAACGTTAGATATTAGGGTAAAACAGCATAAATATGCTTGTAGAACAGCTAGTACTTCCAATGCTTTATTTAACCATATGTATAGATGTAACCATAGCATGAAGTGGGATAGTTCTAAAGCGCTTGTTAAAAACAGAGATATAATAGAACGAAATATTCTAGAATGTGCATTTATTCATTTTAAAAACAATTTCAATAACAGCTCGGGGACTTATAAATTGACGATATCATGTTAAAATTTCTTTTGCCTCTCATTAACCCTTGTTAAGTATGTGCTAATTGTTTTGTTTTCCTGTACATTGTATATATATATGGGCTTCTCGCCTTTTAACTTCATTCCCTGACAAGGTGTAGCTTTGAATACACGAAAGGCCTTGGAATCGTTTTCTTTTTCCTTGTGGGTTTGCAGCATATATATAATATATATATATATATATATATATATATATATATATATATATATATATTATATATATAATATACAGGGTGTCCCAAAAAATGTATACACACTTTAAATACTTATAAAGGCAGTGTTTATTAAAATACATTTCATTTTCAAAATGTAATAGAATCTACAGACATTATTTAATTGTTTTGTCAACCTGTTTTCAAACTGATGTCCGTTCTGGTCCAGGCACTGCTGATAACGCGAAGCAATGTAATCGCAAACATCACGAAACATTTCGTTTGGTATTTGTGTGCATTCTCGTTCAATGGCTGCTCTCAATTCAGTGACTGTTGCAGGTTTTATAGCATAGACTTTGTCCTTTTAAGTATCCCCATAAAAAAAGTCTAGTGGTGAGGTCTGGTGAACGCGGAGGGTATTCTACGAAACCTCTTCATCCAATCCACATCCACATCATGCCAAGTACCACTCACAATACTCCACTCTTCGGTCCGGATCATCATCTCATTAATAGCATGGACTAATCTTGGAATGTAACTTTTCCATTGACAGCGCTTCAAAATGCGTTGGACAGACGATTCTGAAATTCCTACCTCATGACTCGCTTGCCGCACAGATTTTCTTGGACTTTGGTGATACGTTTCCAGTACTCTTTCTTGCTTTGTGGGGCTTGTCGATGTCTGTGGTCTTCCGGAACGCTTCTTGTGGACATTCTGAACAGTTCCATCGGCTTCAAACCTATCTCTAATTCGAGTGATGGTAAGTCGCGTTGGTGGATCTGTTTGAAACTCCCTCCTAAACTGTCTTTGCACTTCAACTGCGTTTTCACACTTCCAGTAGCATTTTAGAATGAATTTCCTTTGTTCAAAGCTTAGTCTGACTGCCATTATTAATTCTAATGGGTTTAACTTGGAAAGAAACATCATTGAGCTATCAGCTGTTAAAGTGTGTGTACATTTTTTTGGGACGCCCTGTGTATATAATATATATATATATATATATATATATATATCCCCGCAAGGGGGTTCTAAGCTCGTGCTCTTTGTGCTCGTTTGTACGTGCTTGTTCCTGGAGGTTTCACGTGCGCCCTCCCGGCCCTAGCACCCAAGGATGATGGGGCTCGACCCTGCAGTCCTTGTCATCCTTGGTCTTTTTCCACTTCGACTGTCCCCTCCACCCTTTCTTTTCCTCTGTCTTTCCTCTCACTTTTTCTTTGTTTTTCCGCTGAGATATGCCCTTTAAATAGAGGTGAATCGGTTCTTCCTGAAAAAAAATAAATAAATAAAAAAAATATTATATATATATATAAAACTTACTTTAACTTTACTTATATCATTATTTACTTTAATCTTTGTCATTTATAATATATATATATATATATAATATATGCATATAACTACAATGACCGCGCAGTATATAAATGAATAGAAACGACATAAGTGTTAAGGAACGTTTCTGCACACGAGTAGGAGAGATAACGAACAATGAAAAATGAGGCGAACCGCCCGGGAATCGAACCCAGGGCCTTCCAATTGCCAGTTGGACGCTCTACCATTATGCTATGGACCTCACTCAATCACAAATCGAAATTCCCCCACATAGGGCAGAAACCAATGCCCTGAGAGGGCACCCTCGCAAATCGTGAATATGCACATATAACTGCAATGACCGCGCAGTATATAAATGAATAGAAACGACATAAGTGTTAAGGAACGGCATTGGTTTCTGCCCTATGTGGGGTAATTTCGATTTGTGATTGAGTGAGGTCCGTAGCATAATGGTAGAGCGTCCAACCGGCAATTGAAAGGCCCTGGGTTCGATTCTCGGGCGGTTCGCCTCATTTTTCATTGTTCGTTATCTCTCCTCCTCGTGTGCAGAAACGTTCCTTAACACTTATGTCGTTTCTATTCATTTATATACTGCGCGGTCATTGCAGTTATATGCGCATATTCACGATTTGCGAGGGTGCCCTCTCAGGGCATTGGTTTCTGCCCTATGTGGGGGAATTTCGATTTGTGATTGAGTGAGGTCCGTAGCATAATGTAGAGCGTCCAACCGGCAATTGGAAGGCCCTGGGTTCGATTCCCGGGCGGTTCACCTCATTTTTCATTGTTCGTTATCTCTCCTCCTCGTGTGCAGAAACGTTCCTTAACACTTATGTCGTTTCTATTCATATAATATATATATATATATATATATATATATTATATATATATATATATATTATAATGTTTCAGACCAACAAAGACCCTAGGATCCACTCATGGCTGGTCTACCTAACTGTGTTCGTAATTGTGTATGTCCTCCATGGTGGCGGAGGGGACCTATAATTTTACGTGGGTTCCGAACCACAAGAGCATAAGAAATTTATGTAACAACTGCCTGTACATTCGAAATGACCAATTTTTGCAAAACTAAATAATTATCAATTAAAAACTAATTAATTATCAATTTAAAACAAGATAGAATCTCTGGATCCAGAGGATCAAGTCATAATAGACTACTATCCACAAATATGTTACACTCTATATCTATTTATAACCGACATGCAAATACAGGGTGTACATAAAGTCAGGATCTATTTTTGTGAAGCACTTGGAAATTATATGGAATTCAATCATAAAATGATAAAGTGGTAACATTTATTAAATAATTAAGAGTAGGATTCGATGTGATGCCCATCAGTATCCCTGCACAGCTCAAATCGTTCCGCAGCATTTCTAAACACATTCTGGAGCATTTGCGGGGTTATGTTATCTGCAGCAGTTCATATATGTGTACGTAAGTTTTCAAGACTCGTAATCTTCGTCTGATAGACGTGCGATTTGATAAAGTCCCATGCAAAGAAATCTAAAGGGGTTAAATCTGGTGATCTCGCTGGCCAAGATCTGTTGCTTCCGCGTCCAATCCAGCTATTTGGAAAACGTCCATTTAGATAATCCTGAACAATTTTGGCATAGTGACAAGGAGCACCATCATGTTGATAGATGATGGTACTAACAATCCTATCCCCAATCAGCTGAGGTTCGAGGAATTGCTGCAACATGTCCAGATAAATAAGCCCCGTAACTGTAGCTTCAGCAAAGAAAAAAGGACCATAAACCTTAGATTTTGTTAAACCCATCCAGACATTAACTTTAGGTGAGTCTCTTTCCCAATTTTGGATGAAATCATTCAGTCTTTCATCTGCCCAAATTCGACAGTTATGGCAATTTACTTTTCCACACGTATGGAAAGTGGCTTCATCACGAAAGAGAATGTTGTCCATTAAATTATCACTCCAGATTTGTTCTACGAGATCAGCACACACAGCACTTCGTCGAGGGAAATCTTCCTCATGTAAATCATGTAAAACCTGCAAATGATAGCTTTTCTTCTGCAAATTAGCTAACTTTCAGAATTTTGTGCACAGATGATGTCGGGAGGCTGAGTCTGTGTGATGCAGCACGAACGGATGTACGTGGCTCCTCAGTGATAATTCTGCGTACTGCATTCACGGTAAGATCTGACATACACGGTCATCCTGATCTTGCTTCATCATTTATAGATCCCGTTCGTTTAAGTTTGTTCACCAATTTTCGTATTGTCTTGTCTATTGGCCCTGGCTTATGAAATCTCCTCCTAAACTTTTCTCTGATATCATTGTATTTCTTTCCCTCGATTCGCCAAATTACTATTGCTACACGCTCTTCTGTATTCATTCTAAGGGCTTCTGAAAATAAAAATATAAAAAAATAATTATTTCACAAAATAGATCCTGACTTTATGTACACCCTGTATATCAGATCCAAAGAATCCAGTCAATTTCATTACGGTATCCATCAATACTAGTACCTTCCCAACGAAAAATAAGTCACGGTCCATATCGATTGCGAACCAAGTCAAAATTTACAACCATATGCATTACAATATATATAACTTAGGAGGAAAGGTGTAGGTGTGGCTGTAAAGACTGTACAGTAATGTGGAAATGTGTGTGCACCCATTTTGGGTCTCCCATTTGAAGGTGTTTGTGGGGCAAGTGAAGATCATGAGTTTTTCAATACCTCACTGTACTATGGGGGGCACTGCTCGGCAGAGGAATCTCTTTAAATGGGGTGTGTAAGGACAGAGAGTATCCCTAACCCAAGATGCTGCCTCCCTATATCCCACAACACTTGTGTTGAGCTGTGGGATCTATCACCACAAAGCCTTAATTTTACTACCTTAAACTATACCCGATCTATCAACATATTTGTCTAATCGATTTTTAAACATGTTTATAGACGTGCTACTAATTACTTCTACCGGCAAACTATTCCAGCTATTTACTATTCTATGCTTAAAAAAGTTTTTGGCAACTGCTGTCTCGAACCTTCTACTCATCAACTTATACCCGTTATTTCTAGTCCTATTATATTGAGATATTTCGAAAAAGCTATCTCTATCTACGTTATCGAACCCATTCATAATTTTGAAAACCTGGATTAGATCACCCCTTAGCCTCCTAGTCTCGAGTGTTGTCAATTTTAACTCTTTAAGCCTATCCTCGTATGACTTTGACCTAAGCGACGGAATCATCTTAGTTGCTCGTCTTTGAACTCTTTCGATTTTGTCTATATCTTTGCGCATATGCAGATTCCAAAATTGGACCACGTACTCCAAATGGGGTCTAACTAATGATTTATAAAGTGGAACTATAATATCGCGCGATTTGTACTCAAAATTTTGAGCTGTAAAACCTAACACTTTGTTTGCCTTATTGATCGCTGCTGTACTTTGTTTCGCTACTTTTAAATCACCAGTGACTATAACTCCTAAATCTTTTTCCTGCTCTATGCTTGTTAAATCTTTCCCTGACATACTACAGTCAACCCTCGCTATAACGGACCCTGTTAGAGCGGATATCGGATAAACTGGACACACCACTGGTGACGTTAACCAGGAAAAGAAGAAGCGTGTGACCCTGTCGGTGACCCAGAAGCTGGAATTAATCAAGAAGTTAGAGGCGGGTGCTTCGGTGGCCAAGGTGTGCGGCTGTGCGCGGAGTATGGCATGAAAAAGCAAACTGTTTCCGATATTCGTAAGGCCAAGGACAAGCTAACTTTTATATTTTTATTATATTTCATTATTTTCTGTATCATTTATCATGTATCATGTTCAGCAGACAGTGCACAGTACTGTATATAGTATCTCCATTACCGTATCGTATACGTATACCGTAGGTTACTAGTACCGTCGGTTATATCGGACAATCGGCTATAACGGACACCTTTTCCCCCCTATTAGTCCGTTATAACGAGGGTTCACTGTATAGGCAAAATTACTGTTACGCGAACCTATATGCAAAATTTTGCACTTATCAACATTAAATCTCATTTGCCATGTGACTGACCAATCAACGATTTTATTCAGATCTTCCTGGATTTTACCTCTATCTTCGTCATTAATCGCCCTACCACCCAGCTTCGTGTCATCCGCAAACTTTGAAACTGTACTGACTAGGCTGACATCCAAATCGTTAATATACCATATGTCCCACAAAAAAGTACACCCAACTTTAGATTGTACTAACTCCTCCAAAAATTGAGATATTTTGGATCTGTTTGTTTGATTTAATATAGCAAATTATTCTTTGTTAATGTTCAAATTTATTCATGTTTAAACGATTTAGTGTTTAAGCATCTGCTTTTAACTGAAGGGTACAGCAAAATGGGTTGCGCCGAATGATCATTTCTCCCAGCCAGATAGCTCCTCTTGCTTTAACCAGTGTGCTAATTTTTACGTCGAAGGATATTGCAAATATTTTTTTTAAATAATTTGAACTTTTGTATCTAAGATACGAGTCATACATATAAATGAAGAATCTGAATTACTAAATTTATAAATAACTTTGAAACCCTTATCATGCAGTTTACACGAAGGCAGCGCGTTCTCATGATCACAACTTATCTGCAAACTAAAAGCTTAAAACAAGTTCAGAATACCTTTGAACTGCAATTTCCCAATAGAGCTTCTCCAACTAAACATACAATTTTGAAGAATGTTCGGAAATACAAAGAAGAAGGAATGGTCCTCAATTTGAACAATAGGACGGCAAGAACAGACGAGAACATTCAGCATGTTCGGCATTTATTAGCGAGACATCCAAAAGTGTCCACCAGGCGAAATGGTACAGAACTCTCACGCATGTCATTTCATCAAATAGTTCATGAGGATTTGAATTTGTACCCATATAGAATGGAAATTCAACATCAACTCATTGAAGGAGATCTACCTCGCCACCTAAGATTTGCCCAGTGGTTTCTTGAAAAAACAAAGATTCATGGAACAATTAGTGGTTGGAGATGAGGCGGCCTTTTTTATGAATGGTCTAGTGAACAGACAAATCTGCCGTCAGTATGCACCAAAAAATCATCCACCTGACAATCATATCTACGAAAAGAATAACTCTAGACAAAAACTGTCTCTCTGTGTTGAACTGTGCAGTAATGGAGCGGTAATTGGCCTGGTCTCTTACGATGGTAATCTAAATGGTGAAGCTTACCTAGAAATGATAGACCGAGAAATCCTTCCACAAATACGTATTACTTATGGAAACCGATTTAATCGTATTTGGTGGGTGTAAGACGGAGCTCCTGCTCACAGGAGAGTTATTGTGTAGGAATGCTTGCAGGAAGTCTTCCACCAAAGAGTAATTGCTACAGGCCATGACATTGAATGGCCTCCCAGAAGCCCTGACTTGACCCCGTGTGATTACTTTTTATGGGGTCATTTGAAAAATAGAGTATTTGCATCACAACCTATCAATTTAGATGATTTGAGGACTCGCATCACAGCTGAAATCAACTTGTTAAAAGACAATCCAGATCTTATCAAGAGAGTGATGGGGAAGATGAGAGCTCGACTCCAGATTTGTATCGATAGGAATGGCGGTCATGTTGAAAGAAAACGAAACTAAGCATAACTTTTGCAATAAGGAATAAAGAAAAATCTGCTTTGTATCTTCTTAAAATTATGTTAAAGTATCTATTATTATGTATTTGTCTTTTCATTACATCGATAGCACACACATTATTTTTTCATTGACCAATTTTGCACAATCCATTTTGTTGTACCCTTCAGTTAAAAGCAGATGCTTAAACACTAAATCGTTTAAACATGAATAAATTTGAACATTAACAAAGAATAATTTGTTATATTAAATCAAACAAACAGATCCAAAATATCTCAATTTTTGGAGGAGTTAGTACAATCTAAAGTTGGGTGTACTTTTTTGTGGGACATATGGTATATAAGAAAAAGCAAGGGGCCCAATACAGAACCCTGAGGAATGCCACTCGCTACATTAGCCCAACACGACTCCGCTCCATCAATGACCACCCTCTGTTTCCTACCTTGCAACCACTCTTCTAGCCAATTTATTACTACACCCCTGATTCCATGAGCCTTAGTTTTTTCAATGAGTTTTGTGCAGCACGGTGTCAAACGCTTTTGAAAATCTAAATACACTACATTGTGGTGGGATTTGAATTACCCTAATGGCCACCACGAATAAGAATTTTTCTTTTAAATTTAAGGCCTCCACAAAAACCAGGCTGCTTACCTTGAAGGGTTGTTGGATCCAGGCTTGCCGCCCAGACCTCTGATTCCACGACTGCTGGCTCGTACCACCAATAGTTTATTACTTGTTTCACAGGTCTTGCCAGAATAGCTTCCTTCTGTTAGTGTTTCAATATCTCCGGCATCCCCTTCCTAACAGAACTTAAAGTTCCCTTGGTCCAATAATGGTCTTCAGCCTCTCAGACAAATCCAGCCTGAATTTAGTTTCCTCTGTTATGTTCTTTATTTTCTCTTGTCAATTTACACACTTAAACTATTACTTTATTTACATTTCCACACACATGCCAATTGGTTCCCCCACTTCTCAAAACTCGAGTTTTGACACACACGCCGACACTTTTAAACCTCAGAAGCGTCTCTTTTACTAAATTTGTTATTTTTTTTTTTTTTTTTGCTAAAATGTTAACATTAAACAAGTACTTTATTATCCGTTTACGAACAGGGTTTAACAAGCGACCATCCAACTCTCACTCTTTTTCCCATACTAATTTACTAAAACTGTTTTATTCCTCATTCCTTGTTTACAAGTTTACCATTTCTTTATATATAACTTATTGTTTATTCTTTTCATTCGTTCACTAAAATGTTTTAACAAACATATTACATACTTATTCTTTATTTATTAACTTCTTACTATTTATTGTTTAATGTTTATTGTTTACTTATTTAATAATTATTCATTCTTTACTATTTATATGTATTTAAGTCTTTAAGACTTATTGGTTATACTATTCTTTTCGTTTGCTAGAAAGAAAGAGAAAACCATTAAAATCCTATCTATAACAAGTATTTCATTCAAAAAATTAAAGAAATTTAATATATAAATAATAATAATCAAGGCCAGGGGGAAAGGGTTCACCCTCCACAACATCAACCACCCAATGTCTATCGTAAATGTCAACCACGCTTTGGAAAAATTCTAAAAGATTAGTTAAGCAAGATTTGTTTCACCTAAATCCGTGCTGCATATTTCTAACAAGTTTATGGTATTTTAAGTGTTCGACTTTACGATCCCTAATTATTGATTCCAGTAGCTTACCTACAACAGACATTAAACTGATTGGCCTATAATTTCCTTTATCACCTTTCTTAAAGATAGGTGTTACGTTTGCTAACTTGAAATTATCTGGTACGGACCCCTCAGAAATAGACGCATTAAAAATCTTTGTTAGCGGCACAACAATGCTATCTTTTAATTCTTTTAGTTGTATGGGATATATAGAATCTGGCACTGGTGATTTATGCATTTTCATTTTATCAATATAGCGCATTACTTCCCCTTCACTAACGACAATATTATCCAAAATATCGAGGAGTCATTTTAGATTATTCAGGAGAATTCCAAGATTATAAAATGAAGTTTCTAACTCCTCCTATTTCCAACAAAAACAATAGATACTATTTCCCAACTAATAAAGATGATGATTGTTGGGTAGAAGCCAAAAACATCCTTCATGAAATGTCAACTCCTAATATTCAATCTGGCACCAGTTGTGTATATCTTTGAAATACATGATACTGAGAATTAGGCTAGGTACCAAAAATGTTTCAGATTTAATGTATTGTATAGTAATTATTTTTATTCAAGTAAGGTCTTAATTTGTTCAATAAAACATAACTATACTGGCAGTATTTTTTTTGCCTTTGAAGATCGACAAAGTTGAGAGACAGTTATTATTATTATAATTATTATTGAGTTTTAGAAAAACACGAATAAGTTTATCTTATAGCTATACTTAATCCACTTGTAAGTCAAGGAAAACATCTTATAAGAAAGCTTGATAAGTAAAACAGGCATAATGGTGTGTGTAAGTTCAAAGTCCAGCAAATAGAATGTGATTTTAACCTCCACCACCATCTAATGAAGGGGAAAAATATATAATGTCATTGACTAAGTCATATAGAAGAGTAATTGAGGTACAAAATGATGAAAAAAAATCTTGAATATCTGTATCATAGGGGGTGGGGCCCCCCAAAAAATATTCAAACTGATATAACTTTTTAACTATTTGATTAAATGCATTTTATTACTCAGTCAATTATTCTTTAGGATTTGAGCTTTCAAATGGTTTTTAAATTTTTTACCTAGCTCAATTAGGGACTGAGTTATAGACTTTCAAAAATTAAGGGGCCAGCCCCCACCACCTAAATTGGGGAGCCCATAACTTTTGAACCATTACTCTGATTACTCTGAAACTCAAAATTTCATGTTTTTCAGCATAAACAACCCTGTATAGCAATTTTAAGCAAAATCTAAGTGGGTGTGGTTTCAGGCAATGCCTGATTTGTCCTGGAATGACCCTACAGAGTTTGGTAGATGTCTAACCAATTAGACAATAAGCTAGAGTCAATTTGGGTTGATATTTGTGTTTCAGGCAGAGTATATATTTGGATAGGTACATTTTACAGACCTCCAAACCAAGCACAGGAAGTTGATGACAGTATGGTTCAAGAAATAAATAAAGGTTGTTGTGCTAGAACATTAATTATGGGAGATTTCAACCTGCCTCATGTAGACTGGAGCCTTTTAGAAGGAAATAATTGGGAAGGTAACATCTTCATTAACAGCTATAATAATTGTTTTCTAACAAACCAACAAGAGATTAAGCGAGCTTAGATCTGGTTCTTTCCAATAATCATAAGCTTATAGGGGAACTTGCAGTAGGAGAGTCATTAAGGAATTGTGACCATTTAATCATATGTTTTAAGATAGAATTAAATAAGGATCTAGTCAACAATGACTATCCATTCCCTTGCTTCTCAAAGAGTAACTATAGTAAACTTAAGGAGTTGTTAGGCTCAGTAAAGTGCAGGGTTGGTAAAAACCCAGGTTTTCCACACAAAAACCAACCCAACTGGGTTTTTGCTGGTTTTTTGGTTTTTTTTTTTTTTGATGGGTTGAAATTTTTTTTAGAAAGGTTTGATAATTATGTAGTGCCTAATATATCTATGATTTTATTAATTTATTTATCTAATCTACAATATATATTAAAAAGACATCTTTATTTCACAGAAAGTTCAGATATGAGAGATGATAATGACATATTAGAATTTTCTCCATTTTTATTTTAGATTTTTCCTTTATTTCTTAACAGCAGATTTCAGATTTATTTAGACCTAACTCAAATTTTAATTTTTAAGATGCCAGGTATGGATGTCTGCTCTCATCTTTTGGTGCAGTATCATAATGAAGGTGAAAACTTTTTGGAGCACATTATCACTGGAGATGAAACCTGGATCCATCACTATGAACCAGAAAGCAAATGACAGAGCATGCAATGGAAGCATCCAACATATCCACATTGCAAGGAAGTTCAAAGCGCAGCCATCAGCAGGTAAAGTTATGCTAACACTGTTTTGGGATATACGAGGTCCTATCCTTGAACATTATCTAGAGCATGGAACTACAGTAACAAGTGCATCATATTCTGACATGCTTTGAAATGAGTTAAAGCAAGCAATTCACACAAAATGGAAAGGGAGATTGTTGGAAGGTGTTATTCTGTAACAACAATACGCACCCTCATACCGCTGCACAGACTAGAAAATGCCTTCAAGAACTTAAATTTGAAAGTTCTTGACCATTCAGCCTATAGTGAGACCTGGCACCTTTGGATTTTTACCTGTTTGGACCACAAAGATGCTTTGAGAGGTCAGTGATTCCAAGGCAATGAGTCCTGAAGGAGGCAGTACATGACTGGCTATGCACACAGCCAAAAACATTTGTGATGACATTAGGAAGCTTGTAGATCGTTGGACTAAGTGTATTGAGAAACAGGGAGACTATGTTGAGAAGTGGTGTGTTTATAATCTATCAGATGTGAAAATAAAATTGTGAAAATAAAAAGTGTGGATACTTATGAGTATTGTATATATATATATATATATATATATATATATATATATATATATATATATATATATATATATATATATTATATATATATATATATAGTATATAGATATATATATATATAAGCAAACAACCACAAGGAAAAGGAAACACAAAGTCCGAGCGCTTTCGTGATATATTCACATTATCAAGGATAATGTGAATATATCACGAAAGCGCTGGACTTTGTGTTTCCTTTTCCTTGTGGTTGTTTGCTTATTAATAAGGTCACGTGTTATTTTGTGATTCTAGTGCATATATATATATATTATTATATATATATATATATATATATATATATATATATATATAATATTAGGGTGGTCCAAAAGTTAAAGCATCGACTAAGTTCTCTCCACAAGGTTGGTTTTATGCCTCGTGGTGTAGACAGTATTTGTGCAAAGTTTCACGTTATTCGGTTAATATTTAGGGGTCTCCCCATTGCCCCCTTTTTGAAAATTTGGGAAAATATATAGACAACTGAATAACTAAATTTTTTTTTGGTTCTCAAAGAATATGAAAGAAAACAGTAAGACAATAGGACATGATAATGGGTGTATCTTCATTATTTCTTCTGCATCAGAGTCGCCTTGGATGGTATTGGTATCTGTTTTCGGTGGGCGGCTACGAGTTGTAGGAGGTACTGCTTCTGGTCCTCGTTTCGTGTCAAAGTGTCATTGTAGCATTGTGCGAGAGCAATACCTCGCTCGGCAGCATCATTGACGACTCTCATCTTTAAGGCGCGATCTCTAAGTTCCTTGTAGTTCTTGTCATTTGGCCATTCCCGTGGATCTTTTTGAAGTAAAACTGGCGCGCTTCCTCCTTACCTCCAACTTTCAAGGCATCAAAGAGGGTCAATGTCCTTTTCGTGACGAAGGATGCCACATCATTTTCAACACCAGCTTCCGCCATGTCGATTCGTCGGGGGCAGCCATTCTTTTGGGGATGTTGGAGGTGTTGAACCATTCTCCTTTTGGTATCAGGATCGATCCTATTATCGAAGAAGGCCAGTCCAATCAGATGCTCCGACAAGTACCACAGGTGGCATCTTAGAGCTGTCTTCGCCGCTTGTGCAGCTCCTCCGTGTGGATATTTTTCCAGAAGATGCAGCATTTTGAGATCATTGAGAGGAGCTTGTGTCCCCATTGGCGCTTCATGCCAGTACTTGACGTAAATCAGACTGACAAATAAAGCCAGCTGAGTCACGTTTCGTTCTTCGCGTGCTGTGAGCTTGAATTGATAGTGAAAGAGGTAGATTTTGAGTGCATAAATCGCCTTCGCCATCCATCTCACGTGGTGCATGGGACCCGGAGCTCGGATAAAGAGTTGACCACCAGTCTTTCCCCCCAGGAAGAGCAAAGATAGTTCAAGGAACTCCTTGTAGTTGTCACGAGGTTGGCTTGCCTGAAGAGCGTTGGGTAAGTAAGCGAGCATCTCTTTTCTCATCTCTGGAGTTGAGGGTTCTCGAACAAGCTGTCCGATGCTGAGACAAATGCTTCGTGGGAGAGAGATGGCCATTCCTTTTGAAATCGCTTAAAAAGGCCTGTTTCAGGACTTCCTGTTGAGCCAAATATTGAGGCAAAGACATCAGCAAGTACGACTTCAAGTATATGATGTCGACAACCGATCCAAACTAGCTCGTGACCCAATGCTTCTTCAATCCTGACACAGGCTCCGCGATGTAAACCCATGTTTGACGCAGTGGTATCGAAGACGAGACCTCTCACATGCTGTTCCACGTTCCATAATTTCATAGTTTGAAGGCATGCCTGGGCCTGTGCTTCTCCAGTTCCTTGTTTCATCTTTGGGACACCAAGCAGCTTCTCCTGTCCATTGAATATTATAAGGATTGCTATCCGATGCACATTCGTCTTCTTCCCTTCAATGCCGGGGAGAAGCTTTCCGTCCCAATGGAGAAGGACAGGGTCTTCTAGAGAGAATGATTCTAGGTCTTCTCGAGCTGCCTGTTCTCGCCCACTTTCTCTGTAGCGATGAATAGAGCTTCGAGAGCACGTCATCCCAGACAGATCATGCCCCGCGGCCTGTAATACAGCTCCAGTTACGAAAACAGCATTCCGGTCAGAAAGATTGGTGCGATCCATTGCTCCAATGACTTCTGGAGATTGGAAAATGTTCGTAACCTTGTTCTTGGGACGCTTTGGTGCCGGAGCTTCAGACGAAGAAGGAATCGGAACCGATGGTCTATAGTCGTCGTCGTCGTCTTGCGAAAAAAGGGAAGAAGAAGAAGAGGAAAGATCAATTGATGACACTCCTGCTTCTTCCAAATCTTTCTGTGTTGCTTCATGCCTTGCCTTCCTCTTGGCTTCCTTCTCCATTCTGGATCGCTTTCTGTCTCTTGTGTAGTCGTTTCCTTATCAATGCCAGCCATGCTGCAAGAATTGACATCCTTGCGCTGCATGGACAGGAAATTTCGGTCCTCAACGTTGACGATTGTGCTCATGGCATCACTGGTTGCGATGTCAAACAGTTCCTGGATGTCCGCTTTGAAGATGTCTTCATTCATTCTATCGCTGGCACGTTGCCTGGTCCTGTGCTCTTGAGTGTTTTGTAGCGGTCTAAAAGCTTTGAAAGCTTACGGACACAGGAGTCGATCCGTTGAGTTGGGATCCGCGCTCGGGTCCAGACTTCAATCACCCTCTGGCATGCCTGGTTCAGACTGTCGGAGGTGGTTTGCTTTTGATTGATGTGGTGGTATTGCCCCAAGAGGAGGGCATCAAGGCATGTAGGGAGCCTTGACGTGGATAAAGTTCCAGTTGCCATCCCTAGAAGCCAAACTTTTGGAATTGATCGAGTTTGAGCCATCGGACCTACGGAAGAAAAATACATTATATAATATATATATTCAGAGTGGGGCGACCTCTAAATATTCACCAATCACGCTGCAATTTTGCAGACCATGTGGACACTAAATGGACAAAAACCACACTTGTGGAGACTATCTAAGACAATTTTGAAATTTCCCCCTATGGATTTGGACCACCTAATATATATATATATATACAATAAATACTCGATAAGTCTGACTATATAGGGCTTTAGCCAGTCCGACTTATTGAAAAGTCAGACTCATCGCGAATTACCTTAATTACCCCCCCTATTTACCTGAAAGAGGCATAAATACTATCTAACCTTTTAAGTTTGATTAGTGGGAGTCTAATACAGTGGTTCTTAAACTTTTTGACCCTGTTACCCCTTTTCCTGATCTCAACTAATCTCATTATCCCACACAAACTTGCAATGCTGAAGTTGTAAAGAAAGTGGAAAAATTAATTACTGAAAATAACTTCAAAATTACTTTGAAACTTGAAAGGAATTTTTTTTGCAAATTGTTTAGTATACTCAATCACGGTCCTGAATGAATAATTTTTAGAAATTGAGTATACTTGACCATGGTCCTCAAAGGGTTAATCGTCTCTCTCATGACTCGGACATTAATGTCGAAATTTGTACCATTTTAAGAATTGCTCCATTACCCCCGGAAATACCCAAATTACCCCCTTGGGGGTAATTACTCCGTGTTTCAGAACCTCTGGTCTAATACAATGTTCAAAATAAACATTAAAAACAATAAAATTTTGTTTCACTTACCGTTGCTGGAAATTTTGAGCGCGAAACACACACAATTTTATTGTTTACCTTCTCGTACAATACAGTATTAAAAAAACACTTCACTTAGTAAAAGAAACAAAATAATAATGGCACTTGACATAGGAAATAAAACACTTCTCTCAGTAAAATAAACAAAAGAATAATAGCACTTGACAGAGGATAGAGTCTGACTCATCCCGAATTCTAACTCATCGAAGTCTGACTCATCAAGTATTTAGTGTGTGTGTGTGTGTGTATATATATATATATATATATATATATATATAATATATATATATATATTTATTGGGGTTGTTTAGCCTCCTTCGCAGTATCTAAGGTCATATGATGGAGGGGACCTACACCTTTACGTGGGAGCTGAACCACGGGTCACTACATAATCTGAGCACAGAGGATGGTCTCCCATCCAACTACTACCCAGACCCAATGTTGCTTAACCCCTTCCCTACAATGACGCCACTGTTGGCATCATGGGAAGTCTTGATTATCCCTGCGATGACGCCAATGTTGGAGTCATCTCGCTTAATTAAGTTTATTTATTCGAAGAAAAATATCTTGTAATGCTTATCAGAGCATTCTTGAGTGTCTCATAATGCTCTTCGATGTGAGTGACATCATTTTTATCAACCAATCAAATGCTTTTCAATCAGTGATGTCATTTTTTTAACTAATTACTGAAACAATTGACGGCGGGGTGTCAGTTGTCATCAGGTTTTGATTGAGGAAGATAGTGATTTGTGATTATTTTGCATACATTTACAATTGATATGTGTAAAAATATATATAAAAAAAATGTCAAGTGAGGAGGGCATGAGTGACAGTGGTAGTGAATATGTATCAGATGGAAGTGATATGGAGTTTGATAGCAGTGATTATTCAGATGACAGAGCCAATTTTGAATTTGAAGACCTGCCTGAACCAAATGTAATGGCTGGAGGGTGGAAATGTTTACGTAATGTGTTTGATGATGCTCGGCCTCAATCGGAGCTGACATTGTTGTAACACACACACACACACACACACACACACACACACACACACACACACTGGTCCACAAAAGAGTATTTATGAATTGAGAAATATTATCCAGATATTAATGGTAGCTTTATTTTTGTGATTTAGTAAAATTTATTTTGTTAATATATTTTTTATGGTAATTTATGTTATGCAGAACACAAATAAATTAGTATAAAACAGTAATTATTAGATTAAATACAATATTTTGCCACTTTAAAAGTCATTGTAATTAATTCCTAGAGAGTTTCTTCAATATTTTGATAATTTTCCATTGCTAAATTAAAAGTCCTCTAACTTTTAAATTAGTGGCACAGACTATGCACAGTTTACTGTACTGTCAGCCTTGATAGGGGAAGGTTCATTTTAACGCTGTTCAACAAAATTTTTACTTACCCTATATATTTCTAATTTGAGAGGGTGGTTAAGACATGCGAGTTATCTAGCCAAGACTTAGGAGAATTGACTGCTCTTGTTAAAATGGGTAATTATTCTAATACAAGTATTGCAAAAATGCTGAAGTGAAGTACAGTCAGATACCATAAGAAATGTATTTTAAACGAAGTAAGTACCTGTAAGTTAGTCCAAACTGGAAGAAAGAGGGTTTTGTCAGAGTGTGGTGTAAGGTATCTGAAATTTCTGGCTTTGGAGAATAGATGGTTCTTTTGCATTATCCTCCCAACACTAATTTTTTTATATAATGTTGGTTTGGTTTTGGTACTTTATTTTCCTTCCATTATAAAAAAAAATTAGTGTTGGGATCAGGGCTGTGGAGTCGGTGATAAAATTTGCCGACTCCAACTCCGACTCTGACTCCAAAAATTTTAACATTCCGACTCCGACTCCAGAAATCTGACTTGTATAATTACGACTCCGACTCCGATGGAATGTTAAGGCCAAATTGATTACGATTAGCTTTATTAGGCCAATGGAGATTCATAAACAAGGCATTTCGTCACCACCACATGACTCATCAGTTACTTAGTGGCTGTAACTGCCTTAATGGCTTTTTTTCTCTTTATTCAAAAATTACAATAAATCCCAAAATACAAACTGATTGAAGCTTAAACAAAATAAGATTATTATTGGTTTAGCAAATTAATAAGATGTTTTTGTATTATTATAAACATCCGTAATACGTAATATTTTCCATCAGCAGTGAGTGAAAAAAATTCAAAAACATCAGATTTATACTTTTGATGTGACATTACGCTGTTATCATTACTTATCAAATTGAAATCTAAAAATCTGAAAAAGATTTAGGGTTGCTAGTACAAAATTTTTAAATTTCCTTTTATTAATTATGTTAATTAATTAATTATAATCCTTATTAATTATAAGCAACTATATTTATATATTATTTATATATTTATATATTATATATTATATATATACAGTGGAACCTCAATATACGAACGCATCTCTATTCGAACAAATTGGTATACGAACAACTTTTTCGAGAAAAAATTGTCCTTGTATACAAACCATTCCCTCATATCCGAACCAAAAGAAGCTGGTCAGTTTCTCTCCAGCCAGAGTTCGGTGCGCATCGCTTTTTTTTTTAGCTCTGTGAAACATTTGTGAATCTTGTGAATCCACCGTTATTCTTTGGTGTTATTTTTATATTATTATTAAAATTAAGTGACCATGGCCCCAAAGAAGTGTAGTAAAGAAAAAAACCTAAAAGGAAAGCTGTGAGAACCACAATTGAATTAAAAAAAGAACTTATTTCAAAGTGGGAAAGCGGAACACGTGTTTCGGACCTCGCCACTGAATATGGCATGGCGAAATCTACCATATGTACCATACTTAAAAATAAAGACGCAATCAAAGGGGCTGATGTGGCGAGAGGAGTTAAAATTCTTGCTACAAAAAGGTCACAGACAATTGAAGACATGGAAAAACTTTTGTTAGTGTGGATTTATGAAAAACAATTGGCTGGTGATAGTGTTTCAGAAACAATAATCTGCGAAAAAGCAAAGCAGTTACACAGTGACCTTAAGCGAGACACACCTGGGACCAGTGATGATTTTAAGGCAAGTAGGGGCTGGTTTGATAGATTTAAAAAGAGAACTGGGATTCATAGTGTAGTAAGGCATGGGGATGCTGCCAGTTCTAACCAAGAAGAGGCTAAAAAATTTGTTGATGAATTCAAAAACTATGTAGACACTGAGGGATTTATCCCTCAACAAGTTTTTAATTGCGATGAGACAGGCCTCTTCTGGAAAAAATGCCTAAGAGAACCTATATCACCCAAGAAGAGAAAGCATTATCAGGACACAAGCCGATGAAAGACCGGCTAACACTCTTGTTGTGCGGTAATGCTAGTGGGGACTGCAAAATTAAACCGTTGCTTGTGTGCCATTCTGGAAATCCCAGAGAGTTTAAAAAAAATAATGTGATAAAAAGTAAACTAAGTGTGATGTGGAGGGCTAATAGTAAGGCTTGGGTAACAAGGCAGTTTTTTATTGAGTGGATTCATGAAGTGTTTGCCCCAAGTGTGAAAGACTATCTTGAGAAAAACAATTTACCATTAAGGGCGATGTTGGTCATGGACAATGCTCCTGCTCACCCCCCAGGCTTGGAGGAGGATTTGGCGGGTGAATACAGCTTCATTAAAGTGAAATTTTTACCCACTAACACCACTCCTCTAATCCAACCCATGGATCAGCAGGTCATTTCTAATTTTAAGAAAATTTACACAAAAGCCCTGTTTCAAAGGTGCTTTGAAGTGACCTCTGACACAGAACTTACCCTCAGGGACTTTTGGAAGAATCACTTCAATATCCTCCATTGTTTGAGGATAATAGATAAAGCATGGGGGGAAGTTTCTTTGAGGACAATGAACTCTGCCTGGAAGAAATTGTGGCCAGACTGTGTGACAGGCAGAGACTTTGAAGGTTTTGGGGCAGAGCCTGTGGTTGATGAAATCGCGTGTCTGGGCAAGTCCATGGGATTGGATGTGGACAATGAGGATGTAGAGGAGTTGGTGGAGGATCACAGGAAGGAGCTCACCACAGAAGAACTGCAAGACCTTCAGAAGAAGTGGCTGAGGAACTTTCTTCAGAGGAGGAGGGAATGAGTAAGGGCAACATTTCCACTGCAGACATTAAGGAATTGTGTTTCATTGGGCTAAAACACAGAGCATGGTGGAGAAATGGCACCCTAACATTGCTGTAGTGAATAGTAGCATCAATTTGTTCAATGACAATGTGATTGCATACTTTAGAATATTTTGAAGAGTAGGCAGACACAGACAACATTGGACAAGTTCTTTACCAAAGAAAAAAATCAAGTGCTAGTGAATCCCAGCATCTTCTAGTGCTACTGCGAAGAGACGGAAAAGAGACAGAACACCAGAAGGGGAGTTACCTGATGTTTTTATGGAAGGTGACTCCCCTTCCAAACAATAATCTCCCTCCTCCACCCCACCTTCCTCTCCAGCTTCCACTTAGGCCATCATCACTCCTCAGCAAAGGTAAAGTTCAGGTTAAATTTTCATTTATTTGTATAATATTGCATTATTTATTGTTGTTACAGGTTTCATGTATGATTTTATGCATGTAAGTCTTATTTTACAGGTTAATTAACCAATATTTTGACTTAAAAATGTTTGTAAGGGGTAACTTTTGGGATCTGGAACAGATTAATCCAATTTACATTATTTCTTATGGGAAAATTGATTCAATATATGAATAATTCGATATCAGAACAACCCTCAGGAACGGATTAAGTTCGTATATTGAGGTTCCACTGTATTATATTATATATTAAAACATTAGGTTAAATCTATTTTATTCATAAAATTGAGCTAGGCCTAGGCTGCTATGGTTATAGTTGAAGGATTTGCACCGACTCCGACTCCATCCAACTATGCACTTCCAACTCTGACTCCGACTCCACTCAAAATTGACCGACTCCACAGCCCTGGTTGGGATTAGGTTAGGTTAGGTTAAAAACAGCCCACACAGGCATTAGCCGTAGTTAGCTGGCTTCAAGTTAGGTTAGGTTAAGCTTCTTATTTGGCTGAATTTATATGGCATCGCAGTGTTAAGCATGAAAATACCTTTCTTGCGATGTTGCGGGATATTACTGCTTTCAGTCCTTTCATGATTAAAAATTAAAAGTGTTTTGCTAATGTACTTTATTTTCCTTCCATTATAAAAAAAATTAGTGTTGGGAGGATAATGCAAAAGTACTGAATAGATTTATGACAGCAAATGACTTGAGTAAAGAATTAGTGAAAGTGGGAGAAACAAAAGTTAGTGCTGATACAGTAAGAAGAAGGTTAAGAGATAATAAAATATTTGCTAGAGTGAGTAAGAAAAAACCTTTATTGTCAAAGAAGAATGCGAAAGCACGATTAGAATTTGCTATCAACACAAAGATTGGGATGCTGAAAACTGGTCAAAAATTGTATGGAGTGATTGAAAGCAGATTTGAAATTTTTGGTAGTGATAAAAGGAGGAAAATTGTTAATAGATGAATTGGTGAAGAATATAAGAATGAATGCCTTATTCCAATGGTGAAAAAAGGAGGTGGGGGAATCAATGTGTGGGGCTGCTGCTCATCAAAGGGAGTTGGAAAATTACACCAGATCATGGAATGAAAATGGACATATGGATCAATATGTATTCAAACATCTATTCACTAATATTGCAATCCCAGCTGCTAAGGAACTTCATGGAGATTATGTAAACTTCATATTTCAACAGGATAATGATCCTAAGCATAGTGCTAAATCACTAAAACAGCTCTACAGTAAGCTTGAAGAAGAAGGGTTTAAAATGTTAGGATGGCCATCTCAGCATCCAGATTTAAATCCTATTGAACATCTTTGGGATGAGCTTGCAAGAAAAGTAAGAACAAGAGAAGGTAAGGCAAAAAATAAAGAAGATTTATGGAGAGTTCTTGAAGAAGAGTGGTATAAAATCAGTCCTGAATCATGCACGAAGTTGGTTGACTCAATGCCTCGGGCCCTCGGCATCTTAACTAGTCCAAAAGAACAAGGGTGGCCATATAGGATACTAATTTTCATAAGTTTTTATAAATAAATTTTTACAAATAAGTATGGTATTTTTCTTTTATTAGCATGTTTTATTGTCAAATATATCAAATATTATTATATTACAATTAAATATCTTATTATGTATACATTCTTATGCCAAATATATTACAACTTACGATTTGTAAATACTTTTGCAGCCCAGTGTATATGTGGTAGCTATAACTGACACATTTTTGGTAAAAGTTGCTTAAAATTAATCAAAACCTACGTGAAAATTATTGACTGCCCAGTTAGGTCAACTGTTGTACACCCTTGATGATTGGTTAGGTTAAGTTGTGATATTTTCATTTAAACTAATGAAAATATCATGACTTAACCTAACTAATCATCAAGGGCATACAGTTGACCTAACTGGGCATTCACTTAACCTAACCAGGCATTCAATTTTAACCTAACATATTGTAATGTATCATGCATGGCACCTATATTTATCATTCATGTATGTAATCTACTGAGTATTATTATGATGATAATAGCCCTCATACTATTGAGTCTGTAGCTATTACATGTATATATGGGTTCTGGAACCTGCACCCATGTTCTGTAGCCTGTAAGCTGCAGAACCTGCATGCAGGTTCCAGAGCCACCTTCGAATTATATAATTCTTTTGTTAGGCCTCACTTAGAATACTGCATTCAAGCTTAGTCTCCTCACCTTAGACATGATATTGATATGCTTGAAGGTGTGCAATGTATGGCAATCAAATTTATCCCTAACCTAAGAACACTGGAATACAGGGAAAGATTAAAGGAACTGTGTATGTTTAGTTTTGAACCCAGCTGTTCATCTGTCCACACAATAAAGAAATTGGTTGGTAGATAAATGAGTATGCTGGGTAGCCTAGTGGTTAAACTTAACTGATGAGCTATTGTTTACCACATCATTTGGCAAGTCATTCCAAAAATCTACCATACTACTATGTGACTGAAAAAGGATTTTCATTGATCAAATCTACAAGTCTGTTTTCTAATTTTCTTATTTTACCCTTGAGTTATCCCATCAGCCTCTAGTGAGAAAAAGTTATGTACATCTAAATTGTCCAAACCTGAAAACATTTTGAACATCTGGATCATATCTCCCCTCATACAATGTGTCTCAAATGATACAGATAACTATAACGCCAAGATCTTTTTCCTGTCTAACATCCTCTCACCAGTTTCCTTGCATCATATACCGGTAACTAAAATTTCATTATTTTTTACCAAAATGGAAGACTGCATTTGTGAGCATTGAATTTCCTATACCATTTACCTAGCCCAGTTAACTAATCTATCAAGATATTTTTGTAGTTTATAAGAATTTTTGGTACTTGTGTATTAATGGGTGACCCTAAGTAACTTTATTGACAACTTTAGTGACTTTTTTTAAAAGATTATTCAGGAAAGAAAATTAGGTGCTACTATAAGTATGCAGTCTACCTACGATTCAGCAGTCTACATTTTAATTATAGCTTCTTATCTTGTTTACTAATTGCTTGTTTACATCCCCAATGTCAATCGCCCTTGACGATTGGTTAGGTTTAGTCATGATATTTTCATTAGTTTTATTGAAAATATCATGACTAAACCTAACAAATTGTAGGTAGGCCGCATACTATAGTAGCACCAAAAATTAGAACAAGGAAAATTCCATTTCAATTTTATTCAGGGAAGAAAATTAGAACAAGGAAAATTACATTTCAATTTCTGTTACTCTTAAGTTTCTAGTACTTTTTTGGTACTTTTCTGTTATACCCCAGCAAATGGTAAGTTTTTACTATATGAATACAATGCTTATTAACATATTAATGAAAATATTACAACTTAACCTAACCAATTGTCAAGGGTGTACAATTGATGATTGGTTAGGTTAAGTTGATATTTTCATTAATATATTAATAAACATTGTATTTATATAGTAAAAACTTACCATTTGCGGGGGTATAACAGAAACTAGTTAAGGTCACCCATTAATATGTAAGTACTGAATTTTCTATATTTGTAACTGGGGCAACTGTTTTTGTATCATCTGCAAACTTAGAAACTTCATATACTACCTACTCCTTTCTCTAAATCACTTAGATATAAAAAAAATAGTAATAGACCTAAACTGACCCCTGTGGTACCCCACTTTTCACTGTCACCCAGATTCATGGCCATTACTTAAATTTAATAGGCCCATGTGGCTTCTTTTTTCCCAGTATAATGTAATGTAGGCCTCTGACTGAAAATGTAACTTGTAAAGTGACTGTGTTTAGGAGCAAGTAAATTTTGGTGATAGTACAGTTTAGTCATACATGGGTCATAGGTTATTCTGATCCAACTTGCACATATTTGGACATAACTCATCCCAATCATGAGTAGCATAACCTTAGGCTACTGTAGCATTGGCTAACCAGGCATTAATAGTTCCCAAATCAGGTTATATTTGCAAAACATGAAGCCACTCAGGTCTATGAAGGTTAGCCAAGTCAGATGAATGATCAAAAGCTATATTTTAATACGAAATTTTGCGAAATATCAGTTTCAAGCCTGCTAATTATCTTTAAACTATTTACAAAGCTACTGAAGCTAGTCTACTTACTTAGCTAAAATTTACAATATTAATTCAATTTCATTTATGAAAGTGTCTAATTTTTTTAAAGCTAACAAAGCTATTATTTACCACATCATATGGCAAGTCATTTCAAAAATCATCATGGAAAAAAGCACGCTTACCATTTTTAATCTATGGAATTTTGCTTATCTTTTTGTCTAAACACTTTTTCTCTCCAGTATGTTTCTTAACTTACAAGTTATGTTGTGACAATTGTGAGCAGAAAAACTTGTTTTTCTTACCCTTGTCACTAACATTTCTCTTAATGATACCTCAGATTTTATTTGCTTTATTTCTAGCCTCTCAGCACTGTTTATAAAACATTAGACACTACTAACTATAATGTCATCATTTTCATTATTTTTGCCAAAATGGAGGACTGCATTTTTGAAGATTGAATTTAATCTGCCATTTACTAGCCCAGACACTAATCTAAACTAAAATCTTTTTGGTAGCTTTCAAGAATTTTCTCTATTTGTAATATGGGCAACTACTTTTGTATCTGCAAATTTAGATATTTTATTACATAAGGCCTACTCTCTTCTCTTTAAATCATTTCAATACGCAATAAAGAGTAATCCAGATTGAGTTAAGTTACTCAAAAACTGAGCTCACTTGACAAATGAATAGTTTGGTATGGATAACATATTCATAAAGCCACTGACTGGGCCAGTGGGGTCTTTGAAAGTTATCCAAGTTGTAGGTCTGCAAGATTTAGAGAGTCTCTTGCATTCGCAAAAACATCCAATATAATCCTAAAAACTAATAAAAAATTGGTACTAATCTAGTTACCACTTAAGTACAGTTTAGACAGCCTTGATAGGCCTGAGTGGCTTCATATTGTCCAAATGTAATGTAATAAATCTGCAAATTTCTTGCACAATGCTTTCATTCTTGAAAAAATTCGCCTTTTCCAAATTGTGAATGTCTCACCCAAATTGAAAAATTCTTTCTCGTATCATTTTGAAGCTTGATGCTAATTTGATTTTGAAAAAATTATCTTGAAGTAGAATAATGAAAAATATCACTTTTGTTTCCATTCCTATACAGATTGTACTAAATTTGTCATTTGATGTGTTATAGGCAAGGATAGTGAAAATTCTTATCTTTTGTATTGAGAGAGATTTCACTTAAAGCTCTGACCTGATTTATGGGAAAAATCCTTGCATGACAGCAGAAGATTTGTGCAGATTTTGCAGTTGAGCCACTCAAATTGAGAAATTTGGCAAAAATTTACTAAATCATGTGCTATATGACTTTTCAAACTAAAATATTAGTTTCCAGTCTGGTAGTCACTTTTTTAAATAAACAGTACTTTTAGCTTTTAGATGGGATATTTGTATGTTTTTCTTGTTTTCTATAGGATTTTGTGTTACCAACTGTTATTCACTCCTAATTTTAGAATCTTTGCATTACTTCCATCAAATTTCTCATATTGATAATATTTAACATTTTGCTATCCTTACCATCAACCAGGGTGACTTTGGACATATTTTTAGGAAATATATACTGTCATAAATTGCACCAAAATGAAATAAGGACAAATGTTACATTACTTGGTTTGTGTTTGGCTTAAGCTCTGACCTGATTTATGGGAAAAATCCTTGCATGACAGCAGAAGATTTGTGCAGATTTTGCAGTTGAGCCACTCAAATTGAGAAATTTGGCAAAAATTTACTAAATCATGTGCTATGTGACTTTTCAAACTAAAATATTAGTTTCCAGTCTGGTAGTCACTTTTTTAAATAAACAGTACTTTTAGCTTTTAGATGGGATATTTGTATGTTTTTCTTGTTTTCTATAGGATTTTGTGTTACCAACTGTTATTCACTCCTAATTTTAGAATCTTTGCATTACTTCCATCAAATTTCTCATATTGATAACACTGGTCAACACTCATTTTATTGCCAATCATATTAGAGTGATTTTGGGGTAACTTTGTGGTGCTGATTCCGAATATGACATCGGTTTTGCTAGATTGGCTCTAATTTATGAAATAATTGGTACCCCATTGAAACACGTAAAAATGCAAAAAATTTAATGTTCAGGCGGAGCCTACTTACAAATCGCATTGAAATTGTCTCAAATCATACAAAAGTAAACACATGAAATACATAATGGCATTTTATTCGGTCTCACCATCTAGAATGTTCCGGTAGTTTCCCATATGCACGCGTTATGGTTACATTTCCTATTAATTGAGGGTATTCATTATCTCAAGAACTAGAGCCAACTCGGAAAAACTACTTTCATTTTGGAATTCAGCAACCCCAAAATACCCTAAATTCGTACGAATTTCCTTGGCAACGAAAAAAAAATGTTTTTTTGTTGACCTGTGTAATATTTAACATTTTGCTATCCTTACCATCAACCAGGGTGACTTTGGACATATTTTTAGGAAATATATACTGTCATAAATTGCACCAAAATGAAATAAGGACAAATGTTACATTACTTGGTTTGTGTTTGGCTTTTAAAACATTGACTTAAAAAGGTAACAAAAAAAATAAAATATTTTAAAATAAAAGATATGGTACTCATTTTTTCTAATTTATTAAAAAAAATTTCTCCTGGCCACAAGAACTGCTGAACAGTAGAAGCTCATTATTTTCGTTTCAAATTACCAGTAATATGATTAGGATTCACAGTAAGAAAAATAAACTGTTGTGTAATAATACCTTTCCTTTCAACCTTTCAGATGTTCCATGCAATGATTCCTCATTTCAGAGAGGTCAGGCTAGTTGCCTCTCCTCTTGAGTTGGCCTGGTGATGTAAAGAATTGGTTTCTTGCACTCTCCACTTTACATAGCCAGGTACTCTCGGCTCATCTGAAACTGTTCTGAGCCAGACATAGTCTTCTTTTGAATGTAGCCACCACTACCCAACTCTTGTTCCTTAGTTCCTTGGGCAGCTGGTTGAGCAGTCTTTTATCCTCTCACAACAAAACTAATTTCCTTCAGAGTTGAGGATGTTCCCTGCCTAGCCTTTAATTTGGGAACATAACACACACTTCCTTTCCTACTTTCCACTGTTGTTTGAGTGGTTATAGGGTTCAAAGTAAGATTAGGGACTAGTTCTTCCATTATTTTCCCCAAATGTAAATAATGGTGTCTCTCTCTCCTTTTTCCAGTGAATATAAATTTAATTCATGTAACCTTTCCTATTAATTTAGTTCTTTGCATCCATTGATCTTGGCTGTGAAACTTCTCTGAATCTGTTCTAGTTCAATAATGTCTCCTTTTTCCTATAGGGGTGTTAAGATCAAGCCAATACTCCAACTTTGCTGTTATCAGTATTTTTAACAGGGGAATCATTACATTCCTATCCCTTCTTTTAAAGGTTCTCAATATCTGTCAAGTTATTCTTTTTGCTCTGTTGACTGCTATCACATTTTGCTTCAAATTTTGCATCCTAAATCTTTTGCTTTAGAGTTTCTCTGAATTTTCTCTCCATTTGGGATATAATATTCCATGGACTTTAAATTTCAGTTATTGCCTTCAAACCAATTGTAGGTTCTGTTCATGTCTCTCTGTAAAGATCCTATATCCTGTGGGTTTCTTATTTTTCTACTAATTTTTGTCTCTGGCAAAGGATGTTACTCTACTGTCACTGGTAACTTCCTCATCTAGCTATATCTAGCAAGATTATGAAGACTGAGGGAGCTAATACTGTTCCTTGTGGTACTTAGCTAAGGACCTCTTGACCCTGATGAAGATATTCCTTGAACTGTAATGATTTGCTACCACTCACTAAGGAAATTATATACCCATTTTCCTACTTTTCTTGTTATTCCCATATATCCCACTTTATGTGCTATGATTCCATGGTCACACTTGTGAAATACCTTGGCAAAATCTGTGTACAGTATATCACATCATAGTTTTCATTGTTTTTGATGCATCAGCAATGTTATCATGTTCCATTAGTTAGTTGTCATAGGCATGATCTTCCTGAATGAAGACATGTTGGTTATTATTTAATTTTTTTTCTGATTTTTCAAAAAATCAAATTTTTCTCTAACTCTTCTTTTAAATATTTTGGTGAGATGAGATGTAAGTGACACTAACCTAACCTATAGTTTTTAGCCTCAGATTGATCTCTTTTATATATTGGAACTATGTTTGCTTTCTTCAGGATGCTTGGTATTTCTCCTGTCTAGTGATCTCCATATCCAATACAGGGAATCAGTGCTTTAATTTTTTCAGTTTTTGATTAGTGTGGTATTCCAATTGTCTGAGTCTGCTGCCAAGTGATTTTTTAGTTTCCCTATAGCTTGTGTGATATCATCTATTGTGAAGTCAGTCTATTATACTTTTTCCTCGTAACTCTTCAAAAGACACGTTTACATTGCATATTAGTTTATCAGTTTTGGGGATATATACTGAAAGATGATTCATACCAAGTTCTTAATATTTCAGATACTGTCAACTGGGGATACTTGAGACAGTGGGGGTAACTTGGGACATTTAATTTTTGAGGCTTCAATAGCATTTTTAAATTAAAAAGGGCTGAATTTGGGGGCATTTTTTATTGTTTTACATATGAGGGTGTATATACAGTATGAAGTATCTAACTATAAATACCAAGAAGGTCAATATGTCCCAAGTATCCGTGGTTGATGGTACTTCTTTTAGATCATTGGTTAAAATATTTTCATTCTTCAATTAGGTCTGATAATCACATGATTTTTTTGCCTTCCCTTTTGAAAAATTATAGAACTATTTTAAATTAAACTTTATTGCTTCCATAGCATCATCTTTCTCTGTATGGTTCTCAATTAGATGCCTGTATGATGCAATCTATATTCTCCAGTTTATTACTTAATATTTTTCTGATGTTCTCTCTGCAGTTTCTTAATTTTACAATCACTCTTTTTCTCTTGTGGAACATTGGCCTATTTTGTCTCTCAAGCCTGCTTCTCTTTCCTCTTGTTTTTTGGGATATGTTTTTCCACAATTTTTAGTGTCTTCTCTTCCAGGATTATTAGCATCTCTTCCATTTGTTTTGTCCTTAAAGATGGTTCTCCAATCTCTTGCTTCCATGCTGGATCCAATACTGTCCCAGTTTATAACCTTGGTGTGAAAAGTAAAAGTTTTGCCTCATTCTATAGTGTTTTTTTCTTCCCAAATGCTTTTATATTGGTCATTATTTCAATAATATGATCTGATATTATAGTTGGGGATATTTCTATGTTATCAGTTAGGTTGCTGTTTGTGAATATCAAATCTAGGAAGTTGTTTTTCCTTGTATTTTCCATTATTTTTTGTTAACATAAATTCATCAGCTAGAGCTAGCAGCACTTTTGCCTGCTCCTGGTCTTCCCATGTGCCTCCCTTGTCTTGGTTTATACATATATTTCTCCTTATCCTTTTATATTTCACAAATAGAAAATTAAAATCACTGCAGAATAATAATATTTGGGGTTGGGGAGTGTAGCACTTTCATCCAGTTCCTGATCTCTATAATGGTATCTGAGAATATTGTAGTTGGTGTGTTCAGGGATTTATATATTACAATTGGTACCATGTTTAATTTTTCAATTTTGCTGCTACTAATTCTATGCAGTTGTTTCAAGTACTTATAGTCATCTCTGCCATATGTTTTTTTGTGTATAAATAGCACATCCTCCTTTTTGTCTTACATTCTGTTGGCTTGAAGTATGTAATAGTTGTCAATTTGTAATATTTGTTGAAACAAAACTTAGTTTTCACAGTTTGTCTGAGGCTTTCAGAGTTGTTCTCATGAGGCATGTAAAGTCTGCTCTTATTTTTTGCACAAGTCCTTTCAGGTATGTGACTTTGTCCAGAGAATGGTTTGGTTTTAGGCCCTGTACAGTATGTTGGCTAGGATTTTTTTTTTTTCATTTTCTTTATGTAATTCAGATTCATTATCCATTGGTGATGCATGTTTCCATTGCCCTTTGGTCCTATGAGAATTTTCCCTCCTTTATCTGTTTTGATACACATTGTCCCAATATCATATGTAATTTCTTTCAGCATTTATTCTGTATGGCTCTCAGATCTCCATATTTGTCAGTTGTCCTGGTATTTAGTAGCTGAATTGTGTTTGCTACATATAAAAAATTGCTAACCCTGTTTGCTAATAGTTTTGGCTGCTCAACTGTTGTGCTCCTTTTACGGTGGTGGTAATAGTATTTTTGCCTGTACTTGTATAAGTTTTGCAGATACTAAGGTGGTGGAACTTGCAGTTTTTTAAAATTTTCAGTATTCATTTTTGTGATGAAATTTACATAAAGTGGTATGTGCATAGATGCATTGCCTATCCCTATATCTGCAATGCCCTTTTGTATAACACGAGTATTTGCATTCAGTATTTTCTACACTTTTAGTTTGTCTTTATCATTATCTTTTATTTTTACATCATATTTTTAGCATTATTATTAATATTTTATTGTAACATTATCACATTTATATTAAATGTGTTTTAAAAGGTTTTCTGCATTCTTAATCTGTTTGCTGCACAACCTGTAATATCATGGGATCTCGCTTCTGACCATTTCTGTGCAGCCCTGTATATACACAGAATTTCACTGTACAGATACTTTTCAAGAATATATCTATTCCATATATTGAGGGATGCCTGTAGCTGCATACTACAGTCTTTTGCAAGGTGGAGTAATTTGCTAGTATTCACCTTTTTCTTTTGACAAGATCTTACACATTTTGATAATGGATTTAAGATAAAAAGTATTACCCTACCACAAAATTGTGTTTGTCCCTCCCCCTCTCTCTGTCTAGTTAGGGTTTAGCTACTATTTGAAATGCTATCATGAAAATTCAGTATGCATGGTAGTTGAAGTTGCATCAGAAGCTGTGCCTGAAAAAATGGTTAGTTCTTGACAGAAAATTATAGTCTCTTATGCTAATACAGTAATACCTTGAAACATCATCGTTTTGCACTTTCATCATTGCTATGCTTGTGACTAAGATTCACATCATCATCTTGGTTTTGCTATTTCGTCGTCTTACGCCTGCCAGCATCACCCTTCCCCTCTGCACAGAAGTTAACAAGTGTGGCTGAGGTGCCATATTGGACAAATTTTTTACTAAAATATAACTTCCAATTTCATTTTTCCATTTGTATTATAAATTTTCATGTTTAATAAAAGCTTTGAATTGAATAGCAGACAAATGTTTTGCTTAAAAATAATCTCAAATTTAATTTTTTCGTTCATATTATAAATTTTCATATTTAAATAAAAGGTTTGAATTGAACAGTTTCTTATTGATGTTTTTCCTGTGATTGAGCTGTTAAAATGAGTGTATTTGTAATGCAAAAATCCTGATTTTGACAAAAAAAAAACCTGAGAATTAAACATTTTATTCCCCATAGGTTACATTCCTTAAACATCGTTGTTTTGAATATCATCGCCTTTTCCAGGAATGCATTAGTGACAATATTCAAGGTATTGCTGTAGACCAAAATTAGGTCTATAACTTGGGGCTCCTTATTGCAGTTAAACTATCACTGTATAATTCATCTAGGACTAATCCAATTACAGTTGTTCTGTTTTAATTCCATTTTCAGAATATTAAATTTGTTAAACTAACAGAATTAAAAGGTATTCATTACAAAGAAAGCAAGTTGCCTTGATAATTTACAAAATTCTGTTCGAGTAATGGCCTCAGACTATTGTGGTTCCAGTGATGTGAAAGGGGCAAGATCAAATTACTTGGAGGTAAAAGTTATTTCCTGTAGAAGAAAGTTCAATCCAAATGAATCTAAAAAGAGTGAAGACAGTTCTTCTATGGGACCACAGCAGTACACTGTTGTAGCACTACCCAGCCAGCAAGTTTCATTACTAAGTTCAAAGGACAAAACTCAAGTCTCTGCTGTTCCTGTTTTAGTGGGGAAGCCTGCTGCTGTTGATGAGAAAACAAGTCTTTCAGTTCCTCTAAGAACTGATAATTCGACTAGCCACAGAGTACAGCCAAACTACTCATTAGGGAATCTGAGCCCTAGGTCACCTGCTGGAAAGGTTCTTCTTAAAAATGAGAGCAGTTTTGTACCAATTGAAGAAGATAATGACAACCATCTCATTAGCCCCAGTTCCAGGTGGCTCTCACAGCCAAGAAGTTACAGAGGAGCAAAGGGACAATAATACTCAAGAAAAGTCATCCGCAAGTATGACAAGTCTTTTTGGAAGGGATATACAGTATCCTCAATTGCAGAGTATAACTTATCAGTTTTTGAGTTCAAATGATTATTATTAATATCAGTTAGATTTAAAGTATTTTGCGTTTCATAAGCTTTTTTATAATTTAGGCTATAGGTTAATAAATAACATGAAGGTTATTTTGGACTTAACTAATATAAGGTTTGACAACAACATTAAAATTTGTAGTAGATAGGCCATGTATTCAGTATTCACTGAGAAAACTAGTAGCTTTAATCAGTACCTACTGTAATAATAATTCAATTTTTTTGTTATTAAAAAGATAGTACAGAAGAGAAACACGTATATATTTTGTATTTTCCAGTAAGAACATCATTTTAAGTACAGTACTAAACCTAAAGAACTGCCAAATATGAGACAATAAGAGTTCCTTTCTTGACATAATTACTCACGTACATTACCATATACAACAATTTATATTTGTAGTCATGACATTTCTGTACAGTAATTTGGATTCATTATTGAAATTGAAATATAATAATTCAATAGTATATATGTGATTAATACCATTTTCCATGAATTAAGTTAAATAGGTATATTTAATTTAAAGAATTTGCTACTTAATTTAGCCTGAATTCTTCTTCTAAAAGTATTTTACAAAAATTAAAGAATTAGGATATGGGAATGAGTGAAGAGGGAAAGAAGGTTTTACCCATTGAAGATTTTCTTTTTTTAATTCATTACAAGAATTCCTAATTTGTTTCCAGATTATTCCAAATATCGTATGAGAGGGATCTCCATGATGTTTCAACTGTGAAGTTAGGTTTTAGAAGTAAAAGGTATCATGTATTAGGTTCACTGAATGGTTCCCTCGTTTGCTATATGATAGTTCCCACGATTTGTACGAGCTTCCTTATACAATATCCTATAAATACGTGACGGATATTCAGCTTGAGTGGGTCATTAAGCTTAAGGAATTGTAGTGATTTGAATATAGGGCTTCTGTGTTCCTGGTTGGTTGGTTTGGCAGCTGATATGATTGACAAATGTTTTATGCAGTTTGTTTAATTTACTCAACTGTTGTTATACATGATGTAAGGGTGTAATGCGGGTTGTATTTTAGAATGTTAGTGTTTTAATTTATGCAAGATATAGGCCTAAGTGAATTTTGACAGTTTGTTTAAATGTGCCCTTTGAAAGTTAGTTTTTCATCTAACATTACACCTTATACTCTATCTCTAATACGTACTCTATAACAGGCTTGGAAAAATTAAATTTTTTCACAATAATTACAGTTAGTTACTTTTTAGAAATGTTGAATTACACCTCAGCTCTGATAGTCATAATTATAATTACCATTACAATTAGAATGACATCCTCTATCAAATTAGTTAAATAGGCAAGATCATATTGTGCCAATTAGAAATCAACATCATCGTGGTTTTCCCAAGATGTAATTGTTTATTTATTTATTGTGTAGTGTAATTATTTTTCAAAAAAGGGAAAAGTGGAAATGAGTATCAATGGATCACTAATCAGTATATTTCAATATCAGGCAAGTTGTTTCACTTTGAATTACAGAGACGAAACTGATTTAAAATATAATCCTACAATATGCAGTATTATATAAATTTTTATATTCTTCATTTGCATATTTAAATAGGAGTAATTTTGTCCAACACTTCCTGATTATATTACATTTGATAGAGAAGACTTTGAATGTTTCTACACCAAGACTTCCTCTCATTGGCGCAATAAAAGTTTCCCATGATTGAGACCACCCTTTCAATCTTTCAAGTTTCATCTTGTTAAACCTCCTCATCCTCCAAGTATCTGGTTCTTACCTGCCACGGGCCCATGGTCTTGAATTTCAAATGGTGATTGGTCTGAGACTCTTGAGTGACCAAGTCGATTGAATGCTTCATTGTTGCTAACCAACTTTTTAATTTAACTTAATTCATTTGAATAAATTGCTAAAAAGCACTAAATTTTCAAATCAGTGAAGAAAGTAAAAATTAACTGAATTGAGATTAGTTGGATTATTTCAATTACAATCATGGTAAAATATAACATTGTAATTACAGCCAAATGTGTAATTAATTACATTCAGATGAAATTACAAATGTAATTTTTCCATGCCTGTTCTATAATAATATTATCTATATGTATATTTGAGTTTGTTTTCTATTTCTTACAATCATATATGAGGTCTTTGGTAAATTTAACCATAATTTATTTGCATTCAGCCAGCCATAAATACAGATGAGCTCCATGTTTGTTTCTTGCAAACTACTTGAGTCATTATCAAGTATGAGAAGTATTGTGTCATCTGCATACTGAATACGAGTTGTGTTCTGGCAGTTATGAAAGTCATTGACATAACACAGGAATAGGAGGGTTCTAGTATTACTGAACGTAAAACCTATTAAGTATGATTTGAAAAATACTTTTAGGTCCCATCATTTGTGGACACTACTGATGGTGAGACAAGTGGAATGGGATCATCTGTAGATGAACCAATTGAATCTTCAACAGAGTCAGCTTCTGAGGCTCCATCTTCATTTCTTCAGCCAAGGTTGTCCTCAAGACCATTCTCTACATCACCGTCTGCTCTCAAGGTAACATATGATTTTCTGTATGAATTTCTAAGTTTACTTCGTATTCTGTCCAGTTCTTCATGAAAAGCCACTGATGGGGACCTTTGATTCACTTCTTTTCAGGAAAGGTAACACTGAATATCAGAGACTGATAGTACAATGATCCTGTTGAGGACTAGGCATTTTAAGTTGGTAACAATTAAACTGGGTTGCCTCCAGTTTAGAATTTGGCATTGTTTAAACTCCATGGAAAATGGGATGGGAATAATATACAAGTTGGCTTGTACTGTGGTATGGTAAGAGAGAGAGACATGATAAAACTGAACTATATCAAGTCCTTTAACAAAGGCATGTTGATACACTGTTGGATCATTGAATCACTATAAGGCCAATATTGGCTAATTTATTAGCCAATTGATTTTGTTACCTGGAGTTCTACTACTATGACTTATCTTCAGAATTGTCCCACAGCCAGTACCATAACTCATCTCTGATTGAAAATAGGAATCCCTCAACTAACCATGAACCTACTTTTCTGCTGAGTAAGCAGAAAAGCTTAAACTTTGGAATTTTCCCCTGAAATTAATGTCAACTAGGAGAGAACTCTTACCAACAAACAAATAACAAGGTTTTAGTCTGTTAAAGAGGAGTTTAATCATGGGTTTTGAATTCTGAATCTGTTGAAAATTCCTTTGTGGTTACAGTAGTCTTGTTTCATTGTGCCATAATTATTTCTAAAATACTATTTTGCTTATTGAACAAGTGCTCAATGAACATTACTCTATATCACTGGATGTTTACCTGTGAGTAAACATACTGAAATCTAGCCTAACAAAATTTTGTTGATTTGATTTGTTGATTTTATCAACAAGTTTTTTAGGGTGGGAGGTCAGATTAAGTTATTAGAATGTCACTGGCATTCCCCACTAACAAAATGTCCATTGGTCCCTACAGTTTCCCAATATGCTAGTGTTTGGGCTTAAATTCACTGTTTTAAATAATACCTACATGATTCAAATAGCTTCATCTGTAGGCACGTTTGTCATATTGGGTAACATCTGAATATCTTGTGTCATTAGACAGCCGAACTTTTGGATAATACACACCTGAACCCTTCTAATACGTAATAAAATGGCCCATCTGATATCTTAATTGGACATTAATCAGTTTCAGAGTTCTAATTGAAGGTAACAATGCAAACGTTTGTTGTCTTAGCTACTGCTAAATCCATTCCTTGCTCCCTTAACAGAAGAGAAGAGGTGGGTGGCCCAAAGGCCGGAAGCGGAAACCTGAGCTACCTGGAACAAAGCCTCCTAAAGCGCCACTCACAGGGTATGTTCTTTTTCTAAATGAAAGGAGGAAGTTCTACAAAGAAACTCAGGCCCACCTTCTGTTTGGCGAGGTAAGAATTTGTTCCATTCTCTTTTCACACTACTATATTATTTTGCCATTTTCATTTTTAATATCCCCAACCAAAAAATTTGGAAGGGCCATACTGGATTGCACTTGTCTGTCCATTCGTCCACGTTCGTGTCTAGGCTATAACTTTTGAACCATTCAGCATAAATTGGAGAAACTGCATACAGATCATCAGAAGATGAAGTGCCATGAGGAAGAATCAGGTTCTTGCAAAAAAGGGCAAGGTCACAAATAGAGGTCAAAGGTCAAGTGAAGCGTTTTCTTTTCTGAGATATAACTTCACACACACAGATAATCAAGATGAATCGGGTCCCTGCATTTAGAGGTCAAAGGTCAAATGGAAGTCCACGTCACATCTTTTGAACCGATGTATGAAAATTGATGGAACTTAACACAAGCATTAGGGGGGGTCGAAACATATCAAAAACCGAGTTTCTCCAATTCCACAGTATGCACGTAGTTGGAAATGATGATCTCAACATCTTGTAAAAAAAATGAGTATATGCGACCCCCTTACCCCTTCCATAGCATCCCCTCCATTTTACTTTCCACAGATATAAACCCCAAATATGAAAATCATGCATTATATTAAGTCTTATTAAGTAGATTAGATTAATTTGGATAGATTATTTAGATAGATTGAATGGATTACATAGATTAATTTAGATAGATTAGATGAATTATATAAATTATTGTCACGTTTTTTTAGTTTCAGATTGTTTATGATTGAATGAGTTATGATTTAATTCCGAATGAGTTATATTAAATTCAGATTGAATGATTCAATTGCTAGAATTTAACAATTAGTTTCTTGTTATTAATGCTACTAAGCCTAAATAAGTGAAATCATGATGACAAGAAGCAAAACGCACAATTCAACATTTGGTCACCCTGCAGAATTTCTACCTTCAATGACTCCTTCAAAGGCTGACATATTTAGGCATTATTTATTGGTAAGAAAACGAGAAGAACTGATTTCGAAAGGTTCTAGAACAGCAAAAGAATGTTACAGAATTGTCACTAAAGATGTGGAAGCCATTTGGGAGAAGTTTTCCTTTCCACATATAGCATTTGAAGGAATAGCTATAAAAGTTGAATGATTGATAGAATCTGCAGCAAAACTAAATAAAGTATCATTAAAACAAAGAAACAACAGTTTTCAGAAGAAGGTGGAGACATTCAATGAAATGTTTGATATTTGCACTTGTACTTGTTAGATAAAAAAATCAGTTGAATGGATTGCAGATGTGATATTAGAGTTCCAATGATTGAGTGGGAGTCTTTTGTGGGGCAGAAACAGAAGAAACCAACTAGGACCAATCGACAGAGTAACGACTTCCGCAAGAAAAAGGACTCACGATAGAGTTAAAGGATTAGAAAGAAGAGCCAAGATAAGCTGAGATATGAATGTCACCTCAACCAGCAAACTGGACCCTTTACATATTATGGAAGATGAGAGCATGGAAATTGCTGATGACAGCGATGATATTGACTTTGTTCCGGATTTTGAGCTGAGAGAAAACCATCAGAACAGAATTATTTATAACTTAACAATAACAGCAGATAGATACCGTGTAAGTTACAGAGCTACTGCAGCTATAGTAAATGCAGCTTTGAAGGATATGGGAATATTAGACGAAACAAATATATTGGATAGGAAAAAAGTGGAAAGAGAGAGAATATGTGTGGGTAAAAAGAATATAATCAAAGTGAAATCAGAGAACACCCAGATTGAAGGCATCGGATTTGATGGTAGAAAAGATCAAACTAAGACAAAGAAGGGAATGGAGTACGAAAAACATTATGTAATAGTCAAAGAACCTGGTGATGTTTACATGGATCATATAGCTCCAGATAACGGAACTGCTTGTTGTATTGCAGATGAAATAATAACTTTTATAGTTGATTCTAATAGCAAAGAATCCCTCAAAGCTTTGCTCTGCGATGGCACCCCAGTGAACACTGGCAGGATTGGCAGAGTGCTAAAATTGATGGAATTACATCTGGACAGGCTGGTACAATGGCTGATTTGCCTTTTGCATTCAAATGAACTGCCCTTCAGGCACATATTTGAAGCAGTTGATGGAAAAACTTCGGGACCAAACACCTTCAAAGGTTCTCTTGGAAATAAACTCTGAGAGGATTTGACCAAACTGGATATAGTTGATTATACCCCTGTAGAGGGCAACATTAAAGAAGTTTTGGCCAATATTGTTAAAAGTTTCAGCAGTGACCAAAATACGTATGAAATGTGCATTAGCATACAATCTGGATGCATCTCACAAGCGTTAGCCACCAGATCCCCAGGTGCCCTCCATCATGCAAGATGGCTAACACGAGCAAACAGGATCCTGCGCTTATATGTCTCTACACAGAATTCAGACAAAAACATCCAAGACCTAGTAAAAATTATAATGATGGTTTACGCTCCAGGCTGGTTTTGGATAAAGTCTCATCCAAAGGCAAATGAGGGAGCATCTAATTTTTGGTATATCACGCACTTGCTTAAAGGCTTAGATAAAAAGCATCGGATGATTATGGAGCGTGTCCTCAGAAATAACGCCTATTTTGCCCACCCAGAGAATATCTTACTCTCAATGATAACAGACACAAGAAGAGAGGTCAGAGAGCTGGCTCTTCAGCACATCATTCGAGCAAGAACTAGGAGCACCAATGCGAGAAATTTTGAGCTGCCAAAAACACTGAACTTTGAAGCAGACGATTATCCTAACATGATTGACTGGGACAACGAAACCATCACCCCTCTACCTATTTTACAGATTTTGACAAATGATGATGATCTTAAAGTTCGAAATGAACCACGTCAGCTTATTCCTTTTCCCTGTCACAGCCAGGGAGTAGAACATGCTGTAAATGTGGTAACAGAAGCATCACAAGATAGAATTGGTTACGAAAACAGACATAAATTTATTTTGAATGTACTGGAGTCGAGAAAAAAGCTACCTGTGTTCCAATGGAAAGGCCAGTGGTGTCAGTAATTTACGATTTTAAATTTCTTAAGGTGAATATTTTGATTTTAGTATGTTTCAATTGATTCTTTAAGTAATATACGGAGAAAGATTTCTTATTTTATATATAAGCACACCGGACAAAAAATTAGTCACCCCTAATAGCACCGATAGTAGGAAGTTCAAGGTCACACAGAGGGCGCTGATGTAGCATTGGTAAGTGACAAGTAGCGGTGACGTAGCACACAGGATCAGATCTGTTTCGTGAGGTGGTGAAGAACAAAGTGTGTGTTGGATATAGTCTGCAAAATGGGTCGTGAGGCAGACGTCACTCAGTGGCAAAAAGGAGCCATCGTGTTTGGCAGAGCCCACGGACACAAAATGTCTGAAGTAGCCCAATTTGTTGGTGTGTCAACGCGTACTGTCCAGCGAGTTTACAAAGAGTGGTGTAGTTCGCAATCAACTGACAATCGACGGCGTAACTGTGGCCGGAAAACAATTCTCGACAATAGGGCCGCCGCCATGTTTCTCGTCTAGTAACTGCAAATCGTTTTCAAACCAGAGAACAATTGCTCCAAGAAACCAATGAGGTTCTCCAGCGACCAATTTCCGAACGGACATTGCGACGAGAACTGCATGCGATGGACATCTGGAGCAGGGTACCACGGAAGAGGCCGCTGTTAACAGCAAGTCACAAATTGGCACGTTATAAATGGGCTCAGAGGCACAAAAACTGGACTGCGGCAGATTGGAAACGTGTAATTTGGTCCGATGAGTCCCGTTTTTGTTTGTTCTCCAATGATGGGAGGCGACGAGTACATCGCAGGTCCAATGAAGCCTTTAATCCTGAATGCGTCGAAGGTGTTGTTCAGGCTGGAAACAGAAAGTGAAGCGCAGGAATAGACACCCACGGACTCTGGCGGAACTTCGGGACCGGCTGATGAACGAGTGGCAGCAAATCGATGTTCAGTACATGCACAACCTCGTAGAGTCTCTGCCTCGCCGGATTCGTGCGGTTATCAAGGCCAGAGGCGCCGTCACACGTTATTAGGTACATTCTGAGAGGGGTGACTAATTTTTTGTCCGGTGTGCTTATATACTGTATATAACTTTAACTTTACTTATATTATTATTTACTTTAATCTTTGTCATTTATCAGGTTTTTTATTCAAAGAATTGGTTTCAATTTCATTTCAATTTAAAAAAAGGGGGTCATATGCAACGGGTAGGGGGGGGGGCGCATAGCGGTGTAATTACAGTATGTTTAGGGGCCCAAAGGAAACTCCGAGCAGTGTGTAGAATAAGAATACAAAATTTCGACCTCTCCTAACAAACATGGATCATCGCAAGACGATGTCTCATGAGCAAAAACCAGACGTCTGCATAAAAAAATCGAGGTTAAATGGAACTTTTTCGTGTCCGCACCATAACTTTTTAGCTGCTCAACATAAATTCATGAACCTTCATATACATTATAATTCATGTAGGTATAAACTATTTAACAAATAAGGATAAAGATGGTAGAATTAAGTTGAACAGAACTTTAGAAGTAGTGAAACAGAGGTACAGAGAATTGAAAGAAACTTTAAAAAATAGGCAGAGCAAGTGTTATGTAGTGGGCATTTTACCAAGGGTTGAGGGTAGGCAATAGGCATGGAATTTACAAGTTTACCCTTCTCCCTCTACTCTTCACTACACATACGTGCATTTTATACACTACACAATCTTTTTAAAAAACAAAATGGCATAGTGAGCCACATAGCAAAGCTGGGCACTTGCGGTTTTTTTTGCGGTACTGCGGTACTACCGCACTACCAAACCGGTACCGCATAACGCAGTACCGCAAAGGATCGCTGAAAGTACAGGCTGTACTTTCAGCGATCCTTTGCGGTACTGCGTTATGCGGTACCGGTTTGGTAGTGCGGTAGTACCGCAGTACCGCAGTACCGCAAAAAAAAACGCAAGTGCCCAGCTTTGCCACATAGACCTTGATTTTGGCTCTCTCTCTCTCATATAGGCGGGGCATGTTTTGCCGGTGCTTGCCCTTGGCTCCTCTTCCATACATAAAAAAAAGAATTTTAGCCCTAAATGATAAAGATAGGATGCTATGTATGGGGTTGGGGTTCATAGATTGAGTTTATATATTTGTGGGATAATTTTTATGAAAGGAGGGAGCTTTACAGACAGTAAGGATGCATTGCGGCTTAGTAGAAAGGGAACTACTTTATATGGGAAACTTTTAGAGAAAGATACGAGTTCTTTGGGGTTTTAAAAGATAACTTTAGATCAACAGAGGGCATGTAGCATCAGGGTATTGGTAAAGTAAATACTGTTAGTCTTAAATATAGATTATATCAGGAATAGGCATATCGGCTATCTAGCCAAAGGGAAGGAACCAGTTAAAACTGAGGAGTTGGTGTTTTTATACAAATGCATGGAGTCTTAGGAATAAGAAAAATGAATTTAGTTATATGATTAGTGAAAATCTGGATATAGTCTGCATTAGTGAGACTTGGATTAGTGATGCAGCATTCAATGACACTAGAGCAGAGTATGAGTTAAATAGTTATACAATGTATATTTATCAGAGAATAGATAGGCAAAGTAGGGGGGGGGGGGGTCATATACATTAAGAACGATTTAACCTCAGTTAGTTCAGAATTATAGTACTATTAAATTAGACAATAGGGTAGAATCAATTTGGGTTGATATTTGTGTTCCAGGCAAAGAGTATATTCGGATAGGTGCATTTTACAGACCTCCAAACCAAACGCAGGAAGTTGATGACAGTATGGTTCAAAAAAATAAATTAGTGGTTGTGCAGAACATTAATTACACTGGTCAGACAAAATCGACTTTTTCTCATATCAAAGATGTATACACACTTTTCTAGACCGATTTTGTACGCTGATTCCAAATCTGTTTTCGGGTTCCTCTACCCATCTATTATCGAAATACGTGTTATTTCAGCACAATTTATCATAAAGTACAAGTCTTGATGGAAGCGTTACCCCTGTTCGTCACTCACCGCGCCAAGGTTTTCGGGAAAGAAATCTAGATGCGAATGTAAAAAATGTTTTTCAAGGACATGCTACAGCCAATTTCTTGATATGGATCGAGCAGTTTCTGAACTCCCTTTTTATGCGGGAGACTCGTGGTTACCCAAGAAGTTTCCACAAATCCATTTGAAAGCCTGCCACGCTTTTAGTTCTAAGGCATTGAGGCTTTCTTCAAAGCCTTCATCCTGCAGAACCTCCCTGATTTGGGGCCCACAAAGATTCCTCCTTCAATTTCGCGGCACTGATGTTTACCAAATTCTCAACAAGATATCGAAACCCCCTCGAATTCGCCTTACCATCGCTTTCGCAAAATTTTTCATTAAGCCGAACTTAATATGGAGGAGAGGTGGCAGGAAAATCATCTTTGGATCAACTAAAGGAACACACTGGACACTGCCCGTTCCTGGCTCGTATGTGCTTCTTTGATGCTAGTCACGTCTGATGTAATGATCCGCGGTAGCACAGCTGTCCCATAGGCATAGGAAACAGCAGTATTCGTGAACACTCCTTGCATGCCCATTAACATACCAATGACTTTGAGATCACCACAGATATTCCATTGATGAGTGCTGTATTGGATTGCTTTCGAGTAGTATATTCACTGTTATCGTACGTCTCCTTTAGATGAACGGAGTGAGCGATGGGTGGGATGGCTTTAAGTTCCCGTTATGCGGGAGAACCGCTTTCGAGCTTCGCTTGAGGAATCAATGAAGAGGCACCACCAGATGGTGTGTGCACCTGTGACAAGTTCTCGAAAAGTCCATTGATATCATGGCAATAGCAGAGCGGACCGTCTACTGTAAAGAATGTCACCAGATCATGGTTTCGTTTTCGATAGTGACACACTCAGACGTTCTTCTCAAGTAAGTGTTTCTGCTTGAGTCTCGAGGATAGAAGTTCTGATTTCTCTTTGGAGAGGGCTAGGTTTCTAATGAGGTCATTCAACTCGTTTTGGGTAAGCCTCTCCGGCTCCGATTGCTCTTCGTCAGGTGTGTAGTCAAGATCGGTCGAAGGTCCCGCATCTCCGCCAATCGCACCTTCGTCGGATTCCCTTTCTTCTACTAAAGAATCGAGTCCATGCTGTGTAGGTACCGGAATCGGCATCGTGTCATCGTGAGGGATCGGTCTGATCGCGGTCTACGTTCGGATAAACGATGTTACGCTCGTTCTTCAGGGAGAATCCAGTTATGTTAATATTGCAAAAGTAACAATCGCCATGATGGTCTCTCGGCTCCCTCCATATCATGGGTATAGCGAACGGCATCGACTTTTTCCTTTGGTTCAACCAGTCACGTAATCCATTTGAGCAAGCGGTACAGATAACGTGTGGCGCTCACGCCTTATCTTGGTCGCCTAGTAGACAGCCGAAGTATAACCGGTAAGTTTTTCGAAGATCCATTGTGATTGCGCGCCGTTGTGATTTCGTCGCGAACGAGCCGCACACGTACCTAACAGAAATTGTCGGGTGATTTTTACACTTTCGAGGCATGATGATCGATGAGTGGGTTGATGTAAATCACCTAAAAAAATATAATGTGTAAATGGGCGACAAAAAAAAAACTAGACATGTGACTGTTACGCCAAAGAATAAAAGGTTGTACACGTGTAACGTTTGCAATTTGTGGCTTGCAACTGCTCTCACCTAAAATACCACAAGACAACCTGCCGAAAGCCTAAGTTGAAACGACAAAATGCCATACATCAGGGTACAGAAACGATAAGCAAAACCTACACCTAAGCTGCAACGACAAAACACTCCGCTATATGTATAAAGAACGCATATTATATATTGTACATAACTTATATAGTATTATATATTATATATAGTTATATGCATATTATATATATTTTTATATATAAAGGACGCATATTATATATTGTATATATAGTATTATATATTATATTATATATAGTTATATGCATATTATATATATATGTAGTATATGGGTGCCCCAAATCGGGGTATTCATGCCGGCCCCAAGCCCGGATAAATGGGGAGGGTTGGCGTCAGGAAGGGCATCCGGCTGGAAAACCTTTGCCAAAACCTTATGGAATGACAGCCGATGAAGAAAAGCAAATAAAGCTAGGGCGTACCCTGGAGGCGACGCGCAGACATATCGCCCTAACTCTGCGGAAAATGGACGAGGGCTACTGCATCGTAAGCGGGTGCAGTTAAAGAAGGAAGCTCAGGGGGAGACGGGAGTGAGATTTGGAACGTTGAATGTCGGTAGTATGACGGGACGCGCAAGAGAGGTGGGGGATCTGATGGAAAGGAGGATGATGCAGGTGTCGTGTGTTCAGGAGACTAGATGGAGAGGGAATAAAGTAGGGAGATTGGTGCTGGCTATAAATTTTATTATAGTGGCACATCACAGCACGGAAGGAATGGTGTTGGGATTATTCTCTCGAAAGAAGTGAAGGAGAATGTACTAGAGGTCAAACGAATGAATGATAGAATGATCAAGGTGAAAATTGAATGCGGCGGGATGTGGTAAATATATGGAGTGTGTATGTACCGCACGGGGGGATGTGATAAGCAGGAAAAGGAGAATTTTTGGAGCGGGGTTGACCAGGAAATGCGTGCTATGCCTGACCATGAGCGTGTAGTGATCGGAGGAGACTTCAATGGCCATGTTGGGAATGGCAATGATGGAGTAGGTAGAGTGCATGGTGGACAGGCAGTGGGTAGACGAAACCAGAATGGGGAAAGAATAATTGATTTTGCAATAGCATATGACATGGCAATTGCAAATACCTTCTTCGAAAGAGACGGGAACATCTGATTACGTATAAGAGTGGCGGACGTGAATCCCAGATTGACTACATGCTGTATTCAAGATCTAAGTTGAAAGAAGTTGTGAATTGTAAGGTGATCCCGGGTGAAGAAGTAACACTACAACATTGTGTTGTGGTAATGGACCTAAGGTAAATGGAACTAGAAGAGGTAGGCCAAATATTGTACCTAAAATCAGATTGGTGGAAATTGAAGGAACAAGAGTAGAAGGAGGCCTTTAGAGAGAGGGTAATGAGGGAATTAAGAACACAGGGATTGGACGACGTTGATGACTGGTGGCGGAAAATGCTTAGGAAAGAAGGAAGAGAGGTGTTGGGAGTGTCATCTGGGAAGCGCCATAAAGAAACTTGTGGTGGAGTGAAGAAGTGCAAGATAAAGTGAGAGAGAAGAAAAAAGCGTGGAAGACATGGGTCAACACGGGGGGAAAACCAAGACAAAGAGAGATATAGGAGAGCGAAGAAAGAAGTTAAGACTGCGATGGCAAAGGCCAAAAACGAAGCATACAGAGATGTATATGAGGAACTTGAAACGAAAGAAGGGCAAAAGAAAGTATTTAAATAGCAAAGGCAAGAGATAAGGCAACTAAGGATATTACGCATTTAAGGCAAATAAAATGAGCATGATGGAGTGATCTCTAATATGCAGGATATTAAGGTATGGTGGAAGGTTTATTTTGAAAGGTTGTTGAATGAGGAAAATTTTAGATTGATAAGGGAAGAATGGTTACCAAACGAAGGAATGGTTATGTGTGTGGGAAGAGAGGAGGGTAGAGAGCATTGGACACAATGAAAAATGGGAAGGCTACAGGGCCTGGTGAGATACCAGTGGAAGTTTGGAAAAGTTTGTGGGTGGAAGGAGTAGACAACCTCAGCGATTTGATGAGCAGGATATATGACCAGGAGAGAGTGCCAGAAGAGTGGAGGAAAAGCATACTGGTCCCAGTATTTAAAGGGAAGGGAGATGTCCAGGAATGTACAAATTATCGAGGGATTAAACTGATGTCGCGCCCAATGAAGGTTTGGGAACGGATTGTGGAGAGCAGGTTGAAAGAAACAAGCATAGCGGAAGAGCAGTTTGGCTTCATGCCGGGAAGAGGGACAACGGATGCCATTTTTGCACTTAGTTGATGGAAAGATATAGAGAGGGGCAGAGGGAGTTGCACATAGTGCTCATAGATCTATAGAAGGCGTATGACAGAGTACCGAGGCGAGAGGTGTGGCGGTGTTTAAGGGAAAAATTAGTGCCGGAGAAGTATGTGAGGTTGGTGCAGGATATGTACGAGGGGTCACGTACTCAAATACGATGTAGCGCAGGATTGACGGAAGGTTTCGAAGTGAAAGTTGGTGTCCATCAGGGATCGGCCCTGAGCCCATACATCTTCGACATTGTTATGGATGTAATGACGGAGGAGGTGAGGGAGCAGGCGCCATGGTGTATGCTCTCTGCCGACGATGTGGTTTTGTGTGCAGAGAGCAGAGAGGAGGTGGAGAGGAAGCTGGAAAGGTGGAGGGCAGCATTGGAAAACCGAGGTTTGAAGATTAGTAGGGCGAAGACAGAGTACATGAAGTACAATGCGGGACAGGGGCAGAGAGATGAGGTGCGACTCCAAGATGAGGTGGTGAAGAAGGTGGAAAGTTTTAAATGTTTGGGATCGTGGGTAGAGGATGGTGGAGAGCTGGTAAGGGAAGTGAATAATAGAGTACAATCAGGATGGCATAATTGGAGGAAGGTGTCTGGGGTACTGTGTGATAAAAGAATATCAATGAAATTGAAAGGGAAGGTATTCAAGGCGGTAGTGAGGCCTGCAATGTTGTATGGTGCGGAAACGTGGCCTATGAGGGAGAATCTGGGGAAAAGGATAGATGTAGCAGAAATGAGGATGTTGAGATGGATGTGTGGGGTTACAAGAAGAGATAAAATTAGAAATCAATTTATTCGTGGAACGACGAAAGTAATAGAGATGTCAAAGAAAGCTCAAGAGAGAAGGCTTAGATGGTTTGGACATGTCATGCGGAGAGAGGAGGAATATGTTGGGCGACGAGTTATGGAGATGGAACCACCTAGAAGAAGAAGGGGAAGGCCGAGGATGAGATGAAGAGAGTGTGTGGAGGGTGATATGAGGGAGCGAAATCTGGCGGCGGATGTGGCGTTGGACAGAAATGAATGGCGAAGGTGGATTAGGAACAGCGACCCCACTTAGCCGTCGGAAAACGCTGCCGACAAAGAAGATTAGTATTATATTATATTATATAGCTATATATTATATTTATTATATATATTATGATCGGGCTCATCTCGAAAACTAGACGTACTAGAGGAAAACCGAAAACAGATTTGGAATCGGCGTCCCAGTAGCTATATATCCCACCCATAATTATATCTGATGAAAAATACTTGTTGGCCAGTGTTATGGGAGATTTCAACCTGCCTTATGTAGACTGGAGCCATTTAGAAGGAAATAATAGGAAAGGTAATTTCTTCATTGACTGCTATAATGATTGTTTTCTAACGTAATTTGTAGACAAACCAACAAGGGATCAAGCAAACTTACATGTGGTTCTTTCCAGTGATCATGAGCTTATTGGGAAACGCAGTAGGAGAGCCATTAGGGAATAGTGACCATTTGATCATACGTTTTAAGCTAGAATTAAATAAGGATCTAGTCAACAATGACCATCTAGTCCCTTGCTTCTCAAAGGGTGACTATAGTAAACTTAGGGAGTTGTTAGGTTCAGTAAAATAGGATAATGAATTTGCCAATAATTTTAGAGGATGTACAATGTAGGTGTATTCCTTTCAGAACTGTTAGGAGTAACGGAATTAGGAAACCTTTGTGGTGAATAGGAAAATAGCTGAAATGATTAAAAAGAAAAAAAAAGGGCATTCAGGGAATTTAAAGACAGTGATAGTATTTTGAACTTGGATAATTATAGGCAGTTAAGAAATAAGCTAAATAGTTTGATTAGGAAGAGCAAAAGGCATAGTGAAATAAATCTAGCCGAAAATAGCAATAAAGATCCTAAGAAATTTTTTAGTTTTTATAAATACGGGGTGTACATAAAGTCAGGATCTATTTTTGTGAAGCACTTGGAAATTATATGGAATTCAATCATAAAATTATAAAGTGGTAACATTTATTAAATAATTAAGAGTAGGATTCGACGTGACGCCCATCAGTATCCCTGCACAGCTCAAATCGTTCCGCAGCATTTCTAAACACATTCTGGAGCATTTGCGGGTTTATGTTATCTGCAGCAGTTCGTGTACGTAAGTTTTCAAGACTCGTAATCTTCGTCAGATAGACGTGCGATTTGATAAAGTCCCATGCAAAGAAATCTAAATGGGTTAAATCTGGTGATCTCGCTGGCCAAGGTCTGTTGCTTCCGCGTCCGGTCCAGCGATTTGGAAAACGTCCATTTAGATAATCCTGAACAATTTTGGCATAGTGACAAGGAGCACCATCATGTTGATAGACGACGGGGATAGGATTGTTAGTACCGTCGTCTATCAACATGATGGTGCTCCTTGTCACTATGCAAAAATTGTTCAGGATTATCTAAACGGACGTTTTCCAAATCGCTGGATCGGACGCGGAAGCAACAAAAGACCTTGGCCAGCGAGATCACCAGATTTAACCCCTTTAGATTTCTTTGCATGGGGCTTTATCAAATCGCACGTCTATCAGACGAAGATTACGAGTCTTGAAAACTTACGTACACGAACTGCTGCAGATAACATAAACCCGCAAATGCTCCAGAATGTGTTTAGAAATGCTGCGGAACGATTTGAGCTGTGCAGGGATACTGATGGGCGTCACGTCGAATCCTACTCTTAATTATTTAATAAATGTTACCACTTTATCATTTTATGATTGAATTCCATATAATTTCCAAGTGCTTCACAAAAATAGATCCTGACTTCATGTACCACTGTATAATAATAAAAAGCATGATAGGATTGGCCCAACAGAACATCATGATGGGATGTTTGAAAAAGATCAGGATATTGTTGGTATTTTTAATAATTATTTTAGCTCTGCTTTTACTGAAGAAAATTTTAATAACTTTGATTTTAATTCCTTAGATTTTGTAAATTCAGACATTCTTGATCATATTCATATAAGGAAGGATGATGATAAGCAAGTGATTCATACATTGAAGTCAAACAAAATACTGGACCTGATAATATATATGCTAGGATTCTCAGAGAAGGGGAGAAAAGCTTATCTGAGGCACTCTAACTATCATATTTTGTTTGTTAGGTATATTACTTACGCTTATGCAGAGGTACCAAATGAATGGAAAAAAGCAAATGTGTAGTACCCATTTACCAAAAGGGTAGTAAGGAGGAGGTAGGAAATTATAGGCCTGTTAGTTTAACATCATTGGTAAGAAAGATACGAGAAAGAATTATAAAGAATAAATAATATTCAAGATCATTTGGAAAATTTTAACCTTATTTCAAGTTCCCAACATGGATTTAGATCAGGAAGGTGTTGTTTTTCTAATCTCTCAGACTTTTTAAAGTTTGTAACTGATCAGATAGATAATGGAAATGATGTAGATGTTATTTATTTGGATTTTAGTAAGGCATTTGACAAGGTTCTACATAGGAGACGTCTATATAAATTAAAAGCTCATGGGATATTGGGGTCAGTTATAAATTGGGTAGAAAAATGGTTAGGAGACAGAGAACAGAGTAATTGTAAATTGCCATGAATCTGGGTGCCAGAAAATGAAAAGTGGGGGTACCACAGGGATCAGTTTTAGGTCCGTTACTCTTTATTTTATATCTAAATTATTTAGAGAAGGGCGTAGGTCATAAAATGTCTAAATTTACAGATGATACAAAAGTAGTTTCCCCAGTTACAAATATAGAAAATTCTTATAAACTGCAAAAAGATCTTGATAGATTAGTTGCTTGGGTTAGTAAATGGCAGATGGAATTCAGTGTTGACAAATGCATTTGTTAGAAATAATGAAAACTTTAGTTATGTAATGCAAGGAAACTGGTTAGAGGATGTTGGACAGGAAAAAGATTTTGACATTATTGTTGGTAGTGATCTAAAATTTTCTAAGCAGTGCTGAGAGGCTAGAAATAAAGCAAATAAAATGTTAGTTATTATTAAGAGAAATGTTAGTTACAAGAGCAAGGAAGTCATCTGTAAATTATATAATTCTTATGTTAGGCTTCACTTAGGGTCCTGCATTTAAGCTTGGTCCCCTCACCTTAGAAATGATATTGATATGCTTGAACGTGTGCAACGTTGGGCAACCAAGCTTATCTCCAACCTAAGAAGATTGGGATACAGGGAAAGATTAAAGGAACTGGGTATGTTTAGTTTTGAGAGACGTTGTATGAGGGGAGATGTGATAAAGATGTTCAAAATGTTTTCAGGTTTGGACAATTTAAATGTATATAACTTTTTCTCACGCGAGGCTGATGGGATAATTCATGGGCCTAATAAGAAAATTAGAAAACAGACTCGTAGACTTGATCTACAAAAATATTTTTTTCAGTCAGAGGGTGGTACCTTTCCAACTTCAGGTGTTTTCCTAAAAGTTTACCCCAACAACGACGAAAAGGTTAATAAGAGATCGCTTGAACCTTCGCTTTGGTCGATGAATAACGAACTACGTTGAAGCAACATCAATGTTCACTCCTATATTTGTGACCTTGACTTTTGGTGCAAGCATCTGAATTTTGCTCGTAACATTATCTCGTGATTACGTTACATGACAGTACCGTACATTACATTTGGAAAACATGAAGCCACTGGGGCCTATCGAGGTTATCCAAGTCATGAGCTATATTTTATAAAAATAAAATCTTGAAAAAACATCACTCTCAAGTCGGCTAATTAACATACAACTATTTACTACTATCAAAGTAGTCTACATAAATTAAGCTAAGAATATAAAGTATTTACAATCTAAAAGCTACTGTTTACCACATCATATGGCAAAGTCATTCCAAAAATCTGCTCTTCCAAATATTTTAGATTTGTAAAGCTTTTGTAACTTTCAGGTATTATGGAAATTTTTGTGATAAGTGAAGATAAGATTTTGGGCAATTGTGAGGAAATTTGTTACATTTTGTTTTTCAATTCCTAAGTCTAAGTTTATGGATGAGTAAGGATGGGTTTGTTTGACCTCCTTCGCAACATCTAAGGTCATATGGCGGAGGGGACCTACGATTTTGCGTGGGATCTGGACAATGGGTCGCTAAATAATCTGGACGCGGAGTACAGTCTTTATCCAACTACTACCCAGACTCAATGTCTCTTAACTTCACTGATCAACGAGAAGTGGTGTTACGACATTGACCACGACGTATCCCCAGTTTAGGGATGAGATTGTTTATTGCGTATCCTGAACACCTTATTACAGTTTTGTAATTGGACACTCGATAGTGAAAGTGATTCAAGTTCATTTTTTACCAATTTTTACCTTTTGCCAAAAAGTGACTCGAATCTTTGAATCCGCACTCTGTACACCGAGTGCGTGCTCGCGAAGTTACTCAAATTTCATTTTGTGGGAAGAAGAAAATCGTGATCACGGGTGACTCGAGTAAAGTATTCGAATCGCTTCTTGAGTTTTGACGTTCTGAATGTACTTGAATCACTTTCACTTCCAAGCATCCAATTGTAATGTACAGTATGTGCTCGGTTGGTGGATCCGCTTTAACGGCCTTTTACTTATTATTTTCGTAGTTTAAGCCTGTTACTATTTTTTTCGTTGATACTTGTTTCGGTTTGACTAAAGACAAAAATCTAAGCCAACAATAAAATAGAACTTTATTTTTAATGATGTCAGTCTAGCGCAACTTTACATCATAAATTCCATCGAAGTCACGTAAAGGGAAAAGTACCGAAATATTACAATTGAGACAGCGAACAGTTTGTGAAAGAGCATTTTTTTCGAAACGATTTTATTGTAATTGTCAGAAATTTCTAATACGTGTTACTTGACCTACATTAGATTAAGTAGTTTTGTTACGTTAGATTACATCATTTTACTTTACGTTATCTTGTTCGTGGAAATGAAGAAGAAAAATTTCCTCGGATTACTTTGTGTTCAACATTATTTCTCGATGTCTGTAGAATTTGGTAGTCTGTTGATCAAACTGTCTGTCTTTTGTAGAGACCCGCGAAGTGTCATTCAAAATCAAAACGGATCAAAGACTATAAGCGGTGTTCTATTGTTTGTGAAAATGAACGAGCTTTTGTATGAATATTTTCATTTACAACAAACTGAATTGGGGAATTTTGTTCAATAAGAAATTAGTTTATTAGGAGGGAAACTTTCGGCCTAATCTAATGTCTTCTTCAGGTGCGAGGGGGAAGGAACAGCAGTAGGTGTCAAGCGTTTCTTTCCCTTGACAGACCACCAAATCCTCGCGTGATTCCAGTAGATCAATTAATTATTTAATGTGGCTTTATTCCACGTGGAAACTGTCTATCTAAACTGTCCTTTCGTAGTTAGTTAAATCATTTTGAATAACGAGTTAACGAAAATGAACAACCAGTAGTCCAGCTAATTAACAGGTAACCAATTGTCATTAATAACAGGTAACTAAATTACTGGGAGCGGAGTGGTCATCCATGACTACTGAGCAGAAGGTGGTGTATATGAATCGATCCGAGCAGGACAGAAGGCGTTATCGAAACGAACTGCAGTCTTATCGTCAGTCTCACGATTACCAACTTCAATTACGCAAGAAGAGGATTAAAAGTAAGTAAAATATTAACCCAACTGAGTTTACATACTCGAACTTAACCTAACCTTTCGGTTACTGAAAACGGATAGCTATGACCTAAAACGACATTAATTCTAACTTGATTGAACTGTGGCAGGCACCCCTGATTTTCGGGGTATGCTAACCTTCCCCTGAACCATCATTTAATGTAGGATTTAGATTAGTTGGATAGATTCGTAGGTTTCTCTTTAAATTATCGAATCAGTTTCAATGATTGGGTGTAAATCATATCGCCTTTTTGTTTGTTTAGTTTTAGTTAACCCTTTCATACCTGATTTTCGTTTACTTTTCGTGCCACAAAAAAACCACTTGTGTTATATCTCCAGAATGACTGAAATCTCATAAAATTTGATGGTCTCATTTGCGCCCATACGGCATGAAAGGGTTAAGTTAGACTGAGTTGCGGGTAGTTTAGTATTTTGAGGGGTCACGTGGTAGCATTGCTTCCCGTTAGATCAGCGATTTTGGGTATGTTTAGTAGGGATGTGTGACTGTCTTCCACTTTCGGATATCATCTCGGAAAATTGCGGTAACCATTTATCAACATTTTTAATCAAATGAATTCGTCTTGTGTTTATAACGAATAGACGAATTCTTATGCCTTATTCTTTAACTTAATTTTACAGACCTATTTTATTATGCACGGTGCGTCTTTAGAAAGTGTATCTAAAATCAGTACATTACATATCAAAAATCTCATTTCCCAATGAATTAGGGTGAGAAGGCGGAAGATGCAGAGTTAGTTGCAGCTTTCGGAGGGCGGTGGGATCGCCACATCCCTACACCAATAATAACACAGGTCAACAAAAAAACATTTTTTTTTCGTTGCCAAGGAAATTCGTACGAATTTAGGGTATTTTGGGGTTGCTGAATTCCAAAATGAAAGTAGTTTTTCCGATTTGGCTCTACAGTAGTTCTTGAGATAATGAATACCCTCAATTAATAGGAAACGTAACCATAACGTGTGCATATGGGAAACTACCGGAACATTCTAGATGGTGAGACACGCGAATATTCTTAGTGTTTACTCCGCGATCATTCTAGAATATTCCCCCTCCGTATATAAGTCATCGGCCACCCAACCAGTAAGTAGGCTCCGCCTGAACATTAAATTTTTTGCATTTTTACGTGTTTCAATGGGGTACCAATTATCTCATAAATTAGAGCCAATCTAGCAAAACCGATGTCATATTCGGAATCAGCACCACGAGGTTACCCCAAAATCACTCTAATATGATTGGCAATAAAATGAGTGTTGACCAGTGTAATAGTAGTAGTAGTAGTAGTAAATACAAATTACAGTAAATAAAACTTTCTTACTGGGTACACTTTCAGAAGATACACTCTGTGTACTAAGATTCTCATTCTGTGATTCTCAGTTTACGATTCTCATTTCAGACGTGATACAGAGGGGTGCTACAACCACCGAGGAATCCTCAGATTTCACCGATGAAATTGATGTGAGAAGTTTTAAGTATTTAAATAAAAATTTTATGTAATTTTTTTTACTTAATTTTTTTTTTGCAGTTCATTGCTTTAAATGGTATAATTTTTTTCTTTCAAATAATGTGAGGCGCAGGAAGCGGGGGAGGTGGGGGATGCCTCCCCTGAAATTTCGTTGGCGGTGGGGGCCAAATGACCTTTTTGCCCGCACAAAATTTATCAAGACGGATAAAAAAGACCATCAGAGCGAAAAAGGGGAAAGGAAAACAGGAGAGTATGAAAGAGCGAGAGCGAGAGCACTATACATTTTTTCCCCAGTTCAAATCTAGGGTCATGAGCGATATTCTATTTATCCTCTTACTGACTTCTTACACTACTTTCTATGCTTTTTTCATGTTGTGTAAGTGTTTTACTAGTAAGACAAACATTCAGAAATAAACATAATTATAAGTTATGTGGTAAGAAATTCTAAGAACCCCCTCAACCCCCACCCGGGGGCCCTTAAGTAAGTCTCTGGACCCCACGCTGCTGTCGCGTTCGCATCCTATCCATACGTGAAAAACGCCCACTTGACTACATTTTGCCCCCACCACCATCCATAAAATGCTTCCGTCGCCGCTGGGTGGGCCCAACAATTTCCCTTGGGACCCAAACTCACTCACGTAGTTAATACAGAAAGCTAGAAAGGGATTACTATACCGGGTGTACATAAAGTCAGGATCTATATTTGTGAAGCACTTGGAAATTATATGGAATTCAATCATAAAATGATAAAGTGGTAACATTTATTAAATAATTAAGAGTAGGATTCGACGTGACGCCCATCAGTATCCCTGCACAGCTCAAATCGTTCCGCAGCATTTCTAAACACATTCTGGAGCATTTGCGGGGTTATGTTATCTGCAGCAGTTCGTATACGTAAGTTTTCAAGACTCGTAATCTCCGTCTGATAGACGTGCGATTTGATAAAGCCCCATGCAAAGAAATCTAAAGGGGTTAAATTTGGTGATCTCGCTGGCCAAGGTCTGTTGCTTCCGCGTCCGATCCAGCGACTTGGAAAACGTCCATTTAGATAATCCTGAACAATTTTGGCATAGTGACAAGGAGCACCATCATGTTGATAGACGACGGTACTAACAATCCTATCCCCGTCGTCTATCAACATGATGGTGCTCCTTGTCACTATGCCAAAATTGTTCAGGATTATCTAAATGGACGTTTTCCAAATCGCTGGATCGGACGCGGAAGCAACAGACCTTGGCCAGCGAGATCACCAGATTTAACCCCTTTAGATTTCTTTGCATGGGGCTTTATCGAGTCGCACGTCTATCAGACGAAGATTACGAGTCTTGAAAACTTACGTACACGTATACGAACTGCTGCAGATAACATAACCCCGCAAATGCTCCAGAATGTGTTTAGAAATGCTGCGGAACGATTTGAGCTGTGCAGGGATACTGATGGACGTCACGTCGAATCCTACTCTTAATTATTTAATAAATGTTACCACTTTATAATTTTATGATTGAATTCCATATAATTTCCAAGTGCTTCACAAAAATAGATCCTGACTTTATGTACACCCGGTATAATGGGAATAAGTTACCACCGTAAACTTTGGGAATCCCGTGTTACTTTTCATGAAAAGTCGGGTGAGACCAACGCCTCCATTTACATACTTCACAAACCTCTCCCATTCTTCGCTTTCTCGTTGACTGTTATACCGCATTTATATACATTTTCACGTTTAGCCACGCATTTACTCATTACATCCTTCTGTCTTCTCACCTACGGACTCGTTATTATAAACTCTTTTCATGATTCTCTAGTTAATCATTCTTTCCACACATCCCTACCAATTATCTCCCATTCTCATCTCGAATAACTTTTTCTCTCCACACTTTTCTAACACAGACAATCTGTTTTTAACCAAATTATACTTCTTACATTAATTATTCATCTCGACTGCTGTTACTTTCGACACTGTACTATGTTGCCAAACGAGCGTCTTATTTGCATACATTACTTTTGGCAACAATACACTTTCATGTAAAACTCTCGCTGCGTATACACACACAAGGACTCGCTTCTCACCAAGATTTATACCTCTTATAATTTTTCCATTCATTTCTTTCACCTTTATTTTTCTACAGTGGTACAATTACAAATTTTGTCCAGTCATCTGGAACACACCTACTTTCCCACTTTTTTAAACATATCTTCCATAGCCATTCAAACACCATTCTACCTCGATATTTAAGCATCTCACTACGTACCCCATCAATCCTTTCTTCATCTTCCATACTGTTCGTTCCACTTCCTCTAGCATCATGTCTTCGCTCTTTAATATACATTTTTGCATACACCACCAAAACTGCATTCAGTTTTTTGTTCATCTACCCCACCTATCAGCTGACTAAAATACTCTTTAAATCGCTCATGTCTGCTCATCTTCCATTAACACGTTGCCATTCTTATATCTCGTATTACCAGTCATTCCACCACACTTACCCTTGCGTTTCCTCACTTCTTTTCAGAATAATTTTATTCTCCACATAATGCTCCTTCATCTCCCAAATCTTTTGCCACTCTTTTACTTCTCTTTAACACTCCTTCAAACTTTTTTCTTCATTACACCTCCTTTCATCACTGCCAAACTGAGTTTGTAACATTCTTTCTCAGACTCATCTTTTCTTATCGTTCCACCATGTAGTTGCCCTTCTCTTCGCTTCATTTCATACATAACCACATAACCCAATACCTATGCTGTTCTCACTAAACATTGCTTATCATTTTCCACTTATTACATCATACATTCATATATTCCTTGTATGCAGGCTGTTCAAGAGAATTATAGTGGCCACATTACAACACAATTTGACTAACCTTTACAGTTGGACACATATTGCCATCTACATTGTTTTTCCTTTTTCGGCGGAAGCCCTTGTTTGCTTTCCCATGTTTTACTGGTAGTATATACTAATTTACAATGTCATACGATGTATACGTTGTAATTTACTTATAATAAAAAGTAGAGGTCTTTATAATCACCTAGTACATTTTCCACTTATTTATATCACATCCCTCACTATATTTTTACTCACTAACGCATAATCTATCATACTTTTGGATTTTAATTTAGTCTTTATTCGTTCATTCGTAACAGGATGATGACAGGGAGGAATTGTATTGTCGTACTTGCGATCAGTGGTTCAGTTCGTTGCACAACAAGAGGGAACATCTGTACGGTAAACATCATCTCCAGGTAATTAGAAGTACAATATTCTCGCTTACCTGTTTCGATTTAAAACTTTTAGACGGTAATTAAACTAATTTATAATTAAACTAAGTAGTAATTGGTGATGTTCAGGGGATATAGATCATTGGTCCTAATTGAAAGACGCTTGGTTACAAAAACAGTTACAATTGGGGCGTTAATCAAATATTTTATAATTTTTGTAACTAATAATTAGTTTTAATTATTAATTGAAGGCTATAACATGCGAGTACCAGAGAGAGAGAGAGGCTGAGGAGAAAAGACAAGCGGCCACCTCGTCCCAAGTCCCAGTTTCAAATCCCAAAGAAACTCTCAGCCAAAAATTAGAGAATGAATCGGAGTTTGAAACACCAAAGGAGAATGATGGTAAGAAATAGTTACGTCCATATATCCACCACGCTGTATATTCACCCCTTTCTTAAATTATTATAATTATCATTATTATGGGCCCATGGACCGGAAAGAAAAGAAAAATCGGTACGACGCATATTGATAAAAAATGGAGGAAAAAAACACGAATACACTAGAGTAAGAAATAATATTTGCACCACTCGATCAATTCATTGCACACTTTTAGAACCGAACTGAGTTAATATTTTGCAAACCATTTCTCTCCATCATGCTTCAGATTGCCTCACCCACCGCTAAACCGAACGACGAACAAACGAGAAGCGATATGTATTAACTAGCCAAAAATGACAAGTTACGGGCTAACAAAGACCCTAAGATTTACCCTGGGTTTAAACTCTCGTACCTTGTTTACACTTAGGCTGGCCGCGCACAGGATCGTCTTGCGACTCGCTGCAGTGTGCGGGGCTCCAATTCTGTCTATAAAATCGCACGCGACTCGAGTCGTCACGACCCAAGTCGTCAGTCGTCAGTCGCGAGACGAACCCGTGTGCGGCTGGCCTTATAAACGTGTAAAGCTTTCACACGGAAATAGTAGTAGTTTAGTAGTAAAATAGAGAATTGATGAGGCTCCTCTGACAGTCACTGCTGACCAAAAATGTGAAAGAAGAGTTAAAAGTAAGTAGGAAAAAGTAGACTACTAGAACCATTGGTATACTCTCATATTGGTATACAGGCATACCCCGCATAACTCTTTGCTTTGTCCGGAGCTATAGGGCGCGTCCCTCTGTGGCGAATGTGGGAATACACCTTTCTTCGGTGTAAGGGCTTTCTCTGCCCTCGTGGACCATTGGGCCCGTTTGGGGACCCGGCTGATCTCCTGCTTCTTTTTCTTTCTTTCTCCTTTAACCCATTCTTTCTGGCTTCTCCCTGTTTTTTTGGCGTTGTTCTTTGGACCTTGATTTTGACCCTTTCCTTGGCCCTTGGGTGTGGGAGGTGGTTGCCCTGCACCCTTGTCGCTTTCCAACCAAACCCAAACCCTGTCCCTGCCACTTTTCACCGCGCGTTGGATGAGAGTGGCCGCCTTTCAGGCACAGGGACTGGGTGCGGGTGTATCTCCCCTGCGTGACATCCATCGGCGGTGGGACCAAGTGTGCCCACACTTCGCCTTTCCCTTGTTGGAGTCGGTGGTGGCTGGATGCGCGCGGGGGATGAAGTTCTTTTTTGTTTAGCTATGGACACTTCTCCCCCCCGGCTTACGACTACTGCTTCTCATTCCCGGACTACTCTCTCTCAACACTCGGGTGGTGGGCAACCAGGCCCTCGAGTCCTTTACCACTGGAAGACCGCAACCTAATGGGGTTGACCCCCCTGTGGAAGCGGAACGCTTGCACTCTCCTTTTCCGTTGCCGACCCCAGTCCGTCCCTCGACTACGCCCTTGGACCTACACTCTCTAGAGCAGGGGCCTCGCCCCAGCCCACTTCAGCCACCTTCGGGCAAGTCAAGTTCCACCGAGGACTTGCCCCCACAACCCGGCTTCTTGCTCTCCCCATATGCCCCCCTCACCCGCCGCCAGCCCACCTCCCCGCGGAGAGAGCCTCGCGGCGGACGGGGGAGCCGGCATTCACGGCCGTCCTACCGACCGTTGAATATTCCAGTACATTTCGACTCTACAGCCTCCCTCTCCCTTCCAAGTATCCACAAATTCCTGGTGATTCGGCCTACATCTGGGTCCCTCCCGAACAACTCTGAACGGACGTTCCAGGCGATCCGAACCCACAGCAACTCCAGCCGCTATGACGTACGCCCACAGAGGGATGGCTCCCTCCTCGTAAAATCACGCTCAGCCGCAGAGACGAAAGCCCTACTCTCCATCACTGAGGTCCTTGGATGCTCGGTGTCCGTTTCCCCACACCCTCGCCTGAACCAGAGTCAGGGCACTATTTACGCCACCCGCCTACTGTCGGTCGCAGTGAACGAGCTCCTGGAGGATCTCGCACCCCAAGGAGTTACTAAGATCTATCGTTTCACATCCCGACAGGGAGGCACCCCCTCCCCCACCCCACGTCTGCTCCTTACTTTTAACTCACTAATCCCCCCTGGCCGTATTGTATGGGGTATGGGAGACCGCGCCTCATGCGAGTTTTCTATCCGCCCATACGTCCCAGACCCGACCCGTTGCTTCAAATGCAATAAATTCGGACACGTCAGCTCCGCTTGTCGACAGCCGCATCCATTATGTGTTCACTGTGGACGACTCGCCCACCCTGACAGGTGCCCCAACACACCCAAATGCTCGAACTGTGAAGGCGCACATCCCTCTTCATCCCGAGAATGCCTTTTCTTCAGGTTCGAGAAGGAGGTCCGAGGCCTACAGGTGACGGACTTCCTTAGCCCCCGTGAGGCACGCGACAGGGTGCGGAGTCGGGAGGTGAGGCCGGGGGTGTCCTATGCCGCTGCTCTCGGCTCTATCATCTCGGCACGCCGCCCTGGCCTGCCGCCGAAACCCCCCCCAGCCACTGCTTCCTGTTCCCCACATAGCAAATCCTCGCAGGACCCGACGGTCCCCTGTCCCCCCACCGTTCCTCTTCTTCCCGCACCTCACCTGCCACGAATCCCCCAGGAGTCTGGGACCAGGGTTTCCAGGTCCCAGCCACCTCAAACCCTGCCTTCCCAGTACTCCCTGTACACGCCCGAACCTGCCGCCCGGAGCAAGCCGTCGAGGCGGAGACGCCGGAGCGTGTCACCAGACCCTCCGGCCTCCCAACGTCTCTCTCCCTCTTCCCCTAAGACCAAGAAGACGGCTCGGACCCTTACACCGCCCACCACGCCCACTATGTCCATCTCTCCCCATCGTAGAAGTCCCACCGTTCTACCCCCACAGACTCTGACAATAGTGGCCGAAATCCACGACCCGCCCTGTACGACGAGACCCAGCCCAGTGGATCCAGTGGATGCGGCTCTGGCGCAGCTGCACGGTGTGACCGAGGGAAGCTCGGCTGCGCCCACGCCCATGAGTCTCCTGGATCTGCCCTTGCCTCCTGGTGCCATTTTCTCCACCCCACGAGACCACTCTGGTTCACCTCCTTCCACCCCCATCGTACCTACCCCCCCAACATCCCCGACCCCCCCTTATCAGCTACCCTGAGTACGCCCTCCCTCCCACCCCCCGTCTTTTTGGTACCCCCTGTCACCACCTAGGGTCCGCCGTGAGACCCCGGACAGGCGGGGTAGCGCCCCTTTTGGGGTTAACGTGCCCCCCCCTGGCCCGACCATAGAAGCCCGACAAGGCACTTCCGACCCGCTCAGCCCACGATGTTCCTCTGCCTGCCGTGATCCACGCCTCCGGTCTCGCTCGGCCGACTCGACCCCGCAACCTCCGCAGGGTTCGACAGGCCGACCGATTCCTTCCCTGGTGAACGGTAGATAGCCAGCCATGCTCCCGACCCAGCCTTCAGTTTCGCGAACTCCAGATCCCCTTCACACTCCAACCTCCTAGCGCCTACACCTTTACCCATCCCCCTTCATCAACTAATGGATCCCCCGAAAACCACGATAGTCCACTGGAACTGTCGAGGAATCTTTGCAAACTATGAAGGCCTTAACTCCTTGATTGCCACTTCCCGTCCGGTGTGTGTCTGTCTCCAGGAGCTAATCCTGGGGACCAGGTCCATGCCCTGCCCCACTGGTTATTTCTGCGTCGCCACCCCGCCTCCTACCTGCACTCGAAGGGGAGCTGCCATCCTCGTCCACCACGCAGTCCCCTTCTACAATCTCTCCATCCGGTCCCCGCTACAGGTGACTGCCGTCCGGCTCTCCCTGGATAGACAGTACACCATTTGTTCAATCTACCTTCCCCCCACGCTCAAGTCTCCCGCGACGACCTGGTGGAAGTCGTGGAACAACTCCCCAGGCCCTTCCTACTACTGGGCGATTTCAATAGTCGTCACCCCTTGTGGGGCGACACACACCACCTATATGGCCCCAACCCTGATATCCGTCATGACCGAGCTCTCCTTCGAGTGCCTCAACGATGGCTCTCCTACATTCTACCATGCCACCACCTGCACTCCATCCTGTATAGACCTGTCCCTCGTATCAACTGATGCCCTCCTAGACTTCACGTGGCAAGTCCTCCGAGAGGACTATGGCAGTGACCATCTCCCCATTCTACTCACCCTCAATCGACCCGACCAGACCGTACGGGTACCGGTAAGGTGGGTTACCACCAACGCGAATTGGGCCCGCTTCCGCGACAACACATATACCACCCTTACAACTGCCCACTTCCCATCCATCGACGGTGCGTCGCATACTTCGAGTCCGTCGTTCTAACGGCCGCAAGCACAAGCGTACCACAATCCTCCGCCTACCCCCGCGCCCGACGGGTTCCTTGGTGGACCCCGGAGTGCGCGGAGGCCGTGCGCGCCAAGAAGGGCAACTCGGCGCTTTTACCGGACGCGACTCCCCATCCATCGCACGGAATGCAGCGGGTCAGGGCCATCGCCCGCCGCACAATGAAGACAGCGCGCCGAGCCTCTTGGCGTGCCTTTGTGTCCGGCATTACCGCAACACACCTTCGGCTACCATCTGGAAGAAGGTGCGGGGCGTCGAGAGGCGACATGTCCCCTCCCGACCCCCGGTCCTCCGGACAAACGACGGACTCCTATGTGAGCCCAAGTCGGTGGCAGACCACCTTGCTTCTACCTTCGCCGCCGTTTCTTCCTCTGCAGCCAATCCCGTACCCGCCCCTGACGATAGCCCCTCCCCACCGTCCATAGACAGCACCTACAACCGATTGTTTACCATGCGTGAACTACAGACGGCACTGGCCTCTCGACGATCCCCTTGCCCGGCCCGGACGGTATTCCGTACGGCATGATCCAACACCTCCACTCTACCTTACAAATTTTCCTGCTAGACTATACAATCGCATATGGATAGAGGGTGCCTTCCCCTTTAGGTGGAAGGAGGCCCACGTCATCCCTATCCCCAAGCCCGGCAAAGATTCCCTGGACCCCACAAACTACAGACCAATCGCCCTGACATGTTGTGCCTGCAAGATCCTCGAAAAAATGGTCGCTACGCGATTATCGTTCGTCCTTGAACGTACCAATTCCTTCCCGTCTACCCAGTCCGGCTTCAGACAATTCCGCTCCACCACTGATCCCCTCCTGCTTCTCAGCCGAGACATACAGGATGCCTTCGACAATAGACAGTTCGTACTGTCAGTTTTCTTCGACATCCAGAAGGCCTATGACACCACCCGTCGAGCAATGATCCTCGGTCAGCTCCGACATCTGGGCCTTGTCGGAGCCATGCCTACCTTCATCAGGGGCTTCCTTACTTCTCGGACCTTTAAAGTCCGGGTGGGCTCAGTCCTCTCTGACACCTTTGTGCAGGAGGACGGGGTCCCACAGGGAAGCATCCTCAGTGTTCTCTGCTTCTCTGTCGTGATGAACACGGTCTCACAATGCCTTCCACCCACAATCCGCTCTTCCATCTACGCGGATGACCTTGCAATCTACTTCGCAGGGCGAGAACCGTCTGTCGTTCAACGGCAAATGCAGCTCGCCATCTACCGGGTGGAAGGTGGGCGACGTCGGTGGGTTTCCGCCTCTCCATCCCTAAGTCCAAGTGTATGGTCTTCAGTAGAAGAAGACCCACAACCCTTCCTCTACCCTCTGTTACATTATACGGCAGTCCTCTTGAGGTGGTACCCTCCACGCGTTTTCTGGGCATGACCCTAGACCGACGGCTCAATTGGGTTCCCCATCTCAAGCACCTAAAGCAATCCCTTCGACGCCCCCTCGCTCTCCTGGATCACCTCTCTCACACCACATGGGGTGCAGATCGACGCTCTCTTCTTCGCCTTTATACTTCCATAGTACAGTCGAAGCTGGACTATGGTAGCGCAGTTTATGGTTCAGCCTCCAACGCCCGCCTCCGTATCCTGGACCCGTACTTAATAGAGGCCTCCGCCTCGCCACCGGTGCTTTCCGCTCCTCCCCAGCCTCCATGTGGAATGTGATCATCTCCCTCTCGCCCTCCGACGGGGTCTACTCCTCATGCGGACATACCTCCGTGCACAGAGGCTACCTTCTTCGCTTCTGGGCACGGCGGTTTTAGAACTACCACCTCAGGGACGGAGCTGGCACTTCACTGAAGCGGTCCGCTCTTTCCTTGATCTTTTCAACATGCCCGCCCCCTCAGTTATCCCCATTTCATTCAGCATCTACCCCCCCTGGATCCTAACCCCTATCAAGTTCTGCAAAGATCTGTGTTCCCTACCGAAGACTACCACGAGCGCCATGATATACAGGTCACTTTTCCGCGAACACGCAACCCAACACCCGGACGCAATCGCCATTTACACGGATGGTTCCCGCTCGGAAGCTGGTGTGGCCTCCTCAGCGGTGATTCTGTCCCAGCCGCTCTCCCGGAGCGTCGGCCTGCCCCGCGAGGCCTCCGTTTTTTCGGCGGAACTTTTCGCCATAACGGAGGCCCTCGATATTGTGCGCACCCACTCTGCCAGCTCTTTTGTCATTTATTCGGATTCCCAAAGTGCACTTCTCTCCCTAGAAAGATTTAACTCCCCTCACCCGCTCGTCTGTACCATCCAGCAGACCTTCCACTTTTTAACGATCTTCCAACATAAGACAATCGCATTCTGTTGGGTCCCGGCTCATGTCGGCATCCAGGGTAACGAGGCGGCGGACCGCACAGCAAAGACGGCCTGCTTGCTGCCGGCCTCCTCCCGACCCCTCCCCTTCTCCGACTTCTTCCCGGCTTTCCGCTCCCACTTCCGCTCCATATGGCAGCGGGAATGGGACCAGGCCACACAAAATAAACTCCACACGATCAAACCGCAATAGGACACTGGGCTTCTTCATTCCACCGGTCCCGCCATAAAGAAGTAATCCTAGCCCGTCTCCGCATAGGTCACACCCGCATCACCCACGGACACCTTATGGCGAAATCGCCAGCCCCGCTTTGCTCTACCTGCCATACCCCTATCACTGTCTTACACCTTCTGGTGGAATGCTCAAAGTTGGCCGCTCTCCGTCGCAGGTGTTTCCCTCTCTCGGCCGAAAACCCCATACCCAACTGCCTACGATCTATACTCGCCGACGGCCCCCACTTTTCAGCGGAAGCCGTTCTCCTCTTCCTTACTCACTCCCATCTGCTCCATCGTCTGAAACCGTACCCCCCCTACTAGGGATGTGCCGGATAGTGATTTTGCCGGGTAACCGGATATCCGATATCCGGCAAATCGTGATCACAGGATATTCGATATCCGGCCGGATATCCGGTATTGCAAATAATACATGATGCATATGTTAAAAGCTCACTCATTTTACCTAGTACCTAGTCTTAGGGAACCTTACTATTGTTTCTTACTCCAGGCTGAACGTTACTAGTTTTCTGTTCATTTCAGAAAAATTGTGAAAATATAGCCTTTCTAGTCGTTAATATTAGAAATAAAAGTGAATTATGTCTTCTAAATCAAAATCAATTATTTGGAAGTATTTTAAAGTCTGTGGTGTGGAAAATGAACATAAAGCGGAGTGCAAATTATGTGATGTTACAAACAATGGGAGGTACATCGTGCGGGTAAAACACCGCAAGATCGTGACTCACTTCAGCCATTCAGCCATCGCTTGCGCTAAACTCAAGACTATACAAGAATCACTAAAGTTGCCCACTCATAAACTAATACAGGATGTTCAAACCAGATGGAACTCGACATATTACATGTTAGAACGTCTGCATGAACAAAGGCAGGTAGTGACAGCATATGCTGCAGAACAAGACATTCCAACACTCACCACTTATAACTGGGGTTTGGTGGAAAATATTATTCGAGTGCTACAACCATTTGAAGAATTGACCAAACAAGCAAGTAAAGACAGCGAACTGATCAGTTTTGTAATTCCAGCAGTAGCTACACTACATTCTTATCTTTCAAAAAGACAAGAAGATTGTGGGATCCAAACTGTCAAGCAAAACTTGAAAGAAGCGCTGGAAGACCGTTTCATGAAACCGACATGCAGTAAATCTGTAAACCTGGAGCAAAACTGCTTTATGGTGGCTACCCTTTTAGATCCCCGCTACAAGTCGCACTTTCTGAAAGATGCCAATGGGGTGAAACAGCAGCTTGTGGCAGAATTAGTTGAGCACGAAAAACTGCAGAAGAAACATTCTACTAGCCGGGCTGAAGCAGAAGTAGCAGAGGTCGGTTTACCAATGAACTTGGCTGAAGAAACTCATGAGGACATATGGGCTTGCTTCAACCAACTTGTGAAAAAAACTTCAGTGGATCAAGAAGACAGCAGCAGTGCAGACGAATCATGCCAGCTACCCGATGTTTCTCAAACTTCAGACTCATCCAATGCAAAGTGTCCTCTGCTTCATAGGCATTCAAAGGCTAAAAAACTCTGCCTCTTCTACACTTCAGAAATAGATAAGTATCTGTCACTACCAAACATACACAGGACTGACAACCCAATGAAATGGTGGTGCAACAATGTCAATCAATTTGAAACATTGAAACCAATGGTCCTTAAATATTTAAGTGCACCACCAAGTTCAGTTGCCTCTGAACGGTTATTCAGTGCAGCGGGTCAGGTATATGCAGACAACCGAAGCAAATTATTGCCAGCTAATGCTGAAGAACTGATCTTCTTGATGCAAAATATGAAATATAGTGAATCGTAAATACGTACATTAAGTCTATTTCATTTATTTTTCAACACATATTGCCATACTATTGATTGCTTGTCTTCATTTTTTCTATAATGTGTGATATCATGATATGTCAATGTTACAGATGTATTTAAATTTTTGATCTGTTTAGCTCAATTAGATCAATTTAATTCTCAGTTTCTGTTTATTATTATTGTGTTAGGGTGGTTGTCATAACCACTTCTTTGGATCCCTTGATTATTAAACTTATTTCTTCTCTCTTTGGGTCGCCATTGTTGCAGATAGAGAGGTTAAAACTAACTAATATAGCTAATAATAAATAATAATACTAATAATAATCTATTACTTTGTAGCTACCTATAAAAATGTTTATTAAGGATTCATCATCTAGGATATTTAATGAAAATTAAAAGTGCCGGATATCCGGAAAAACCGGATCGTAACCGGATATCCGGCACATCCCTACCCACTATCCATCGACTGACCCTTACTCATTCCCCTAGTCTACCGCCCTCAGCACAGTGACATCACCCACTCACTGCCTCGCCGAGATATGTACCGTCTCTTTAGGTACGAATCGGCGGTAAATCTGGAAAAAAAAAATAATAAAAAATACCCCGCATAACACGGATTCGTTCAACGCTAATTCGCCATAACGCTGATAAAACCGTGACACTATTCCCCGAACAGCGATGCTTCAGATTCACTCTTGCACGTTTTTGCAGCAAACATTTTTGACAAAAATGCTTTTTTTTTTTTTAACGTTGAATGGAACAAAGTTAATTTTAAAAATAAGCGCGATTTTAAAAAATGTAGAAAATATAAACATATTTTTTCCAAAATTAAAGGGGTTAATTTTTAACTAAAAATTAAACATACAGTATTACAATGGTAAATAGGGAACAGCTTTTATCTGTTTGGCTCGAAGATTGTAGTAAGAAAAGAATTCTGCGTAGCGAGATGACAATTCATTTGAAAGCGCTAACGTATGAAGAAACTTTTTTGCTAGTCACGGTCTCGCGGATGGTTTGACAGATTAAAAAAGAACGTAATAATGAGCGCACTTTTAGCTAAAAATTAAACATACTCGTAACTGAATTGTTTGCAGTTGTTTCACAATTAAAACTAGTTCATTTTCACGCAAAAAGACAGTTTTTTCAGGTTTTTCTGTATCATTGACATCTGAGAACGAAACACTTTATTTCACATTGATTACATTCCCCGATCAACGCTGATTCACATAATGCGGTACTTTCCGCAGACTAATTAACCGCGTTAATCGGGGTATTGCTGTATTCTTATCTCGTGTCCCCAATTACTCATTGAAGGAAAGTGTAAAATAAAAGATAACGTGAAACGCTATACTTCCTAATCTAATCTACGTCATGCTTGTTTTGAAGGATTAAAAATAATAATAATAATAATAATAATAATCTATTGCCTCCCAGACAGGGGCGGCTTCTTAATGAACTGCATGCGTAAATAATATACTCAATGAATTTAAAATTATTATTTAAGTTAAAAAAATAAAGTTAAAATTATTATTAATATTATAATATTATTAATAATATTATTAATAATATTATTAATATAATATTGGTTTTATCCTCGGTTACTACATAACTCATAAGAATACCATAAAAGACAAAATACAGCTTATCTAATATGTACTACACTGTAATGCATATGACTGCATGCGTAAGTAAAATTACCACGAGAGTCCCAGATTTCTGAAAGGAAAATGACAATAATAGACCACTTTTACCAGGCTTAAAAGTAGCAGAAAGGACTGCGGACGCACTGATGATACTGACTCGCAGTAAGCTGTAGTAATTGTGTAAAATAAGCTGATTCCTGTAGAACCCGTGTGTGAGCCGTTTTGATTACTTCCTACATTAATCGGTTGCTGTCCTCTGACTTATGCCGTAAGAATAGATTGGTGTAACATATCTATTTCGTATGAAATAGGTTCGAAATTTATACACCGATATTTTTTATGTCACATTCGAATTATTTGGGCTGACTTATAGGCGGCAAAAAGAGGTTTTATCACTTGTAAGAAATTGGTATTTTGGGCGGGGTATCGATACCTTTTGGAATTTAGCTATTTTATGCCGATCTCGATAAATTGTGGATTCTTTCTCCGGCCTTTCCTCCCAGTTTGAGTCGTCGTTTCAAGTATTATTTCATTCTGTTTTCAGAGTCGGTCGACTTCTATTCCAAATACGAGTGTTTGACGAGACGAGAGTCGACCGGGATTGTCTCCACGACGGAAGACGACCACGACGATGATGATGATGATGATGACGACGATGATGAGGATGACGAGGATGACGATGAAGAGAGGGAGTATGACGGGGAAGAGGAGGTGACGGAAGAGGAAGGGGGAACTGAGTACTGGGACGAGTACCCAGTCGACTCAGAGAGAGTGACGGATGCTGCGGAGAACGTCATCAATAAGGTGTTAGGTAAGCGTGTATACACTGTAAGGTAAAATGGGCGCGTCACCATCGGAAGGAAGGGTTTATAAAGACTTTTGTTCCCAGTTTTTATTTAGAGTTCTCCACGCAACTCTTCAAAGATTCAACAGTTATTTATTGGCTTTTGTGAGTCAACCAGACGAAAGTTGATAATTTTTCTAAACATTTGAATTATTTTCAAAATCGAAGACTTTAATTTTTGCAGTTTAAGATTATTTTAGCTCCAATTTTGAGAATTAGAAATTTTTAGAGGTTCGGGTGGTCAAGAATAAGGGAAATGAATTTTAAAACCTGTTATTCTAATTTTACTCTTTTTTTTTTAAATGAAAGTGTTATGTATGTATGTGTGTGTGTGTTACAGAATCGCAACGATCTTGAGGATATACACAGTCCGTCGCGATACGAACGTGCATATCCCGTCATTGACGGTGTCGCAGTGAATTAGCTTTATAAATGCTCTTTTATCATGTAAAAAGGGGATATAAATAATTAAGGTTAGGCTAGGTTACGTAAGGTTAAATTAGGTTTGGTTACAGTTATTAGTTTTTCAAAATTGGTTGTGTCGCGACACAAGTGTGTGTGTGAAAATGTCGCGGTGCTGTAGGAATGTGTGTGAAAATGTCGCGGTACTGTAGGAATGTGTTGTGTGAAAATGTCGCGGTACTGTAGGAATGTGTGTGTGTGTTTCGTTCTGTTATCAAACTATGAAATTCGAATAAAGAAACTAAGTCGTCATTTCTAATAGTCTTTTGTGGGTGTTCAGTAGTAATTGGTACGTTGTAACACCGCTCCCCGTTCTGTCAGTGACGTTAAGCGATGTTGGGGCTGGATGATGACTGCCTTCTCTGTTCAGATGTATTGCTCCTTAGATGGTTGGGACATCGCGTAAAGCTAAATGTCCCTCTTCGTCTCGTGACCTTTTCCCTAACAGAAAAGGTTAAACAATTAGTTATTACTATTATTATTATTATTGAACGTTCCCCCTCTTAGGACTCAAGCATTGTGCACCATCCAGAATAAAAAAAGTTATGGGTTTCCGAGAATACATCATTCATGAACTACGTACATTGCATACATTACCCAAGTACCCATTTTCTGTTTTCCATGGAGTGGACACAACACGAGTTCGGGACCGAAAAACACACACACACACACACACACACAGTGGTAGGTTCTATCTGATGACAAGGTTGAGGTATACCTCTAGTGGTACATGAAGCGAGACCAACGTCTCCGCTTACATACTTCACAAACCGCTTCCATCCTCACGAATTTGTACATTTATTGAATTTTAACGTAACTTAATTGATTAAGAACTTGTTTCAGGTCGAGAAAAGGAAATCTGCTTTCTGCGTCGTCGCTACGAGAAGGCGCGGCTGTTTCACAAGAAACACTCTGCCTCCCTTTTGGGACTTCACGCAAGACACCAGAAACTGCAGGAGGAGCAGGTCCGTCTCGATACGGAAGAGAAGGACCTCCGGGTCAAGAAGGAAAGCTTGGAAAAGATATCTGACTTTGGCAAGAAGTTGTTCAAGATCGGCAAACTATCGGACACCGGTGATGAAGTACCGGATATCGGCGATGTCGATGACGAGATACCGAATATAAATTGCAAAGATCGGCTCGTATCTGAGCTTCACACGTGTCCTCCTGACGATGAAGCTCTGGATAAAACGAAGTACCAACCAGTTTTAACAGTTTCGGAAGATTTCCTTCTTCATCCTCTTGAGGAGGAGGAAACGGATTACGACCCTTGGATAAAATCCATGTTTGACACTCATAAACCAGAGAATTTGAAGAACTCCCCAGAAGCGAAGGAAAAAAGTGGTACGTACAAAGAATTTCCTGTCGTCGCAGACGGAGAGAGCGAAGCGAGCTTTCCCGAGCGACCTTTTCATTACGAGGAAGAACATTCGTACAGCAAAAAGAGTCATCCATCAAATTATTTGCGAAAGAAATACGTGAAGTCCGTTAAGTTGAAGCCAGTTATGAAGAAAGTGGTCGAAGAACCAGCTGATTTTTGCGATAATTCGGCGCAATTTTTCACAAGCGTTGTGAACACTGAACAGGAGGAGGACATCCCCTTAAATGAAACCATCAACCAGATGGCTAGAAATCACCTTAATGAAATTTATAAACCACCTGCCTGGGATTTAGCTGGTTCCTCTCTACCGGAATTGGAAAAACACTCGTCTCAAACGAATATAAAAGAAAGTTCAGTAATTGCTTTTTCCAGAAATAATAAGAGTACATTAGCTTTAAAAAGTAACGGTAGTATTAGTAGCAGTAGTAGTACTAATAGTAACAGTAAAAAAAATAGCAGCAGTATTCTGTTCCCCAACGTGAACGCCTCTTCCACAGATGAACAAAATGAGATGTACAATTACGGAATAGAGAACTTTATTCAAGAAGATGTTTACTTCCGGCAACTAAACCTCCATTTGGATCCTGATGGTCTCGCTGATCTCCATCCCGACCTCCAAAATGACCTGCACTGGGAGGACGAAATTCTAGAGACAAGTGGTAGTAGTCATCGCCATCTGAACCATATGTCCACGCTGGACAATATACTGGAAGACGATGATCTAATTAAATTGCTAGAAACTGATACTTAACAGTTACTGAAAGTTAAGTCACATTCAATACTGTTGAAGTCTAGAACTACTTTTGAATAGTTTTGAACTTAATAATTAAGATCTACTGTTGAGTAGTAGTAGTAGTAGTAGTAGTAGTAGTAGTAGTAGTAGGTCAGGTTTTTTCTATTTAGTATTTCAGTATCATGTGTTTCATACTTAGGAATAGAATCGATAATCGCTACTATAATAATTAGTCTTAGGTAACCGACTACCAGTCTGTTATGCATTATTTCATTAGTCAAAATAAATACTTCCCACCCTGATACTATTATTTAATAGTTACTATTAATTACTAGTAGTATTTTTTAAAATATTTTATTAGGCCACTGCTCAGAGAAAGTACTACTGTATCGCTTAATTGAATGATGAGACTACAGTGGTGCTAAATACGACTGAATAATCACTGTTCAGGTTATTGTTTAATATATTACAAGGTTTAGTATCTTATACATCAGTATGTATACACGCGTATTACGATGTATGGTCTCTCGAAAGTTAGTTTCAGACGTTGATTCCTATAGAACGTAATTTCATTACTATTATTTACTTTCATGAGCAGGTGCGTTTATAATTAGGTAATGATAAGCATGTTCTTAAAGTAAATGATGTGTTAGGTGGTAGTTTATCTCTTTAAAAGTTTGTTCAGTAGAGTTTACCAAACGTGTAAAAATGTAGTTCACTGTATATTTGTTGCTGATGTAGTTAATTAGAAAGTGCGAGCTTGGTACTTTGTCACAGTTGAGGGTGTATTGAATTTCATGATTTACGTTATTGTATATAGAACCCAGTCCAGGTTATTCTCCATGCACTTGTGCGCTATCGTAAGGTTTCCGCTCGGATCATGTCTGTCAAAATTCATTGGTGTAGCCCTTTCATGTTAAACGTTGGCCTCATTATCCATCTTGTAGGTGAATTAAGCTTCATGCCTGGCTGAAAAGGAAAATGGGACGACGTTACTTTATAAGCTTACCTTTAGCAGTACTGTAACTGGCATCGGATGCTCTACTGAACTAAAGTATATAGCAAGCATACTGTAAGAGTAGAGTCACATTTAGTAAATTGAATCTGAGGAGTGAGTTTGAAATACTGTTAAAGAATAAGTTTGGAAGAGGATAGAATGTGTAGGGAAAGCATGATAAAAAAAAGTCTTTCAGTAACTGTAAGCAAACTCTAAGCTGTGTGGTGGAAGTAGGTGGCTGCTCAAATGCAAAGTTATCTAAATATTATAAAACTGCGTGAAGTGAATATTTAGCACTTGTAATATAAACGTGTGAAATTTGAAATGCTAATAATTTAGAAAGAAATTGTGTACAAGTAGTATGGTAGTAAAAAAATCCAAGTTGCATTGTCGAATCTCTAGTATTCCTGACTGGAGTAAAATCTGACCGCAAGTCTGCTAATCTTTCATTAATGGTCTCTTTTTCTCTTGCCAAACCTTGCTCACAACTCTTTTCATCTCTCATTTAGCGATACATAATTATTTCTCAGAGAGTGTGTTTTAGAATGAAAAAATATCCCATCGAGTGGGACCCCAGCCTCTTTGTCATAACAACAAGCCTTCCCCTTTCATGGGTATGCCTGTATCAGGCTTAAACTAAGTTAGGGTAGAGTTAAACATTTGACTTGGGAGTAATTCTACCCAATTTTCGATCTGGAAAAGTTGATTCAATTGTGTTTTTAACAATAATTACCGTTTACCTATATCCTTACGGATATATGTATGGCATCTGAAAACGTTTGACATACAGAAATCCCAGCCTATACGGAGACGGAGCTTGTACATCTTTCTCAAACGTATATTCAGACCATGTTGGGTTAAAGACTGAATTGTCCAATTGGGGACCATTTTTATTTCTTGTAAAGGCTAACCAACCGGAGGAAGGACAACATTTTTTATACCTTAAATCTGATACTATTTTGTTAGAATATATATATATATATATATATACACACACACACACACGACTATAAGTAAATATTTTTGTTTGACCAAAGACTTTTCGTAAAATACGCACCTATATAATACAGGACAAGTATTCTAGTCTTAAGATGAAGTTCTACCTATCTGAAAACATTATCCTTTTAGGGTTAGTATTAGTTTCACAGAAAGCTTTAGTCAACAGTATCAATCTAGCTTCACCTGTCCGGTGGCGTTTGAGGTTCCTGTAATGTTCGTAGTTCCTAAAACGGAAGTACTGCTGTTACGAATTACATTACATAAGGCTAATTCAGTCTGAAATTATATTAAGGCTATATTCTCGCTTAAATGCTGCTGTTTTAACATTACACATTACAATATTGTTAATACCACCACGAGATTAGTCCATGCTAAGGTCTCAACACTTTTTAAGTCTGTACAAATGTGTATTATGTAAGATAGCTAGTTTCCAAACATTTCAGACCACCTCAGGCCACGAACAGATAAAGTTAGAACACTGCAGATTGACCCGGTACGTTAAATCGAGTGTAGTTGTTAATTAACCTCCGTATGTTCATGTTTAAATTTTAGAACGATAAGAAGTGTTCTTATTAAGGGCGCGTTCAGATATTGCATTTATGCATTTCATCAATCCACATTTTTTCCGCATAAGTACGCATAAAAAATGCGGATTCATAAAGTGTATTGTTAGCAAAACTGCTCACAATGCGTCCGCGCAGACACGCACGGCAGTAGACGGGATATTGTATGTAACAAAACTTTCGTGCAGACACGCGCGGAGATTCCGTTGCTCACGAATGAACTAAGATGACGGAAGATTGGTTCTAGCTGGTCAAAAGCGAAGCATTACGTAACAGGGTCATGATTATGTTCGAAGACTGGGAGAAAGTAAGCGAAGAGAGAGGGAAAATATTTTGAGATCATATTAAGCCTACTTTAAATGCTTTAAAGCAATTTATTTTCACCGCTTTCCCCGCAGAACAGCAGTTGGGTGAACCGAACCTGACATTTCCTCTTAAACTACATTCATTCTTTTGAGAATTGTAAACTAGCTTTTGGCGTATGTTTCTGCGGACTGGATATATACGCTTTCCTTCACAAAAAATGGGAAAAGTAAACTTGGTTGCATACTATATGAATGCGCCTAAATTGACTAAAGAATAAATCTGCTTCATTTGAATCGGTGAAAAGTATTGAGGGAATTTCCAGTAAGGATCGGCTTAGTAAAACTGGTAGATGAACGCCGCTGAACAAGTGAAGAAATTTTCTCAAAAAAAAAAATAAATAAATAAAATAATTAAGTAATACTTTACCTTTGAAATCTTTAGTGTTAAATGTTCATTCATTTACATTGGATTCAGGGATATGTACTGTACACGTTAAAATTTGTTGGAAGGCCAGAGACTATTTTTGTTAATATACGACTGATCCTGTATATGAATAGATCGGGAAAGTGTACCAGTTTTACTGAGTCCTGAGTAGGGGTTGTTCACTTTTGAAATGTCTACAACGATTGGTTACTGATTTTTGATAGACTAATTGGAAATGCAATATCATCGTAGACTTATTTCGTAAGGAATGTTTACTTGTATTGGATGAACGATGTCGCTATTAAATGAATTTTGATGTTTTTACGAAAATGAATTTTTTTTTAATGCTTAAATGTATTATACAGTAATGAACTCAATTTTATGTATATATTATTTTAAGATTCAAAATGTAGTAATTTAAAGGTTTATCTGTAATTATAAAATTATACAAATACGTTATTTATGTGTTATCAGTTACATTAGTACATTACCTTTTTTGGTGTTTAGTCAAGCATATGTTGGACGTAAACATCTACCATTTGGCGAAGCAATTTAAGGCACCTATAATGATTTTCGTCATCAGTGGCAGAATATTTCGCTTCAAGATAAAAGTCAGTCAAGAAGTATTTAGAAACACAAAAGGAAGAAACTACTATTATTTAGAACAAAACTCAGCCGACACAGTTAATGTTTCATCATATAAACAAGTCTATTAAGAGTAGCTTTACTACCGAAACGTTGACACTTCTAATATCGATTCGGTATAAATTTTAACCACTTTCGCTCGGCAACTTGCTGAAAGTATACAAACTTCAAAAACCTGCTGCCCTTCGTTTCGCCAAATAGTAGACTTGTCTCGTAAAATTTGTGCACGTTTTGTTTTTAGAAACCTTCAACATTTTAATGTTTATTAATGGTCGTAGTAACAAAAATGATGGAACTTATTTTTAATAAATTAAATACTTCTCTAAGTTTCGGTTTAATTTGTGTGTGCCCTTGTCTTTCCTACGGAATTGCGACAATGTTGAGGAAACGTATCTAGCCTATCGCGACACGACAGTAGTAGTGTCGCGATGGTTATCTTTATAAATGCTGTTTTTATCGTGAAAAAAAGGTATACAAGAGGGTGAACATAGTCCCAATATATAAAGGAGGAGATCGATCCGAGGCCAAAAACTATAGGCCAGTGTCGCTTACATCTCATCTAACTAAAATATTTGAAAGAAAAGTTACAGAAAATCTATGACTTTTTGGAGACTCGGAAAAAATTCACTGATAACCAACATGGGTTTCGGTCAGGCAGATCATGCCTATCACAAGTAATGGAACACTACAACAACATTATTGATGCACTTGAAAGTAATGAAAACTATGATGTACTGTACACAGACTTTGCTAAAGCGTTTGACAAGTGTGACCATGGAATCATAATACATAAACTGAAATATGTGGGAATAACAGGAAAAGTAAGGAAATGGATATATTTCCTTAGTGAGCGGCGGCAAGTCGCTACAGTACAAGGAGTATCTTCATCAGAATCAGAGGTCCTCAGCTCAGTACCACAAGGAACAGTATTAGCTCCACTATTCTTCATAATCATGCTAACTGACATAGATGAGGACGTTACCAGAGACAGCACAGTAACATCCTTTGCGGATGACACAAAGATCAGTAGAAAAATAAGGAACCCAGAAGATATAGGATCTCTACAAACCTACTTAAACAGAATCTACAAGTGGACGGAAGACAACAATATGAAGTTTAACACCGAGAAATTTCAGCTATTACGGTACGGAAAAAGAGAAGACCTAAAATCCATGGATTATTATACCCCAAATGGACAGGAAATTCAGAGAAATTCTAAAGCAAAAGATTTAGGGGCTGTAATGACTGATGATGCGAAATTTGAAACACAAAATAAGATAGTAGTAAACAGAGCAAAAAGAATAACGGGACAAATATTGAGAACCTTTAAACGAAGGGATAGGAATGTAATGATTCCTCTACTGAAAACACTGATAATACCCAAATTGGAATACTGCTCAGTCCTAACATCCCCATATAAAAAAGAAGACATTAGACAGCTAGAAGGGATTCAGAGAAGCTTCACAGCCAAGATCAAGGGGTGCAAAGAACTAAATTACTGGGAAAGGTTACGCGAACTAAACCTATATTCACTGGAAAGGAGAAGAGAGAGATACACCATTATTTACACTTTGAAAATAATGGAGAAACTAGTTCCTAATCTTACTCTGAACCCTGTAACTCCCCAAACAACAGTGGAAAGTAGAAAAGGAAGACTGTGTCGTCCCCAAATTAAAGATGAGACAGGGAACATCCTTAACCCTGAAAGAAAATAGTTTTTTTGTGAGAGGACCAAAACTGTTTAATCAGCTGCCCAAAGACCTAAGAAACACGAGTGGTGTTGCAGTGGACATCTTTAAAAGAAGATTAGACGCTTGGCTCAGAACAATCCCCGATGAGCCGGGCGTACCTGGCTATGTGAGGTGGAGAGTACAAGAAACCAACTCACTACTTCACCAGGCCAACTCGAGAGGAGGGGCGACAAGCTTGACCTTCGTGAAATGAGAAATCATCGCGCGGAACCTTTGAAAGGTATAATTATGTTTAAGTTAGGGTGGTTAAATTTATTAGGCTTTTAGAGTGGATAAAAGTTGCTATTCAGAATTAAATGTGCGAAATGTTGCGGTTTTATTGGGTAGCCAAACGTTTTTGTGTGTGTGTGTGTGTGCATCACGCGCACGCACGCGCAGATTTACATCCTACTGGAATAAATGTACATTTAAAATTGGCCAAAGTCCACACCGTCCACTCTGTTACGATATTTTGAACCAAATGCGTACCGTTAATATCAATGGTTGAAAACCTTTGAAATCCTCTTCAATGGGAGAATTACATATTTCATTCATTAGGCTTGAGGACGGCATACGCTCGTAAATCTATAGAAACCCGATTCATGTGTATATGGACATACTTCGTTCTTAAGTAGGGTGGCCAGACGTCCGGCTTTAGGCGGACAGTCCGCCTTTTGAGCACTATGTCCTTAGGGTGGCCATTTCCAAAAAGGAGGACACTGCGTATGTGGCCGTACGTTATTATCATATACATACAAAGGTGGGCACCCGGGCCTCAAAAAGGACCGACGGTCACGGTCCTTTCTGAAGATAGGACCTAGGAACGACTCGGTCCTCGGTCCTTATATATAAGTGAAAAATTTGATTAAAATGAAATTAAAGACACCGGAAATCTTTAATTTTAGTAACGTAAATTATAATTAATACAATACATAAATGATGAAAAAAGGTTAAGTTAAATGCTTGAGTTTCCCTTCAAGAAGACTAGCATTTCAAAATGGCTGTCACTGAGCCTTGACCTTTTCGGCTTGAGGACGTCCTTCCCCAAAGAGAAGAGCCTCTCCACGACGGCACTGGATGGGATAGGCGTGTTAAACTTGATGAACAAGTCCTTCAACGCCGGGCTGGGGAACGAGTCCTTGTTGAAGATGAAGGGTTTCACAGGCCTCTCGCTGAGAAATGTCTCCACCAACTTGGTCCCGGTCTCCTTCGTCTTCTCCCCGCCCTCGTAGAGAGCCTCAAAGAAGTCGTCATTGTCCTGGTCATTCTCACCCTCGCTGCTGCTGGTGTCCTTGCCTGAGTCCGCTCTTACCAGAATCCTCTACACCATAGACATCATCTGCTTCTTCACCTTGGCCTTGATCTCCTCGACGTCATACATGACGTCGTCCTCCACCAGCCTCACCCAGCCCAATTTGAACTTGGGGTGTAGCGCAGCTGCCAGGAGGAAGTCCATATCCTCAAAATGGGGACCAAACCGACGTTTGATCCCATCCCTGACAGCTAATACCAGTGGTTGACACATCTTGACATCGCTGCTTTCCATCTGCTCCTTCAACATTTTGAGAGAGATGGCCAGGGTGGGCAGGAGTGCCCCCATGTACGCCTTGTCCTTCCCTTGCAGGATGTCCAAGGCCTTACAGACCGGCTTCATCACCTCAAGATACTCTTTGAAGAAGTTGATATCAGCTGAAAAAATAGTTAATATTTTAGTCCTGTACTTAAACTTTTTATATTGTACTTTTTACTTTTTACCTTTTCAAAAAGAAAAGTAAAAAAATCAAATATGTATATTGCTCACCAGACGAGAACGAAGGCACCCCAAGAATGTTGCACGTCTGGTGTAGTCCATGAAGCTTCTTCCTGTCTCCGAAGATGTCGACCAGGCGGGACTCCCCGTCGTAGACGGAGTTCCATCTCGTAACGGTGGGGACAGTCAGCTGCATCCCTATCTCGGCCTTGATGGTGTCTGAGGCTTGTGAACTTCTTGACTGCTTGTTCCACAGCTCCGTAGCTTTACCAAAGGCGGTCCGGTACGCTTTCCTGTAGGATGGGAGTTCTTCAGGGCCTTGTCAGCGTCGGAGGTGGCCACTAGGTTCAGGGTGTGGGCGGCGCACCTTGTGTGCTTCGGCAGGACGTATTCAGGATCCTCCGTGGCACCGGCTAAAAAGAAATGTTCAATTTATTCAATAATATATTTGAGTGAAAAGAAAATACCTTACAAGACTTGTAAAAAGTGAAAAAAAATCAAGAAATAATAAATAATCCATAATTTACCTTCCAAAAGCGATGCCAGATCCTCAACCTGAACGACGTCATCATCATCTTCAAATAATCACTAAACACACTAAAATCACTAAAAAAGACCGTCCGGAATTGCTTAAAAGTGGACCGTCGCTCCTCATTTCGGTCCTCACTGAGAAAAGGACCGACTTTCCCGCTCACGGTCCTTAAAAAGGACCGAGTTCCTGGAGTTCGGTCCTGCCCACCTTTGTGTGTGTATATATTATATATATATATGTATATGTTAACGACCAAACGGCCACATACGCAGTGTCCTTTTTAAATGGCCACCCTATTCTTAAGGAGAGGAAAAGTTAGAGAGCACGTGACACTGACAAGGTCAAGTCGCCCCGAGAAGTACATAAAGAAAAAGCCCAGAGTTAAAAATAAAGATGAACTGACGGAGGAAAAATAATTGGACGAAAACTTTAATACCACTGACGGAAGTTGCCTTGTCATCAATGAACATCATATGACAGAAGCCTTGCTGCTAAACGTGGGTTCCGAAAACCACGGGTAGCTACATCATCTAAACGCAAAGAACGGTTACTAATCAGATCTAATGCCGCTTAACTTCGCTGATCTGGCGGGAAGCGGTGATGCAACATCGCCCGGTCTTCGTGGGTATGACAAGCCCCAAGAAAGGAAATGGGAGGGCACGAAAAAAAAAGGAGTTGTCCCCCAGACACGAGATTTTTTTTTTTTCCCTTTGGGATTGACAGCCGTTTCTTCAAACCTAGACAGGTTCATATCACGACAAGACTAAGTTAGAGGCGGGACAAAAGCTGCGAGAGTCGGAGGAAATCAAATATCGGGCCAACAAAGAAGCACCCTCTGCAAGAGTGGACCGAAGACGCGTCGAGGCCGGACGGGAATGTAACTCCGGGAAGCACTGCGAATGAAAGGTTGAATAGAGAGGGCAAAAAATAAACACGCTCAACAGTGAGAGGAACATGACAATGCGGGCAAGGCTCAAGAGGATTTCTAGACATAAGGTGACTGTGGGTCAAACGGGTATGACCAATTCTCAGACGAGCCAATAGAACTTCCTTATGCCGAGATTTGTGATACGAAGAAACCAATGACGAAGAACAGGCTTGAGACGGTGGAGTTTGTTTACATCGATGCCATCCCAGTCGCGCTGCCACAGCGACCTGAAATGGCAGCGGAGAGAAGAAACGAAATCTGAAAAGGGCAAAGATTTAGGGGTAATAGGAAGAGAGCAAGCTCGTCTGGCTAAAAGGTCCACCGCCTCGTTACCGGCAATACTCACATGAAGAGGGATCCAACAGAAAGAAATATGTTGTGCGGAATAAGCAGTGAGAAAAGGGATAAATTGCTGTATTCATTGGACCAGAGGGTGTTTAGGGTCATACGATTCGAAGGACATCAGAGCACTACGGGAATCCAAAAAAATAATAAACGAACTCGTGGGGGGGGGGGGGAAGAGCACCAATGTAGGTTAGAGCTTCCAGACTAGCAAAGAGCTCTGCTGAGTAAATGGAAGTGTCGTGAGGGAGATGAATACTCCGAACAGTCTTACAAGGGAGATGGAAAACTGCCGAAGCGGCTACGCCTAATGGAGACTGGGATATGGATGGAAGAAGTGAGACAAATAAGGTGTTCACGGAACAAGGACAATGGGACAGTGGAGTGTCTAAGGACTAGGGGTGAACTTTTTATTAAAGGGACACAAATCTTTGCAATAGGAAATCGGATATACAATCAACGGATGAAAGACCTGAAGTGAGACTGGGAGGAACTGAGGAGGAGGAAGAGCATGATGAGAGAGGAAGGCATGGACAGTTGAAGTAAGGTGCCATGAATCATCTAGAGGAAAAGTTGTATCAGAGGCAGTACAAAGACGGGAGGAAGGAATCCTATGAGCGCGGTAATAGCTTTTTGTCTGAAAGTATGCACGACGGTACCAAAGGGGAGAGGAATCGCGCTCCGCCTGAAGACTAGACATCGGTGAAAAGCGAAAGGCTGTGGTAGCCAGGCGGAGACCCTAGTTGTGAAGAGGATTCAGGATTCGTAATTCTCGATTGAACTAGAGAGGTGGACAGACGAGAGTGTACGCTTATCAGCGCCCCAAGACACGTGGGAGAAATTATCTTAAAATGTAAGAGTACGCCGAGTGGAAAGTCTCAAATTCTTCAAATGAGGTACCCAAGTAAGACGGGAGTCGAGGGTGATGCCTAAAAATTTAAATGTGTCCCTTAACGGAATGGAATTACCGGCTAAAATCAGCGAGAGAGGTGGAACAGAAGTAGTCCTACGTCTATGAAAAGACATCACAGTCGTGGCTGAGGAAAGACGGAAACCCACAGAAGTTGCCCATTTTTCGACGGCATTAACTATCATACAAGCTGCACCTGCCTTGCAGCCACTCGTGCCTTGCACCGTAAATGGCAAGATCATCAGTGTAGAGAGAACACTTTATGGAAGATGGTAAAAAATGGACAACAGAATTCATAACCAGAGAGAGACAGAACGCTGAGGACAGATCCCTGCGGTACTCCTTCCTCTTGTGTGGTTAAATTGAAGAGAGAGCTACCAACTCGAACTCGAAAAGTTCAGTTTCTTAAAAAATTAGTAATACAAAGAGGGAGAAAGCCCATAAAATCCATAGAATGGAGACGTTGAAGGATATAATACCTCCACGTAGTGTCATAGGCTTTGTGGATGTCGAAAAAGATAACCACGGTAATTTGTTTGCGAGAAAATGCAGTTTGGAGATCATGGCTAAGGAGAAGTAAAGGGTCTAGGGTACTACAGAATTGAAACCAGACTGAGATGGCGGGGGGAAGGAGTCCTCGCCACTCTAGGATAAAGGACAGTCGGGAAGCGACCATCTTTTCCATGAGCTTGCAAATACAGCTGGTCAAGACAATCGGGCGAAAGTTTTGAGGAAGGGAGGCGTCCTTGTCAGGCTTCGGGAGAGAAATAACTATGGCCTCACGCCATCTAGCGGGAAACATACCCTCAATCCAAATACGGTTAAAAACAGTAAGTAAAAAGTATAGGATCGAAATATGCTTGGACTGCAACATTTTCTAATGGATACCATCCGGGCCAGGCGCTAAGTTTCTCCGAGAGGATAGGGCAGATTTAAGTTTACGCATCGTCATCAATCGATTATAAGGTTCATTGTTCGGGCGATCGAAATGGAGATCCTCTCTCTCCATTACATCTTTCTGTAAATGGAAAGCTGGACCATATCCGGCGACACTTGAAGCTGCGGCAAACGAAGCAACCAGAGTACTCGCCACTTCTTTTGAGTTAAAAATGTCCCTGCCATTGACATGGGGGACTGGGGAATGAACTTTCGGCAGATGCGGCGGACCCGGTTCCAAATCGTGGCAATAAGGTTCATCTATCAAAAGCTTTTGATAGAGTGTGGCACAAATCTTTAATTTCAAAACTGCCCTCCTGTCGGTGTCTGTCCTATCTGTGCCTTCATCTCTAATTTCTTTTCTGGCCGATCTATAGCTGCAGTTGTAGATAGCCATGTTCTTCTGCTAAAGCTATTAACAGTGGTGTTCCTCAGGGTTCTGTCCTCTCACCCACTCTTTTCCTTTTATCTGTTAATGATCTTTTAATTCGCACTTCCTGTCCTATTCACTCTTATGCTGATGATTCCACTCTTCACTTCTCCACCCGCTTCCCAAAGCGTCCCTCACAGCAGTCCTTCATGATTCGCTTAGGACAGCTGTGGGACACCTGACCTCTAATCTTTCTGCTATCTCTGATTGGGGCGGAGAAAACTTTGTGGCTTCCAATGCCTCAAAAACTCAGTTCCTCCATCTGTCTACTCGTCACAATCTTCCACACGACTATCCCCTTACCTTCAACAACACACAACTCAATCCTTCCCCTTCTCTTAACATTCTTGGCGTTTCTTTTTTTCGTGATCTTCCCTGGAAAGATCACATATACTCTCTTTCTAAAACAGCTTCTAAGAGGTTAGGTGTGCTGTACCGCCTCCGCGGTTTCTTCACCCCAACTCAGTTGCTCTCTCTATACAGGGGTCTTGTTCGGCCCTGTATGGAGTATGGTTCTCATGTGTTGGGTGGTTCAACCCATACAGCCATACTTGACCGGGTGGAATCAAAGGCTTTTCGTCTCATCAATTCCCCGCCTCTTACTGACTGTCTTCAATCTCTCTCTCTCTCTCTCTTTACTATCGCTATCATAACGAACTTTGCTCTTCTGAACTCTCTAACTGCATGTCTCCTCCTTTAAGGAGAGCACGCAGTACCAGACTTTCTACACTTTGTCATTCCTTTTCTGTCCAACTATCTAATGCAAGGGTTAATCGGTATTTTCAGTCTTTCATGTACTCAACCGGTCAACTCTGGAACAATCTTCCTCAATCCATCTTTCCTTCTGGCTATGACCTCCCATCTTTCAAACGCAGTGTCTAGGCATCTCGAAAATCCCGGACCTTGATTTTGGCTCTTATTCTTCTATGGGAGGGGAGCTTTTGTGGGCATTTGCCCTTGGCCCCTCCTTCCTGCATAAAAAAATTGGGGTCGAAGATGTGATCTCGGAGACGTATTGTTGCCAGGAATGATTAAGGACTCTACGGGCCACTGCCCGAGCCCTTTGCATGGCAATACCGTTATCTGGAAATTTATGGCGGTAAAACCGGCGAGTAGCAGATTTCTTGTTCGGACAGCCTCCGCACACTTCGGAGACCACCAGGGTACGCGGGTCAAATGAGATGTACACTGTCTACTGGGAATTATTTTTTAGCCGCATTCAAAATTCTCGAACCCAGGAAATCTAAACATTCGTCCACCGATGAAAAATCATGGGCTGTACAGGACACGTAGGTAAGACTATGGTCGGACTCCCAGTCGGCCCCATTAAAAAGCCAACGGGAGGAAAGTGACAGATTAGTGTTGGGAACAATAAACGACAGCCGCACCGGGAAATGATCACTCCCGTAGTCATTCCCCAGGACTTCCAGGAAAAGTCCAGGAGAGCATCGGTGCAGGATAAAGTATCAGGGTGAACGTGATAGTAAGTAGGAGCACCTGAGTTGAGACAGTGGAGAGAATGGGATGACATCAGGGAGATCAAGGAACCAGCCAAGAAGGTGTCCCGAACATTACCCCACACTGGGCTACGACTATTAAAATCACCTAAAAGTAAGAAAGGTCTAGGGAGTTGATCAACAACTTCCACAAGCTCCTCCCGAGAGATGGGGGCGTGTGGAGGGAGATAAACGGAACAGACGGTATACTACCGAGACAAAGAAAGCCGGACAGGAACCACCTGCGACATAGATCGAAGTATTAGTGGATAACAAGGAACTGATCTATGAACAAGGATGGCTGAACCACCTCGACGACCGTGAGCCTGCAGAGGATTTGTAAAGATGATATAGCCAGTAGGAGAAGGTATAGATCGAGAACCCAAAATCGTTTCTTGGAGACAAACACAAGTGTCCCGTAGTGTAAATCCTTACGGTACAAAAGAGTTCGTCTCCGACGAATTGCATTCTAAACCTTGAACCCAAAATTCCTTTGTTCTGACATCACAGAGTGTGCATTCTTTCATACGCGGAGAAATCCCATGTAATCCACATAAATCCCAGAAATCCCATGTAATCCGTAGAAATCCCAGTAATCCCATTAATCCACATAAATCCCAGTAATCCCAATCTAAATTGTTAGATGCGAGGTGCTTATGAAAATATGCACATCGCATGAATTCTTCGATCCCTCCGCGTCTCTATTATTGTCAGCATCACGTGATGCAAGGCAAGCGTCTATAAACACCTCAGTTTTTATATTTTTTTATTATTAAATTTTCCTAAAATCTTGACCTATTCCCATAGATAAAGCATAATTGTGTCAACCTATAGCCCACCAGATTTCCCCTAGCTCGACCTACTCGCATACCAAATTTCAGCTCTCCCTAACCCCTATTTCTCTTTTCCAAAGAATCACGCAAAAGTGGTTATCTCGAATATGAAATTCATTTGCGCCCTATAAATTCCTTCCAAATCAGTTCCCTTTTGTATAGGTTCGACCCTCCTGTCATGCCGCCCCTCTGGCGCCTCTCGATCCTATAATTATGCTTTATTATCAAAAGAAAAATGTAAATTCCGCGAAACCTATTTCGATCATGATTGGTTCGCCCCCGGAACTCTCCCGAAGTTCCATCTCCCAATCGAGGCAGTCAATTAACGTCGCCTCCGCTTAAATTCGAATATAGAAAACTATTATAGGCGCTTGCTGTTAGGCTCCGCCCGTAAGAGGGTGACCCTTA
>JAJOZX010006978.1:0-241777 GCA_023014485.1 Bathynomus jamesi | reverse complement strand
ATTAATTTCGTGGCGTAAAGACAAAAGGGCCTTGAATGTTGCGTGAAAGGTTTCGACTACATAGGTTCGAATTTCGAGAGAGTTGAAATTTTACCAAGATAATTTTTTTATATGTAATGTGCACAAGTGAATATTATAAGAAGCAAGGTGGAATTAAATAAAGAAACTAATACAAAATAAAATTTCAGAGATTTCAGTTAGCCTTCATGGCGTAAATTTGAACGGGACTAAGTCTAAAATAAACAATTTGTTTAATATAAATTTCAAATGGTTGAAAACAGTTTCCAAAAGAAACAAATTATATCCACAGATTGATGAAATTATGCCAGTGTGTGGAAAAACCGGTTGGAGTTTTGTGCTTCAAAAAAGCGGTTGTGGCCGACGGGAGGATTTTCTACGAAATAATGGAAATACAAAGCTGTGTGTGTGTGGTGTGTGTGTGTGTGTGTGAAGACAAAGTGAATATACTCCTGAGTTTTTGGAAATTTTAGTAGTTTAATTATGTTTATATATTGGTTTAGCTATCGATCGTCATTAACCACTTTTGATTTGAAAATTTTGGAGATTACACGTACACATTACATTGAATATGACTATATGACTATAAAGAAACCTATCACTGAAGTCAAAGAAATGCTAGTGAAAAAGGATGGCTTCTGGATTTCTAAAGTTCAATGATGTTTGCGGATGAAGTCAATGAATTAATTACTCAAAATTTCTAACCGAGTCATTTCCCCTTTTTGCGTTATTGACGCTTTATAATTGTCTATCTCAGGTAGAAAAATTAGGGGAAGATCAAAGGGTTACAGAGATGATAATTTAAATTTAATATTGGGTACACCTAATTCTCAGGAGTGTTCAGAAAAATGCTACGGCAACATTAATTTATTATTATTTCATAATGGCAAACGAGGTATTTTATGGAAAACTTTAAAATCTTTGCTGATGTTACCTGTAACTGATCGTTGGCTGATTACGTTTAATTTTTTCTAGGTGGGTATTAACTAGTTTTGAAAAATTCCAAATAACAAACCAATTTTTCATTCACTTAATTACTATTTAAAGGGTTTGGCGGAATTCAATTTAGTCATTTTAAGTATAGCCTAAATTCATTCAATTAATCAAATAAAATGCAAAGAAGGAGTTGTCTTTCCCTTTTTCCTCATCAATACGAGAGTCATTAAAAGACTGTGGAAATTTAAAAGGTTGCATTCAGTATTTGTTACATGCACAGTGTCGGGGCAATGTGATAGCTTATTTGACGGAAGAACTCTTATCTTTTGATACAGGAGAGTCATCCGTACACCCCAAATTCCGAGAAAGAATTTCTCGATGGCCTTGATAAATGTTTGTCATTGATCAAGTGACGTTGGATCTGTTTAGTAGTTGGATGGGTGATTGCCCTCTTCGTTCAGGTGATGTAGAATCCAGAAGTAGGTCCTCTCCAACCCATGACTCTTGCCGTTACGAAGGATGTTAACCCTTTCACTACTCAGAACTTGTGTGCACATGTTATTTACACGTATATACTATACGTTCTCGGTAGTGAAAGGGTTAAACAACCTTAAACATCATTGTTCATCACTGATCAAAATTTTTTAAAAATTAGTCAGAAAAACAATACAGCTTACCTATAGTTTTACAGTTTTTCAAATAAAGAAATATTTTTTCCTGTACAGTTAAACATTTATATTACATTAATATGTTTAAAGCATTTTTTTCTGAATGTGCTGTTATGAAGCATGGAAGCGTTTTAGGCAAACTTATTTGGATCCATTTCATTTATTGCAGAAGGGAAGTGAACTGGCTAATAAATAATAATAATAATAATAATAATTAGCAAAAGGTGAAGATATACAGAAATTGCTGTCATATTGTTCGGTTATTTTACACAATTTTTATACATCTATAATTACTGTACGAATCATTATTACTTTTAAATAAAATGATCATTTGAGCAGATGAGATCGGATATCATTTGTAGGAACCATTTCCTGCAGTGTCCATTGTGAAATTTTGTTTTGTTTATGAAATATCCGGTATGTCAAGTGTTATAATGATGCCGTGTTTGATGCGGGGTGACTGCGCTTTGAATGATGAAGTTGAATTTTATTAATAACTGAATACACTGACAACAACAATGAGTTTTTTTTATGCGGGAAGGTCATAGACAGGAGTAAAGATGGATTGAGGAAGATTGTTCCAGAGTTCACCGGTTGAGTAGATGAAAGACTGAAAATACCGATTAACCCTTACATTAGTTAGTTGGACAGAAAAGGAATGAGAAAGTGTAGAAAGACTGGTACTGCATGCTCTCCTTACAGGAGGAGGCATGCAGTTAGAGAGTTCAGGAACAATGTCCGTTATAATAGCGATAGTAAAGAGAGAATGAGGCAACATTGCAGCGAAGAGAGAGAGACTGAAGACAATCAGTAAGAGGTGGGGAATTGATGAGATGAAAAGCCTTTGATTCCACCCGGTCAAGTACGGCTGTGTGGGTTGAACAGGGTTGACAAGCATACTCCATACAGAGGCGAACAAGACCCCTGTACAGAGACAGCAACTGAGTCGGGGTGAAGAAACCGCGGAGGTAGTACAGCACACCTAACCTCTTAGAAGCTTTTAGAAAGAGAGTATATGTGATCTTTCCAGGAAAGATCACGAGAAAAGGGAACGCCAAGAATGTTAAGAGGAAGGATTGAGTTGTGTGTTGTTGAAAGTAAGGGGATAGTCGTGTGGAAGATTGTGGCGAGTAGACAGATGGAGGAACTGAGTTTTTGAGGCATTGAAAACCACACGGTTTTCTCTGCCCCAATCAGATATAGCAGAAAGATCAGAGGTCAGGTATCCCATAGCCGCACTAAGTGAATCATGAAGCAACTACTGTGTGAGACGCTTTGGGAAGTGGGTGGAGAAGTGAAGAGTGGAATCATCGGCATAGGAGTGAATAGGACAGGCAGTGCGAATTAAAAGATTATTAATAAATAAAAGGAAAAGAGTCGGTAACAGGACACAACCCTGAGGAACACCACTGTTAATAGCTATAGGAGAAGAACAGTGGCCATCTACAACTGCAGCTATAGATTGGCCAGAAAGGAAATTAGAGATAAAAGCACAGGTAGAAGGATAGAAACCGAAGGAGGGCAGTTTCGAAATTAAAGATTTGTGCCAGACTCTATCAAAAGCTTTCGATATGTCTAGCGCAATAGCAAAAGTTTCACCGAAATCCCGAAAGGAGGATGACCAAGAGTTAGAGATATATGCAAGAAGATCGCAAGTGGAGCGTCCCTTGCGGAATCCATACTGACGATCAGAAAGAAGATTGTGAGAAGAAAGGTGTTTAAGAATCTTCTTATTAAGGATAGATTCAAAAACTTTGGAAAGACAAGAAATCAAAGCAATTGGACGATAGTTGGAAGGTTGAGAGCGGTCACCCTTCTTTGGGACAGGCTGAATTAAAACGAACTTCCAGATGAGAGACAAATTCAAAAGAGTTTGCCTAGGCAGGGTGTCAGCACAGAAGCACAGTTCTTAAGAACAGCAGGAGGAGCACCATCAGGACCATACGCCTTCCTAGAGTTGAGCCCAGATAGGGCAGAAAAAACAATATGCATAAGTCATTTAATTTTAAAATATTTAGCTTTATGAAGGGTGAAGAAGGATGTTCTACATATTTCTTTGAGCTTCCCCTGTTCTAATGCAATACAGGAAATATGGATGGATGAAGGAATAATACAAGCTAAAGAGTGCATTTTGAAGAAATCTCTCAGTTTGAATAATATGAACAGAAATCTTGATATTTTTAATTTCATGTTGCTAAGGGTCGGCGATTACTTAAGGCGGGTCTTACCTGGTCATCAATGAACTAGCGAACCTTTTCCTTCCAACGTACTGACGAGGTCCTCTTCCGAACCAAAAGTAGACGGTCTCGATGGAAGGCCATTAGCGACTGATTTATTTAAAAGAAAAAATATAAAAATTTAATATTCTTGTTAGTCTTACCCTTGGAGAAATAGAGGAAATAAATTAATCTCGATTTATATTTTATTTACACAAGTGTCCCAAAATAATCCTTATAGATCGAGAAGTTACAGTATTTTTACGTTGACACTGGTTTAGGAGAAAAATCTGAATTAAAGTTTCAAAATTAAAGTTCAACTCTAAGTCAGTTCACAGTTTGATAAATCTTAAGATGTCATCACCTGAATTTTGAAAATATAACTATATGGCCGTAATCTACATAACAATATAATACTTTTTTCAAGAGTACTGTTTTTTGTGTAAATACGTTATAAGCAAGTTATTATGAAATATGGTAGCTCGGTGCTATTCATTCATTGCATTTTGGTATGATTTTGCAGGTGATGACATTTCCTTAAGATTTATTCGTGATATTTTTGTTAGTTTTAACGAAAATATCACAACTTAACCAATCGTCAAAGGCGTAAAATTTTCCCTTAGGTTTCGATTAATAAAATTAATCGAAACCTAGGGGAAAATTATCGAATGCCCGGTTAGGTCAACTGTACGCCTTGACGATTGGTTAGGTTAAGTAGTGATAGTTTTGTTAAAACCAATAAAAATATCGCGAATAACTGCCTCGAGTAAATCTTAAGGAAATGTCATCACCTGCAAAATCATACCAAAAAGCAATGAATGAATAGCAACGAGATATTATATTTCATAATAACTTGCTTATAACGTATTTGTACAAAGAACAATACTCTTGTAAAGAGTATTATATTGGGATCACCTGAAGATCAGGGCACCCAGCCTTCTTTAGTTAGCTTTATAAGGCTAACTAAAGAAGGCTGGGGGCCCTGATCTTCAGGTGATCCTTATATTGTTATGTAGATTACGACCATATAGTTATTTTTTAGAAATTCAGGTGATGACATCTCCTTAAGATTTACCGCCACCGAACCAGTTTACAGATATATACTGTAAGAGTTCTTAATATTACTGTAAATTCTTAATATTCAATCTGCTACAAGAACTCCGTGGAATGATGAGATTGAAATACTATTTAAATCTGAGACGACATTAAGATTTTCCAAGTTGAGTTTCGTAGATTAAAAATTTAAATTTCACTTCCAAAGTTTTTGTTGCAACCTACAGTACGAGTATATAGAAAAAAATTTGGGATTACCTGAAGATCAGGGCCCCCATGTATTCTTGTTTTTTGCTTTACAGTACCAAATATAATAATAAATTAAATTGAATGCCCGGTTAGGTCAACTGTACGCCCTTGACTATAGGTTAGGTTAAGTCGTGATATTTTCGTTAGTTTTAACGAAGATATCATTTGGTAATTGAAGCTGGAGATCCTGATCTTCAGGTGATCCAAAATTTAGAATTTGTCACTATTTAAATAAAGAACCCTTAAATATATTTTATATTTGTACAGTTCCTTGAAAAGTTAATAAAATTTACTAATTTATACACTAAATCTACAGTTAACATCAAACTATTTTTATTTAAATGTTACTATTAGAAATTGTAATGAAAAAAGTAATTTATAATTTTACACATATTCTACTAAAAAACTATGGCTAAATTAAATGAATAGGTTAAAGCAACAGACAATAATATAAATAAGGAGTTCTCTAGTACAAGTTCAGCGTGCGAAATTCCCTCTGGCCCGTTGGCCCGAGGCCAGTTGTTTTCTCATCAGATCAGTAATTTTCATAAGACAGCTGGTCCGAGTGGCTGGCGATGTTTTAACTTAAAACACTCCGACCAGCTGTCTTATGAAAATTACTGATCCGATGTGAAAACAACTGGCCTCGGGCCAACGGGACAATGGGGCAGCGGGAATTTCGCACGCTGAGTACATCAATATTTTGTGTTTCTTAATCAATAAACCATAAAAATACAAGTCTAAGCTTTTAAATCATGTAATTCAATCCCAAGATAATACAATGAACTTACGTCAGCGGGTATGAATCTACGAATAGGGTCAGTTAAAAAAAAAACGCCAAATCAAAACGTTACTTATGATGAATAAAAAGACTTGTAAGGCGATATGCTTGAAAGTAAGGTTAAACTTTTTTAGAATATAGTCAGGTATTTAAACTCGACAAGTAACAAGCGAGTACAAATTTTATTGGAGTCTTTCACTCAAGCTGTAAAAGTTCGAATGAAACCGTAATAAGATTTTTTTTAAATTAACTTACTCGGTGTGCGCATAAGCGAGGTAGTTGGTTGAATATGGCAATAAAGAACTTTAATGCCATATCTCCTCAATATGGTGCACCTAACTTATGAAGTTTAATTTTTCGCCTAAATTAATGCCAAGCACTTTGACTTCCTTTACACCTCCATTCTTCTTCAAATATGAACGTAAAGTCGAACACTTGTTCTAATTAAAAAATGAGTGAAGTGAGTGAATACTTCCTATTTTAACATATTTTTTATCTATCTGTTCATACATGATTGCACTGAAGTTTATTGCAAAATTAGTGGTAACTAACATACTAACTAACATACTAACATATTGTATTCATCTTACAGAATGGCGAAATAATGCTCCAGTTCTCTTCCGTGAAGTTGAAGGAAAAGAGGAAAACTTTGGAGCGATGCATTCTTTCGACGGAAGAATCTCTTAAAATCAAAGAAAATCACTCTCGAGGCCAACAAGAAGAAATATCCACGGTAGATGAAACATTTTCCCAGATACTTTCGAAAAGAGGAAAAGAGAAGAAGAAAGAAATCGACGATGGAGAGAAAGATATTTTTTCTCTTGAGTTAGAGAGTAGCAAAGAAAATTGGCATACAGAAGCATTGCGGGCGAAACACACCTTCCACAAAGAAGAAAAAATTTCAGAAGATGAAGAACTGGAACTTCGAATCCTTCTTGAGGAAATGAAATCCAAATCTGGAGACGTTGAACTTTTTGTACGTTGGTGAAGCTTATTGGTAATGTTGAAAATAATTTGTTCAATATCCTAAAAAAAATAGCTTATATTAGTTTATATAGGCTGTACAGTGTACAAGCATAACTTTTTGTAATTCTAAAATCAACAAGAGCATTTCAGTGTGAGAAACTGATTTATTTATGCTTTATCCCTTGGGAGCATAATAGCATCTCAACAAAGGATAAGTACATGTATATCACTTTACTGATCTCGTTCGTAAGAGTAGCCAATAAGCCAAGTCAGGATATAACTAGATCTTTGTGGACAGGAAATAGGGTTATATCCGAATACTCTGAGTAATAGCAGTGATTGAGGGAGTTTCTCCCCAGTCAAGGCTACGTCGTGGCCAGTGTCGCAACACCGCTTCCTGTCGATGAGCGAAGTTAACCCGTTAACTGCGTGAACGCCCAGTTACGAGTCGAGCCAAAAACACGCGCTACGCAAAGAGATATCTCAGTTTAAAGTTTAAACCCGTGTATAGTGGGCTGGCCAAAAATTGAAAAGTCCTCTAGAAAAAAACTTAACGGCGTTTTTTGTTAATAGCAGGCATCCACCTTAGATAAGTAGTATTGAGGATGCCAAACAAGATATGGGTGGATGCCACTCTCAATTTTGAGTTTGAAGGTCCCATACAAGGTTACAAAAGTCAAATTCTGAAAAATTCCGAATTTTTGCACTTCAGTGGTGGCTCAATGTAACAACGTGTTTAAAGGTGTATCATTAGCACATAAAACATATTTTTGTGATTTTATGGATAATAATTGAATGTAACTATGATTGGATGTCTTTATTTCCATTAAAACTACAATTAGCATGCTGGGTGAGGTGCGCATGTGCCTACTACTACCATATAATAGCATACTTTCACATGTTGAATATTTTCAATGCACTGGCTAGCCAGACATTGGTTTGGTACAGTATATGCAATTAAAAGAGTGCAGACAGTGTCAGCTGGTAAAATAATAATAATAATAATAATACTAATGATAATAATACTGCTAAAGGATAGGTATGTTTCGAATTGTTTCAATATATCTGTGGCTACTACATACTGCCATTCCCACTTGTCTTTGCAGATAGGGAGCTCATCAGCAATGGACCCTGTAGCTGTCATCAAGCGCAAGAGGAAACGTCAGGATGTCAGTGAGGATTGTTGCTTCTTCTGCCAAAGCACTGCTGGTGATCTGCGCATAGCATCAGCAGAAGGAAAAGCAAGAACTATGACTGTGGGCGATGAAAGAACCGGGGAGATACCTGCTATCTTGATGTTTTACAAAGACTAGAAAGTCATTCCAAGGATGATTTCAATGCATTGGAACTCAAGTGTCATAAATCATGCTACTCTTTATTCACCTCTGAAGGCAAACTCAAAGGGCTGCGAAGTCAGCAGCAGACCATGGGTGCATCGGCGACCACAAAAAGTGCAGGCTCTCAGGCTTTTCCCCCAAAGTGTAGACATTCAACACCAGTGATTGACTGGACCCTCTGCATGTTTTGCCAAAAGAAGACCACAAAGAAACTGCACAGGGTGGAGACAATGGAGATGTCAGATGACTTGATCCAGCGTGCCAAACACGACCCTGTCATGAGCATATTGTTGTCAGCGGTGAGTGATGTGATTACAGTTGAAGACTACTATCATCTGGCATGTTTGGTGACATTTGAGAGGCGTACTAGAAAACAAGCGGTGTCAGAGGAGCAGCAATGGCCTGAAAATGAGTGCATGACGAAGCTGTGCAAAGACTTGACAGTAGGCCTGTCTCGGGGTCACGTATACGACATGGGAAACGTCTGGGACACATACGAGAGTATGTGTAATGACACCGGCATCACCGTGAAATACTCCAGAAGAACAACGTTCTACGAAGATGTTCAAAGGCTGCTTGGATCAAACGCCAGCTATATACGCCCATTGTCAAGGGGCCCGCTGCTGATTTACCCTGGAGAGAGCTCAGATTTCATCATCTCCAAAACATTGGCTAAGTCTTGTGAACAAGGTCCTATCACCTCTGAGTCAGAGGATACTGAAGATGAAGATGCTGATGTCCGCATGTGTGCCACTAGCAGCAGATTCCAAGATATGGTAAACGTGGCTCTGAAGGTTCGACAAGATCTTGAAACTCCTGGACACTCCGAGACATGGCAAGGTCTTGATCAGGAACACGTTAATTGCGTCATACCCAACAGTCTGCACCCGTTTCTACGACTGCCTTTTGGGGGAATGGATGCTGTGGATGAGGGAAGTGATGAGGACCAGAAAGTGAAGCAGAGTGTTTGTAGCATTGCCCAGGACATAGTCTATGCAGTCTCCAACCGACGAAAGCTGACACCAAAGCCACCCGCTCAGAAGCACTCCTAGATCTGTTCCACGCGGAAAATCACACTATTGTTATCGACACTGTAAGAAGGATAGACACCACCATCGCTCAGAACATCCTGGAGAGGTATGCTGAGAATGGATGTGTCTACATCGTCAAAGAGAGAATGATTCACCGCTCTTGTGACAACATAGATGTCTTGAAGTCAACCTTAGACGGGAAGAACACCTTCCACAGCACTCACTGATGGTATGGCAGAGAGGCCCCCCTCCATAGCAGAGTCATGGCCAAAAGGGTGGCAAGCACAAGAGATCGAAATCTATCAAACCTGATGACCTTCAGGATTTCCAAAGGCTGGACCAGGCTACCCTCCCATCTGGCAAGAGGCTATCTCCTCCTGGCTACGACACTGACATAGACGACTTGTCACATGAAACTGAGAGGGACCGGGCACGTGCCAAGGACTTGGCCTGGGTGGTGTCACGCATCCATGATGAAGCGATGTCCGTTCCAAGCTGGGGAGCAATCAATCAATCTGTCAGCACTGCGGATCCACCAGTAACGACCGCTGGGATGTTGCCAATCCTGCAGGCACCAGCAAATGACAATGACACCATGACCACTGTCATCAATCGCTTCATGGCCATTTCTGAGTATGTCAGCCAGAAGTACACCATCATCACTGCTGATCAGCTTCTGTACAGCAGGGGTAAGGAACTAGTCTGGGCAAACTCAAAATTTGCCAACGTGGTCTTGCTCATGGGAGGCTTCCATATCTGACTCAACTTTCTGAAAGCCATTGGTCAACACATGGAAAGTGTGGGACATGATGACTTATGGACAGAGGCAGGTGTTTACGCGGCTAACACCACTGAGACAATGCTGGACGGCAAGGCCTACTACTGAGCTGTGAGAGGTCACCAGCTGACGTATGAGGCACTGTGGCGCATCAAGTGGCAGATGTTTGAGTCATGGCTGGCTGCAACTGGCAACGGAGATGAGAACGTCAAACAGCTTGCCCTCAAGGGCTGTTGACAACTTCTCAGATGTTTTGGCAGATGAGAAATTCCACAGTCTCATGGAGGAATTCAATGACCAGCACTCTGAAAATCCCAACTTCATGCTGTGGTCATCCTATATGGAAATGGTAGAGATCCTACTGGCCTTCATCAGAGCTCAGAGAGTGGCATGTAGAGTCTCCACATAGAAGCCTTTGCTGCAATGCTGCCTTGGCTAACTATCTATGACCACACAAACTATGCACGTTGGGGTCCAGTCTACTTGGCTGATATGAGAGGTCTTGAGAAGTCAGCACCAGAAGTTCATGCAGAGTTCTGTAATGGGAACTTTGTCGTCAATAGGACGGCGAAGCGCTTCAACCAAGTTTCGGCTGATCAGGCAACCGAATGGATAAATCGTACATGCAAGATGCACAACGGTATCATCGGCATCACAAAGAATGACTAAGCGAGAGAGGTTCTGCATCACATGGTCAGAGCAGTCACGCATCTCTCAAGACACAAATGCCTCTTCAATCTTCAAGATGATGATGGGGAAGCCACCTTCACTCCGGTTGACAGTCTGCCTTCTCGCACTAGGCGTGACGCTCATGATGTCATGAAGCTAGTTCAGCAGTTCAAGCAGTTTCACGTCTTCACAGTTCACGTGAGTGAAGCAGGAGATACAGATGCCGCCACTAACATCCCACTTGTTTCACTGGCAACCAAAGACACTGCACCCACAGATGTTGTGGAGAACCTGCTGACAGCTCAGGATCGAGGAAAGCAGCATGTAATCGGGTTCATGAAGGAGAGACTGATTGAACAGATAGTCGGCTTCCATGAAACGATGAAGAAACATCGGTCGAAAACCTTCGCTGATGTGTACAAAGCTACAGTTTCCACCAAGCAGAACATGCAGAAGACCATCAAAGCTGACAGAAAGCTACTACAGCGGCTCCTGAATGCCGCGACCGCAGGTCGCATGGTGGAGATGGTCAACGTCTTGAAGCATGAACTGTCCCCAGTCCCATTTAGTCTGGCGAAGGCAGGCGGAGAGATGAATTCGACATCGAAGTCTGAGCTGATGAACATCCTGATGGTTCAGCAGACCATAAGCTCAGAGGTTCCAACCTCTGATCTGAAGACCTGTGTGATGATAGATGGCCATGCACTCATCCAAGCTCTTGGCAAGCCTGGCGGCTGTCGGACATTCGGCGACTATGCTGAAGTGTTCTTCAAGGCCGTGACGAGTTATTTCAATGAACACACAACAAGAGTTGATGTCATCTTTAATTGGTACGTAGGGGAAGGATCGATCAAAGCAGTTAACAGGACAAAGCGTGCAAGCAAGAAGAAACCGATTCGGAAAGTCATTGATGGCCCACAAGTTCCACTGCCTGGAGTGTGTAAAAACTTCATTGTCTTGGATGCAAACAAGGCTGACCTATCCTTGTTTCTGTCTAACGTCATCACTGAGAAGGGCAGAGATCTTCAAGAAAGATGTCAGCTGGAGACAAGGGGTGGCTTCTCTGAAGCTACTGAAGTACCGTCAACCAGGCGACATGACGTTCCATTGCATAGCAACCATGAAGAGGCGGACACCAGGCTCATCCTTCACTCATGTGATGCAGCGTCCCAGGGCTATGAACGAATAATGGTAGTGTGCGGAGATACTGATGTAATGGTGCTGCTGATTCACTTCGTTTGCACCAAGGTCGATGAAGTGTGGATGCTGTGCGGAACGGCCAAGAACGAAAATGCTACCCCGTGCACGATGTATTCAAGAGTTTGTTGCCCCCAGTCAGGGCCAACCTGGTCAGTTTCCACGCTTTGACCGAGTGTGACAGAGTCTCGTCCTTCAGTGGTCATGGAAAAAGGAAGTGTTGGAAGGTGGGTCAAGATGGGGATATCGCAAATGTTGAGAAGCTTGTATGTCATTTGTATGGCCACCCCGGAACAACACACAGTTGATGACGCCAGAGTTCACCTTTTTGGGAAGGCCAAGAAAACTCTGGAAATGCTCCCACCGACGAAGGATGCCCTGGAGCTCCACACCAAGCGGGCAAACTATCAGGCCAAAATATGGCTCCAGGCTGACAAAGAGTACGTAAATGTTGAAGATCCGGTGGACACTTCAGCCTGGAAGTTGGAAGATGGGAGCCTTCTACCAGTGTGGACAAGACTTCCTCCAATCCCTGAAGCCTGCCTGGAGCTTGTTGTTTGTGGTTGCAAGAAAAACTGCAAGACAGCTAGATGCAACTGCTTCAAGAAAAGGATGAAGTGTACGACAGCTTGTGGTTGTGGCGACAGGGGTTGCTGTAACCCAGCTGGACAGTAGATCTATGTCTCTCTTCCGGGCTAAAATCGAGAGAAGCTGAAATGTGCTGTAAGGAACTAATAACTCTGTTCTTAAGTGATTGTAATCCACACAATTGTGACTGTCAGTGCAGCATTTCGGTGCTGTTCATCAAGAAACGTGAACTTGTAGATGTTACTAGTGTGTAAACTGTATAGTTATGGGCCTATATTTACTGCTTTGTGATTTAGTTGTGATAATTCTTTTACTGTGAGTACTTAATTCATGCCATTAAACTTATTAGGCACTAATCATGTTAAAATAAATTGTTTTGACAAACAGACTTGCTCAATGTTTTTTTTCACCAATTAAAATAAAAAATCACAAATTTTTAGCACAATTTCGGTCGTGATTAACTTGAATTTGACCTTGAGTTGGTAATTCGGATGGAATAAGCGTGTCATCATACTTCTTTATCACTGTGTGGAAAAATTACACATTTGGTCAAACCAATTGGCTCAGAATAATTGTTTTAAATTAAAATTAGAAAATAAATTTTTTTGCACAGTTTGACCGAAAATGACCTTCAAAGCCAAAAGCGAGAGTGGCATCCACCTGCATTTTGTTCCTCATCCACAAGTACATTGATTTAGCATGGGTGCCAGCTATTAACAAAAAAAGACGTTCAAAGTCGATTTTTTAATTTTGGCCGTCCACTAATATATACGGGGCTGCGCAGAAATGGTCAGAAGCAAGAGTCCGTGATATTACTGGTCGCACAGCAAACGGGTTAAGCGACATTGGGTCTGGAGAGTAGTTGGATGGAAGACCAGGTTATGTAGCAACCCGTGGTTCGGATCCTATGTAAAGCGGCAGGTTCCCTTCGTCATATGATTTTAGGTGTTGCGAAGAACGTTAAACAACCACAACATTACATTTTTCTTTGAAGTCATAACGAGGTTATTAACGCTGAATGTACGTAAGGTAACAAGCGAGTGCTTCAAAAAAAAAATTTGGATAACAGACGAAATAAAAAAGCAAAAATAAATTCTAAAGTAATATAAATGCAAATAATGACTATCGAGGCTAAAAGGGGAAATCTGACTCTACCAAAATAGTAGGATTATGCACGAACAAGTAGTATAGTAGCAAAAGGAATGGAGAAATCACGTGGTCGAGTATCATCTCATCGAGCGGCGACGACGTAGTTTGATCACGTAATCAACTGGGAAAGGGATGAAGAGAGATGAGGGGAAAATTTATGATAGGCTTGGGATTACGCACAGGATCTAGTGCCAGTGTCATTGACAATGCCAAGTGAAGGGAAAAGAAGGGGGAAAAAGCAAAATTTGAATCATTGAAAGTGGTGGGGGTGTCAAGAAGAGGTTGATAAGTGTGGCAAGATAAGGGTGGGGAATGCATTGGGTGAGTGGGGTGGAAATGGGTTGAGTGAGAGGAAAGAAGGAATACGTTTAGTGAGATGGAATGGGGCATCACACACACACACAAACCTCGTCGTAAATGCATTTTGTGACCGTGGTTTAGCCCACTCTGCATTCTTTGTTTTAAAATTCGGAGACCATCACAAATGTATAAATATAAACCATATCATGATAAGAGGTCAAAACATAAAAAATAAATATAATTTAATAAATTCTCTTCCCCGTTTAAATGTTTTAACCCTTCGTGGGCTAGGTGGGACCGACTAACAAAGAAGACTATGTGGGGTCACCCAGACCCCAAACTTCAATTGTGAATTTCTGCCATATGCTTAAGTTTATATATACTAAAGTTTGTACATATGTTGCCCTGGACACGGCACATGGAGCAATTCACCATGTGTTCCTTTTTTTTTTTGTTTTACATTTATTTAAGAATTTTTTAACTTAAAGAATTCAGCACTCAGAAACACTTTTTATATTCACAATATAGATTATAGAATAGAAAGAAATAGAAACATAGAACATATGAAACAATGTTTACTGTACACAGTCATCACATACATAGTTGGAGTGACTTTCGCAAAGAGGCACATCACATTTTGTGCATGACTTTCTCGTCTTCTTATCCATCTTCCTCGGGCACTTTCCACATCTCTTCCTACCTCCTGGATTAGGCCTTGGCTGGGGTGCTGCTTCTACCTCATCCATAAATGCCTCCATACATGCTCTAACATGCTTTGGCAAATATCTACCAGCTGACTCAAAACGTTTCTGGATTGCTGGTTTGCAGAGCTGTTCTGCTAAGTCTGCCAGAAATTTCCTTCGCCTTTGATTCCCTCGATACACATCAGGGGTTTTCTCCATGAAACAGCAACTAGCATTGTAAGTTGCAACATCTACCATCCAGTAGAAGATAACTAATGGCCATCTGTTTGTTATGCGCTTACATGAGTAAGTTTTGATAAGTTGGTCTAATTGATCAACAGCTCCTTTTGTGACATTGTAATCTAGAATTACATCAGGTTTGAAAGGTTCTTCCTGCTGCTTTTTTTTGGTCGAAATGCATGGTGCTTAATAACAGAACTGCCTTTCTTACCTTTTGGACATAGCTGCATATCATAAGATGCTGGTCCCTACTAAAGCCAACCTTTGATGAATAGAGCTGACGATCATTTGAGGCTTGAAATGATTTAGGTATTTGGCGCTTATTTTCCCTCATAGTTCCTGAGTGTTAAATTTTTATCAAGTAGTTCTATGGCAAGGTCAACATCAGTAAACAGGTTGTCAGTGGTAACATTTCTTCCTGACTTCACAATAGTTGAAGTAAGATCTCGAACAACTTTTTGGGCTTGGTGGCGTTCTGGACCTTCAGGACCTTTTGCACTGTATATCTGGCCATTTAGAAGATACCCATTCATAACGTCGGCCATACTCCAAACCTTTATGGCATACTTATCTGGTTTAGATGGCATGTATACTTTGAATGAGCATTTCCCTCGAAATGCGAGTAGAGATTCATCCACAGTTACATATGTGTTGGCCTTATAGTTTATTTGACATGCTTCAATAAACTTCTGCCAAACTTCGAATATAGGCGCCAACTTGCCTTGTTCACCATTCCTTCGTTCTGCACGAGTAGTCATGTTAACAAATCTTATTGACCTTTTTATTTCTTTGAAACGGTCACGGCTCATAGAAGCACGATAAATTGGTGGACCGGTCTTAGTACCAAATAATTCATCAACTGGGCGGAAGCTATTTTTGTCCAGCCCAGATCTGAGATGAAGTCCTAGCCATGCCATCAGCTCAATAGAATCCAGCTGTTTCCATTTTTCACCATAGAAAGCACCACCTTTTTGATTTGTTGCATCGAGAACCAATTCAACAATTTCATCTGTGATAAAGAAGCTGAAAGTAGCAGATGCAGCATGCGTAGGTACACTTTCATGAACACCACCTTCTTCACGAACAATGTTTTGCCTCACATTTCGTCTAAGCCGGGGAGGCTCAGTGCACCACACAAAGTTATCTTTCCCTAACACAATATTGTCATCATCATCATCATCATCATCATGATCGTTTGCATTATCACTATCAAAACCACTAAAGTCACTGTCAGAAGATTGTTCAACATATTCATATTCACTAGCATCAGATAAGTCTACTTCTGATTCACTATCATCTGACAAATTTGGTTGGTCTACATCTACATCTCCCTCTCCCACCCTGCTAGGAGCATAAAACGTCGATATTGGAATTGACGTTGCCATTAGAATGAAAATCTAAGAAAATTTATGAAAAAATCTGAAAAAAAAATTAAAATAAATTAGTCACATTGCAGGCGAGGTGGGGTAAGGCAGACCCAATTCAAGTTTGCTACCCTGTCACTTCTAAATGGTGACATTTTTTCTTATATTTTGTGAGTATATACCATACCTACATACAATAAAAGTCATAGATGACCAGGCTCTAAAAATAATATTTGAATGAATGGCAGATTTTTGAAATATGCTTGGGGTCCAGTGGACCCCATCAGCCCACGAAGGGTTAATCGTCAGTACAGTATATAGCTCATATATTTTTATTTTATTTATTTTCCTTATCTTTTTCCTTTTCTTCGCGTGACAGCACCCACATTCCATCCTTTTTGGACAACCACCTTATTAACACACATACATAGACATAATTTAAAAATGACTGAGGGGTAAATAGAAACACATCTGCAAACAGTATTTATTAATATGTGAAGAGATTATTTTTTGTTAATAAACTCACAGATAGTGGTTGAAATAGTCAATATATACACAATTTTTTATACAAATAATAATACATTACACGTATATAAAATTTTTATTAACATACCAAGAGATTATCTTTTATTTTTATGAGTATAGTAAATTTACCAATAATGGTGGAAAGAGTTAATATATACATTTATTTAAAAAAATAATAATACATTATATATATATATATATGTTAAACACAGACCGTGCATGGCACAAGGAACTCTTCTGGGAAAATTAAATCCACTATAGTCCGAATAAGTAATGATAAATGACAAATACCATAGTTTTTTTCCTTTTTCATGATTTTAGCCCGACGTGGGCAACGGGTCTCTCGCAAAGAGATCCCATAAATATAGCTTCCCTCACCAGCTATCTGCAAAGCAGACAGGATCCAGCTTTGGGACGTGGATCTAGGGTTTAAAGCAAACCTAGATCCCTACACTCAGAACCTCTATATAAGTAAAAGACTCGTTGCATTCACGTCGTGTTGAATAAATCAAAGAAAAAGGGGGTAACTATTGTATTTTTAGCCAAAAAAAACCAAAACTTAAACCTCAACCGGGACATTGAGCGTCCACTTTTCAAGGCACGAAACACGTCCGTTTAGTATACACAAACTCAGAATGGTTCCCTGAGAACAATATATGTTAAACACAGACCGTGCATGGCACAAGGAACTCTTCTGGGAAAATTAAATCCACTATAGTCCGAATAAGTAATGATAAATGACAAATACCATAGTTTTTTTCCTTTTTCATGATTTTAGCCCGACGTGGGCAACGGGTCTCTCGCAAAGAGATCCCATAAATATAGCTTCCCTCACCAGCTATCTGCAAAGCAGACAGGATCCAGCTTTGGGACGTGGATCTAGGGTTTAAAGCAAACCTAGATCCCTACACTCAGAACCTCTATATAAGTAAAAGACTCGTTGCATTCACGTCGTGTTGAATAAATCAAAGAAAAAGGGGGTAACTATTGTATTTTTAGCCAAAAAAAACCAAAACTTAAACCTCAACCGGGACATTGAGCGTCCACTTTTCAAGGCACGAAACACGTCCGTTTAGTATACACAAACTCAGAATGGTTCCCTGAGAACAATATATGTTAAACACAGACCGTGCATGGCACAAGGAACTCTTCTGGGAAAATTAAATCCACTATAGTCCGAATAAGTAATGATAAATGACAAATACCATAGTTTTTTTCCTTTTCATGATTTTAGCCCGACGTGGGCAACGGGTCTCTCGCAAAGAGATCCCATAAATATAGCTTCCCTCACCAGCTATCTGCAAAGCAGACAGGATCCAGCTTTGGGACGTGGATCTAGGGTTTAAAGCAAACCTAGATCCCTACACTCAGAACCTCTATATAAGTAAAAGACTCGTTGCATTCACGTCGTGTTGAATAAATCAAAGAAAAAGGGGTAACTATTGTATTTTTAGCCAAAAAAAACCAAAACTTAAACCTCAACCGGGACATTGAGCGTCCACTTTTCAAGGCACGAAACACGTCCGTTTAGTATACACAAACTCAGAATGGTTCCCTGAGAACAATATATGTTAAACACAGACCGTGCATGGCACAAGGAACTCTTCTGGGAAAATTAAATCCACTATAGTCCGAATAAGTAATGATAAATGACAAATACCATAGTTTTTTTTCCTTTTTCATGATTTTAGCCCGACGTGGGCAACGGGTCTCTCGCAAAGAGATCCCATAAATATAGCTTCCCTCACCAGCTATCTGCAAAGCAGACAGGATCCAGCTTTGGGACGTGGATCTAGGGTTTAAAGCAAACCTAGATCCCTACACTCAGAACCTCTATATAAGTAAAAGACTCGTTGCATTCACGTCGGTTGAAATAAATCAAGAAAAAGGGGGTAACTATTGTATTTTTAGCCAAAAAAAACCAAAACTTATTCGGACTATAGTGGATTTAATTTTCCCAGAAGAGTTCCTTGTGCCATGCACGGTCTGTGTTTAACATATATTGTTCTCAGGGAACCATTCTGAGTTTGTGTATACTAAACGGACGTGTTTCGTGCCTTGAAAAGTGGACGCTCAATGTCCCGGTTGAGGTTTAAGTTTTGGTTTTTTTTTGGCTAAAAATACAATAGTTACCCCCTTTTTCTTTGATTTATTCAACACGACGTGAATGCAACGAGTCTTTTACTTATATAGAGGTTCTGAGTGTAGGGATCTAGGTTTGCTTTAAACCCTAGATCCACGTCCCAAAGCTGGATCCTGTCTGCTTTGCAGATAGCTGGTGAGGGAAGCTATATTTATGGGATCTCTTTGCGAGAGACCCGTTGCCCACGTCGGGCTAAAATCATGAAAAAGGAAAAAAACTATGGTATTTGTCATTTATCATTACTTATTCGGACTATAGTGGATTTAATTTTCCCAGAAGAGTTCCTTGTGCCATGCACGGTCTGTGTTTAACATATATTGTTCTCAGGGAACCATTCTGAGTTTGTGTATACTAAACGGACGTGTTTCGTGCCTTGAAAAGTGGACGCTCAATGTCCCGGTTGAGGTTTAAGTTTTGGTTTTTTTTGGCTAAAAATACAATAGTTACCCCCTTTTTCTTTGATTTATTCAACACGACGTGAATGCAACGAGTCTTTTACTTATATAGAGGTTCTGAGTGTAGGGATCTAGGTTTGCTTTAAACCCTAGATCCACGTCCCAAAGCTGGATCCTGTCTGCTTTGCAGATAGCTGGTGAGGGAAGCTATATTTATGGGATCTCTTTGCGAGAGACCCGTTGCCCACGTCGGGCTAAAATCATGAAAAAGGAAAAAAACTATGGTATTTGTCATTTATCATTACTTATTCGGACTATAGTGGATTTAATTTTCCCAGAAGAGTTCCTTGTGCCATGCACGGTCTGTGTTTAACATATATTGTTCTCAGGGAACCATCTGAGTTTGTGTATATATATATATATATATATATATATATATATATATATATATATATATATATTATATATTATATTAGTGGTGGACCAGATATTTCGTGATATTACTATTACTATTATGGCAGGCAATGCATAAGAATTAAAATTAATGTTAATGTTTTCATTATGATAAAAATACTAACTTTCTCAGGAGTTTCAGCCACAGAAAATTCAATGAAACAAGTTTCATTCAATTTTCAATTGCTAATTTTAGAAACTGCAAATTTTGCAATGTGTTTGCTATAGAAAATTAGCACTTTTATTTTTGCTCAAGAATTTACTATTTTTTGTATTTATTTACAATAATCTTGTTCGAAACACGATAGACTGCTTGATCTTATCGGAACAATTTCATTCTGAAAAGTTACTCTGTCACTGTGAAAAAAAAAATCAGTGGAGTAAGCACAGCGGCAGAGGCAGTGTTTGTTGATTTAATGGTATTTATATTTTGAGGTTTATATATTTGTTTGTTCATTAATAATTATTAATACTTTACATGAAATGTGCATGACTGGGCCTTATATACTTTATAAGCTAATGTAATTGTAAATTGCATAATTTATTAGAGGTAATATCCGCATAACATCCGCAGTCAGAAGTTCGGATGCGGATGTTAAAAATGATTCGGATGCGGATGCGGATATCCGGTCCACCACTAATATATATATATATATAGGGTGGGAGAAAAGTCTTTAAGGATCTTATGCATGCAACTATTTAGTTAACAGAATTATACAGATAAGTGTTCAAATGATGAAACAAATCAAACAAAAAGTCTATAAGAATTTTATTCTTACAAATAGTTTGTTAAATTGTAATTTAATCTTCAAAGAGTTCTCCATCATCTACTATAATGCATTTGTGCATTCTCTCTGTGAAACTCTCCATTGTTCTTCTGAACATATCGAGTGTGATACAAATAAGCCCAAAGCCAGAAATCACACGGAATTAAATCAGATGATCTGGTTGGCCAATCGATAGGACCTCGCCGCCCAAACCATCTTCCTTCAACGTTCGTATCCAGAATCTCACGGGCAGCTGCAGGGTAATGTGGTGGCGTTCTGTCATGTTAATAAAGCCAATTCCTGCCAACGCCATTAAAACTGTGGCAAAACTTTGTCTCTCAAAACTAGAGTTGCACCGATACCAATTTTTTTGCCGATACCGATACCTACTTTCAAACCGATCCCGATACCCGATACTTTTACAAATGAAAATTTTAATTTGATGTAAAAAATTGATAATCAAAGAAATTTTGACTGACATAAATATCGTGATGCTGATTCTTTAATAAGTTAATATTGATGGATGTTTCATATCTTCAATATTTATTACAGACAAAATGAGGCAAGATAAGTAACTTATAGGATATGAACCATTATGATATAAGTAGGGGGCTAAGCCCCCATTTGATCCACCCGGCCACCCTCTTTCCTTTTATTTAAACAAGTTACAACGTAGTGACATTAGTGAGTACATTGACTGATAATTGCAATGAATATAATATTTTATTCCAGTTATAATGAAATTGAAAAGGTATACAAAATACATCAAAGACAAAAAATGAAATTCCCGGTACTAAAACATAAAAGATGAAAAATTATTAATTAGGCCAAAAAGTAATAAAGACAAAAAATAACAAGTAATAAAGACAAAAAATAACAAGTAATAAAAATCCTCCAATAAAATTAGATTTCAAATTAAAACAATATTCACTTTTTAACTTAATCAATGTAAGATCTTAGTCTCTTAGATTACCAACCAACAACTGCGAACTGATTCTTGAAGTGAATTTGTTTCATGAAATCATGATATACAATTGCACACACTTAATATTTGAAGTTAAAAATCCTAAGGTTGAAGTTCAGGAACATCAATTGTTCTCCTGTACTGGGAGCTAGTCTGTTTCTCTTGGGATTGTATATGTTACCACCAATGCTAAAGAGCCGTTCACTCTCAATTGAAGAAGGAGGGGCTGATAAAAATTTCTTAGCTAGGTGACACAAATCTGGGAAAAGCTTGCTGTTGATCTTCCACCATTCCAATGGACACAGATTCCTATCAAGGTTGCTGAGAGCAACATATTTTTCTATTTCTCCTTTGAGCGAAAATCTAAGTTTTGATGAACTTCTCTGAATTGAATCAGTGGTTCCTCTGTCTTGAGGGGTTGTTTCATCAGTGGTGCGATGAGAATCACCATAGTTGGCGGCTTCATTACTCTTGCTGGCGAAAAGTTGATCATAACAACTGTCAAAATCAGTCTTCCGTGTCTTTATCTTTACTTGCTTGATCAACTTCGATGGTGTAGTGATCAGGGGACTCTTCACTTACGCTCTCATTACACTGGTATGCATATGAAATTTTTTTGTCTGCTGTGAGGGTTTTTTCAACTCATATTATATAATTCGACCATGCTGAATTCGAAAATGACATTGGTTTTCCTCAATCAGGTCAGGTTTTTTCTCTATTGGCCATTTATTATAAGTCCAATTTTATCCCCAAATTTATTGATTTTTTTAGTTTAAACACTGTAGATACGAGTAATATTATAAGAACACTCGTGAAAAATGAAAACATTGTGTGAATAAATACTTTTATTCATACAATGAATATGGAAAAAAGTTTATTGAGGAAGGAATGAAGATTTTTTGGCTTTCCGTCTGTGTTTTTCTTCGGGCACGTCTCGCTTCAAACACCAGCAATAGTCCGCCAGCATATTGATATCACAGTTTCCCTGGTACCTCTCTTCCATTATTTTGATATCTTGGTGAAATCGTTCACCCTGTTCCTCACTATAATCCCCGCAATTTTCAGGAAAATAGTCCAAGTGGGACCACAAAAAGTGCATTTTTATGGACATGCGCGACCCATGAGCTTTGAAAGCTTCCATCAAGTTTTCGACAACGGACTCGTATTCTGGACTTCTACGCTTGCCAAGAAAATCAGTGACAACTGATTTGAATGCCTGCCGGGCATTCTTCTCAGTTGGAGTCATTGCGTTTTCGAACTAAGTATCCTTGATCAAAGTTCGAATTTGAGGACCATCAAAAACCCCAGCATTTAGTTTAGCATCAGATATATGAGGAAATTTACTCTCGAGATATCGGAATGCTGAACCCTCCTTATTCATTGATTTTATGAAATTTTTCATCAAGCCTAGCTTAATATGAAGTGGTGGGAGCAAAATTTTTGTTGGTGGTACAAGGGGCACTGAAACGACATTATGCGACCCAGGTTCAAAATTCTCTCTGGATGCCCATTCACGCTGTGCATAGTGCTTCTCATCCGCTCGGCTATCCCATTTGCAGAGGAAACATGGGTATTTCGTGTACCCCCCTTGCATTCCCAATACAAATGCCACAATCTGAAAAAAAATGAAAATATTTAAAGAATTTAGAGAATTTGTTCTATCAGATAAAAAAATCTATGCATTGGACTGTATCACTTCTGTGGGAAAGTTGTGTTCTTATACGCTCTCAAATAACCTTTGGAAAAACAACATAGTCAATAGCAATAGTTTACTTATGATATTAGTATTACCTTCAAATCTCCACAGATCCTCCAGTTATGTTGGTCGTATACGAGAGCATCCAGTAAAATTTTCATGTTATCGTAGCTCTCAGTAAGTTGTACGGAATGTGCTACAGGGCCTGATGCAACCCTATTCCCAATGTTGAGAAGTACTGCTTTCAAACTTCGTTTAGACGAGTCTATAAATAGCCTCCATTCTGATGCGTTATATGGCAGGCCCAAGGATTCGATTAGCCCCTCAACATTGCAGCAGTACACTAAGGAAGAGGTATTTTCGTGCACTGCAAAAAACTTGCGGAATTCTTCCTCTCGTTTCCTATACCAGGAGAATGTTGTTCCCGGAGCCAGCAAGTTGTCCTCTCGAAGTCGTGAGCCCAAGATCTCGGCAGCTAATTTGGAAAGTCCTAAATCCCTGGTAAGATCATTAAGTTTGGCCTGGTTGAGAGGCCTCGGCTCATTTGAAGCGGTATTTTGAGGTATATACGACTGGGACTGGTCATTGGCATTGGTCATTGATTCATCATCAGAATCATCGAAGTCCAGGGTTTGAGGTGGGTCGGGTATTGGAATTGCAGGACCATGGGGTACAGGTCTCATAGCAGAAGGAATGTCAGGGTATACAACAATGTGTTTATTCTTCTTGTTAACTCCTGAAAATAGAAACACAGAAACATGGATATAAAACTTGCATATGAAATAGAAGAAGCATTCAGACAGTGGCGGCTCGTGAGGGAAGGCTGCGGTCTGTAAGATATGAAATAGGTCGATGGAGTCTGTATATTTTCTTTCTTTTTCATTCATATTGTCCCTTCGGGGACAATATGAATGAAAAAGAAAGAAAATATACAATCATTGTATATGTAAATGTAACTTGTATAACAATATGTATGTGTAAATGTATTTTCTATAACAATATGTATATGTAAATGTATGATTGCCATTATGGTGAATATTATGCTATATATGGTGAATATTACATTATGGTGAATATTATGTCAAGTTTCATACGAGGATTTCAAAATATTTAAGAAAAATAAATTTATAAGCCCACCTTGGAGGTTTGTCATGCAGAAATAGCAATCTGTCACGTGATTTCCTTCTCTCCAAATCATGGGAATTCCAAAAGGCAAAGATTTCGCTCTGCCTTTGCTCCATCTCAAATTTTCAATGCACGTCTTGCAGCACATATGAGGGGCGAAATTTTTGTCCTGGTCCCCTAGCTTAATTCCAAAGTATGCTCTATACATTGTCTTCACAAATTTAGTGATTTGGGACTGGTTATTTGGCATGGTAACCGTCCCACATATGTAGCAGAATCTATTGGGATCATTTTTACACGCTCTATTCATTATGAAATATTTTATCTATATGCCTGAAAAGTAAAAAAAGATATTATACAAGTGAAACAAGTGATGATAGATGTTACTGTTCCAATTCCGCTTTGACAAAATCACGAAAAATTCTATTTTACTTATGAGGCCATAGCCGGATAACCTGAGCTGATTGAGAAAAACGGATTGCAGATTCGAAATCAGCAGGAAAAACTCTATAAGAATCACTTACAAAACCCTTGACAGCAAAATTGATGCATACCAGTGTTATCATTCTTCTGTTGCTTTAGTACTTCTACTATGCCTGCTAAAGTAGATAAAAGGTTGCTGAGGTGAGTTTTGGAGCTGGTTTCATTCTTCTTTTCAAGGAAAGCATCTTTGAATCTTGGGTCCAAGAATGTAGAAAATATCATGTTGTCATCCTTATATTTCATGAACCGCTGGGAACAGGAATTTTTGAGAGCTGCAATTGTGCTTCCCAGGTGACCAAATCCTCCCTCACTTCTTGCCCTTTCAACAAACAGCTCAAGAAATCTAATCTGTGGGAGAATTTCAGAGACGGTACTATCTCTGCTGCTAAGCCTGACTGTAGTTTTGTGAAGAACTCTCAATAACTTGACAAGTTTTGCAATTACATTCCATTTATTTGCATCAAATGTTGGTAGTTTGGCGTATTCAAGCAGTAGCTAGCAGTTGGTATTTTCTGTTCAAGCAACCTTTCCAAAAGAAAGAAAGTGCTACTCCACCGAGTTGGCACATCTTGAATCATCTTGTGTTCTGGTAGTCCATGTTGTCTTTAAATTTCATACAACTTGGTGTAGGCAGCTGTAGAGCGGTTGAAATGACCAACTATTTGTTTACAGTTAGCAATTATGTCCTTCACTATTCTTTGTTCAAAGTTACAATCTTTTACAATTAGCTGCACGGTATGTAAAAAACAAGGTAGTGCATCATATCCAGATTCTGAAATCCCCCTTACCATATTAGCACCATTGTCTCTTACAATTACATGCATCTTGTAAGACGGAATATTGGCACTTTGTATAATCTCACTAATATTACTAGCTGTATGGGATTCTGGGAATGGCATAATACGCAACACAACTGTTGTTTTATCACAATTTTCTGATACACAATGTTCTGTAAGACTAATGAATGAACTGTCACTTGAGGAGGTCCAAATGTCACTAGTTAAGCTCAAACTGTGGGATTCATCAACAATTGTTTTTACTCTTTTCCTCACTGATGCATAGATGTCTGGTAAAATATTGTCAGCAAAATACTTCCTACTTGGCAGAGAATAATTTTGACGAAGTGTTTTCACCAACCTAGTGAACCCAATGTCCTCAACAATGGAAAGGGTTGATTGTCAACTGCGATCATCTCACCAATAGCACAGTGCACTGCTTTTGCTTGAGAAGAATTAATGTCCCAAATCTTTTTTAATGCTAGAGTTTCTTCTATTGTGTACTGTGTTGGTTGTCACTTTAGTTTTACTTGTAGAAGGAGAAACACTCAGGTCAACAGCTCATGAAGACAAATTAAAAGTTCCTGGTTGAGTATTATCTCTTCTTGGACCTTTTCTTATCACGAAAAGATTTTGACATAGCTCATTACTCTTCTTTCCATCCTCTATCAATTTTTGTTCCTTTTTATACTTTTCTTGGTGTTTGTTGGTGATGTGTTTCATCAAGTTGGTAGTGTTGTAGCTTTTACTGGGTTTTCCTCCTCTGGATAATTCAACAGAACATAATTTACAAATTTACAAACAGTTTTACTTTTGTCGGTTTCTGATACGATGAAAAATTTCGAAACTATACTGCTTCTAGATTGACTAGACATGATGAATTCTACAGAATTTAGTTAATATCTGAAATGAAAAAATAAATTTATAAAACATGTGAAAAGTGATGAAAACGAAATGTAAAGATATTCACACACAAAAAATGGAATTGACACACAATGACACACAATTACACATGATGACAATGACACACAATGCCCTATATTGTATATACATATGCCCCATATACCAGGCGCGACGTATCGGCAGGATCGGACACCTAAATTTACCGATACCGATACTACCGCATGAAGGGCCGATACTACCGATACCCGATGCATCGGTGCATCGCTACTCAATACCTGGCAATAGCGTTTTCCATCCATCGTATCTTTCGATATGTCAAAGGAAACGCGTTGTGAATAACCAATGCACTCTCAAACTGTTAGTGTAGCCGTTTTAATGGGTTTACTCAATCGTATTTTGGGATTTTTTTTCGCCCAGTAGTGAACGTTGTGCTTGTTTCCTTTATTCGTTAAACCAAAAGCACATTCATCTGAAAATTTGATCTTTCGAACGAAATCTGGATCACTGTTGAACTTTTGACTCATTGTTTCAGCAAATTGCAGCCGGCTTATCACAATCATCGTCGTATATGAGCTGAGAGTAAATGGGTTTGTAATCGTGGTACCCCTGTGATTTCAATATTTTTGCTACTCAAAATTTGGAAATACCTAATTCCTGTGCGACTTTTCTCGTTAAAGTTGTTCGATCGACTTCAAAACTGGCGTAGACACTTTCTTTGATGTTGTTTCATGTCGCCGTTACTGACCTTCCGCTTCTTGGACGATCTTTTACCAGAGTAGAATGGGCGCAAAAGGAGAGAGTGCAATGCAAGTGCAAATGTTGATCAATGTTGCATAAGATTATGCAACAAGGGTGAATGTTGCAAGGGATTATGTAACAAAGTGGGGAGGGGGTTGTTGCAAGAGGTTATGCAACAAGGGGTTATGCAACTTGGTGACGGAGTTATCCCCCAAGCTGCAATGAACTCCCGCTGGGGGAGACCTCTTTGTGGGAGAAGGTGGGACGGCATCATCCCCCAAAGGGATATACCTAACCTAAGAGAGAGAGAGGAGAGGAAGAGAGGTGTTCGCTTGGCAGGAGCCAAGCGCAAATTAAGACTTCATCCCAGCGCTTGCTGTCTTATAAGCCCCTAATCAGCCAGTTGGCTTAATCAGCCAGTTGGCACAGTGTATACAACGTTTGGACAAATACACGTACACCCCGCCTATACGCCCATAAAATATTAGGCACACACAACTATATGCGCGATTATATGCGCCGGGTTCGAGACCCGGTGACGGCGCCCTTCCACGGTTGGTTGATAAGTGGGAAACCAGGGTATCCTAGTGGCCCGTGTTAAACTGTAGGTCTAAGGTGGAGTGTAAACATCCTTCTACGATTGGTAGATAAATGTGTAACCAGGGTATCCTAGCAGGGATCTCTCTCTCGCGCTCTCTCTCTCTCTCTCTCTCCAATATATATATATATATATATATATATATTTCCCCGTTAAAAAGTAGGTCTAAGGTGGAGTGCAAAGCTTAACCTTCGTCAGAATGAACAATTCGGGCCGAAGCCATCGAAAGCAAAGGAGAGCCTATATATGTACAATTCCGAATAAATAGAAAGGAAATATGAGAAAGGAGGGAAATGAAGAGAAGGCAAAAGCGGTATAAGCAAAATCCTACCAAAACAACAATTCCTAATTAAACAATGTAAATAGCTGAACAATAGAAGGACATGAATATTTATGGAAATATATATATATATATATATATATATATATATATATATATACACAATTATATTATAAAGCGTTCTGAAAATTGTGGAGTTTGATGAAGGCGATAGATAAACTTCTTTCCGCGAAGTTTATGATCTCGAAATAAACTTTGGGGCTTAATGACCCGCATCCACCACACATCTCTATCAATTTTTAAAATTTATTTATTGTATCGTACGATAACGCAGGACACCAATAAACTTTTACAGCTACGAGAATTGTCTCGAAGTGCTGTAGACCTTTGCGCACTGATGATTTTTCCTTTTTCCTTCCAGGATAAGTGACTTTAATAGTTATTTCCAGTTTCAGACGTTTTATTTTTCAGAGGAGATAATAAATTTTCCGAACCTATTTTAGATGGGATACACTAAACCGTTTGCAAATTTATCTTCCAACCTCGTTAAGCACTTCATATACTTGGATGTCTATCATACGTTAAATTATCCTTCTCCCGCCAAATCATCGGAACCCCAGAATACAAGATCAAAAACAACACGTTTCTCTCTCTCTACGAATGGGTATATCTGACACGCCCCAGATTTCACGGGGCAGCCAATCACAACCCTGTGGGCGGAGCCCAGAACCTCTGGTTGGAGGCTAGGCGGACCTATGCGTTAAGTTCCACCCAAATTTCACTGATAGCCAATAGGAAGCTCGCGAATCGGGTATTGGGGGGTGCTCACAATTACGATCCCATTTATAAAAGGGAGCACTTTCATCTCAGGGACTCAATTCAGTCGTTTTTTTGGAACAGTGCTTTAGAAATACCTCGCCATAAGCCACGAGTCGCTCTACAACTCTCCGGATTTGTTTGAAGATAAAGATTGCTATGCTGAGGCAACGCATCTAATTTTCAACGCTGAAGACCGGAATGAACTTCTCTCCACACAAAGCATTGCAGAAATTTGTGACGAAATGCAAGAACCGTTCAATGAAGACGATATTAAAATGTAAGTAATTCATTTTTTATTATATACTGCGGTTCATTCACTGTTAGCTAATTTATAAAGGGCCATAATAAATGCGTTTTGAAAAACTAGTTTGTGGTTTATTCTCGGTCTATATACAACGTTTCATTCAGTGTTAAATAATTGATAAAAAGCCGTAATAAAACGAAATGAAAGGATATCTGCCCAGAGGTTGAGGCTTGGTCTCTATTCATATATATATATATGTTCCTCTGTGTGTATTTTGGTGAAAAACAATAAGTTTCTCATTATTGCCCAATGTGTTAGTTAATTTAAAAAAGCCATAATAAATGCGTTTTGAAAAACTAGTTTGTTTTATTCTCGGTCTATATACAACGTTTCATTCATTGCAAGTATTATAATTTTTAAAATTCGTAATAAACGAAGTGAAAGGCTATCTGCCCAGAGGTCGAGGCCCGGTCTCTAATCATATATATATATATATATATATATGTATATATATATATATATAACGTAAAGAACGACGCTTGTATAGGAGAATATGCTGCGCAAGATGAGGAGGGAGAACGAAACAAATGAAAAAATGAGGTAACCACCCGGGAATCGAACCCGGGATCTTCCGATTGCCGGTCAGATATGATAACCATTACACCATGGGCCTCACTAGATCAAACGCCGTAATTCTCCTACATACGCGCAGAAACCAATGTATATAATGTACGGCATGCGGGAGGTGCCCCCTTCGGGCATTGGTTTCTGCGCGTATGTAGGAGAATTACGGCGTTTGATCTAGTGAGGCCCATGGTGTAATGGTTATCATATCTGACCGGCAATCGGAAGATCCCGGGTTCGATTCCCGGGTGGTTACCTCATTTTTTCATTTGTTTCGTTCTCCCTCCTCATCTTGCGCGGAATATTCTCCTATACAAGCGTCGTTCTTTACGTTAATTATACTGCGTGTTTGCAGTTAAAATGTATATATATATATATATTATATATATATATATATATATATATATATGATGAATAAAACCACGAAGGAAAGGAAACACAAAATGGTGCTCAAGCGCTTTCGTCTAATGACATCCTCAGGAACACTGAAGTACATAAAAAGGTTAAGCCTATATATAGGTTACAGAAAGAAAAAAAAAAAAAGAAAAATAAATAACATACATATACACACACACATATATACATATATATATATACATACATATCTATATACAAATACATACATACATACATACATACATATATATACAATAAACAGAGAAGTAAAAATAATAAAAAATTAAAAATTAAAACCTTAAAGGATTACCAGTGAGGCGTACAGATTTGTAAGGAAAAATATCGATTTTTAGCACAAGATCAAATGGATTATAAAAATACAAATTTATACTGGAACTCTGCCGGGTTTTAACACAATGCTGCCTATGGTCAGGTTTCGATATATATAAAAAAATAAAATGCAAATTAAAAGTTAATCGATTTTTAGCACAAGATCAAATGGATTATAAAAATACAAATTTATACTGGAACTCTGTCCGGGTTTTAACACATTGCTGCCTATGGTCAGGTTTCGATATATATAAAAAAATAAAATGCAAATTAAAAGTTAATAAAGTAGAAGATAAGTTTACCAAAGATTTAATGTTTTACACTTCTTATCTAAATCTGTTTTAAAGGAATTCAACATAACAGGATCGAGTTGAAAAAGACCTTTGCTTATGTTGAAGTTATTTGAAAGTTGGATAATGGCAGACTCAAGAATATTTCTATTAACAATGTTGCTTGAATGGAATAAAACTGAAGCATTATTCCAATCAATACAGTGGGCTAACTCTGACAAATGGACAAAAAGGGCACTGGACAACTGTCCTGTTCTAACGGAATATTGATGCTGTTTTATACGTGTGTGCAAATCCTTTCCCGTCTGACCTATGTAAAAGGAATCACATTGTTTACAACCAATTTTATAGATAATGCCTGAATTATTGGTAGGGCTATTTTTTACTATGATATTTTTCACAATATTGTTATATGAAAATACTACATTAATATCCAAAAGTTTAAGTACATTAGCAATGCCCAAAAAGCCCGGGAAAAATGGAAGTACATTGTTTTGGAACTCATTAAGCTTTGCATCAAAGACTGTAAATTCACTTTCAATAACGAGTATTATCAACAAGTTTTTGGGATGGCTATGGGCAACCCCTTATCGCCCCTCCTCTCCAATATTTATATGGAGTTTTTCGAAATTACCTATATTCCGAGAATCCTGGGGGTTGGCATCCCTTGGTTGCGGTACGTCGACGATATTTTGTGTATCTGGCCCATGAATCGTGACCTGGATAGCTTCCTCCTTCAGTTAAATGATCAAGTCCCCTCCATTAAGTTTACTTTAGAAGTTGAGCAAGACAATTCAATCCCATTTTTGGATGTGCGTGTACATAGGGAAAGCCCAGGTTTTAAGTTTAGTATATATCGGAAAACGACAAACAATTTGTCCTACGTACACTTTTACTCGGGACATGATACCCCCACTAAGAAGGCCATATTTTCATCAATGTTTCTCCGCGCCCTTAGGATCGCCAGTCCGGAATACATCGATGCCGAATTGGAAAAATCAACGGTATTGGAAGTGATTTGTGTTATCCATCTGCGTTTATGGAATCTTGTCTCAACAAGGCAAAACGAACTTTCTATCGTGTCAATATTAACACTCGTACTTTGTCAAAAAATATTTTAGTACTTCCATTTTTCCCGGGCTTTTTGGGCATTGCTAATGTACTTAAACTTTTGGATATTAATGTAGTATTTTCATATAACAATATTGTGAAAAATATCAGAGTAAAAAATAGCCCTACCAATAATTCAGGCATTATCTATAAAATTGGTTGTAAACAATGTGATTCCTTTTACATAGGTCAGACGGGAAAGGATTTGCACACACGTATAAAACAGCATCAATATTCCGTTAGAACAGGACAGTTGTCCAGTGCCCTTTTTGTCCATTTGTCAGAGTTAGCCCACTGTATTGATTGGAATAATGCTTCAGTTTTATTCCATTCAAGCAACATTGTTAATAGAAATATTCTTGAGTCTGCCATTATCCAACCTTCAAATAACTTCAACATAAGCAAAGGTCTTTTTCAACTCGATCCTGTTATGTTGAATTCCTTTAAAACAGATTTAGATAAGAAGTGTAAAACATTAAATCTTTGGTAAACTTATCTTCTACTTTATTAACTTTTAATTTGCATTTTATTTTTTTATATATATCGAAACCTGACCATAGGCAGCAATGTGTTAAAACCCGGACAGAGTTCCAGTATAAATTTGTATTTTTATAATCCATTTGATCTTGTGCTAAAAATCGATTAACTTTTAATTTGCATTTTATTTTTTTTATATATATCGAAACCTGACCATAGGCAGCATTGTGTTAAAACCCGGCAGAGTTCCAGTATAAATTTGTATTTTTATAATCCATTTGATCTTGTGCTAAAAATCGATATTTTTCCTTACAAATCTGTACGCCTCACTGGTAATCCTTTAAGGTTTTAATTTAATTTTTTATTATTTTTACTTCTCTGTTTATTGTATATATATGTATGTATGTATGTATGTATGTATGTATTTGTATATATAGATATGATATATATATATATATATATATATGTGTGTGTGTGTATATGTATGTTATTTATTTTTTATTTTTATTTTTTTTTTCTTTCTGTAACCTATATATAGGCTTAACCTTTTTATGTACTTCAGTGTTCCTGAGGATGTCATTAGACGAAAGCGCTTGAGCACCATTTTGTGTTTCCTTTCCTTCGTGGTTTTATTCATCATAAATATTTTTCACGTGTTACCTTCGTGAAATAATTTTCATATATATATATATATATGTGTGTGTGTTCTTCTGTGTGCATTTTGGTGAAAAACAATAGGTTTTTATTTATTGCCCATTCTCTGTTTCCTTCGCGGTTATTTCGATATATATATGTATATATATATATATATATATATATATATATATATATATATATATATATATATATGGTGTGGTTTTAATAATACATTTCTCGATAACTTAAAATTTTATAGACACCTCTGCAGTTGGATTTTAGAAATATTAAAATCTTTTAAGAATTGCCTGCAGGTCCGGGCTCGAGACCTGATGCCGGCAGACGAAGCGTAGCACACCCAGCTAATCTTCCTTTTGTGCTTTAAATTAGTGTACTTGTTTTTAGATATTGCTCATTCTCTGTTTCCTTCGCGATTATTTCGGCATATATATATATATATATATATATATATATATATATATATATATATATATATATATATATATATACATATATATATATACATACGAGGTGCGTTCCAAAAGTTCCCGGACTGTACCGACAAAAACATGTACGCTTACCTTAGGTTCTAATTACTGCTGTCCCCTTCGAAGTAGTCCCCTTGGGAGTTGATACAGCGGGCCCAGCAATTTTCCCACTGCTGGAAGCACTTCTGGAACTCCATTTTGGGTATGTTGTACAGCACCTCGTGCGATTCCGCCTGAATCTCTTCGATGTCGTCAAATCGTCTCCCCTTCAGCCGGATCTTCATCTTGGGGACCAGGAAGAAGTCACAGGGGGCTAGGTCGGGGGAGTAGGGGTGATGGGTGGGGGACCACTGCCATGTTGTTTTTGGCCAAAAACTGCTGCACAGACAGCGGTGTGGGCCGGCGCGTTGTCTTGATGCAGCAGCCAGTTCTGTGAGCGCCACTTATCCGGACGTTTCCTCCTCATATCCTCCTTCAAACGCCTCAGGACCTCGATGTAAAAGTGCTGATTCACCGTCGAACCTACAGGAACGAACTCTTCGTGAACAGTTCCTTCCATGTCGAAGAAACAGATCAGCATGTTCTTGACGTTGCTCTTGACCATCCTCTTGACCTGCCTCGCTTTCTTCGGTCGCGGTGAAGTTGGACTCTTCCACTGGGATGACTGCTGCTTGGTATCTTGGTCTAGCCGTAAACCCAGCTTTCACCAGTGATGACCTTGGAAAGGAAGTTTCGATCGTTTCTGACCTGTTCCTGTAGGTCCCTGCACACATTGAGCCGGCGTGGCCTCTGGTCCTGGGTGAGCAAGTGAATTTGGCAGCGATCCGCCTCATGTTGAGTTCCTCCGTGAGAATGCGTTGGCATGAACCAAACGATAGGCCAACGATGCTGCAGATGTCGTTAATCGTTCGCCGACGGTCCTCGTGGATGGCCTGACGACGCACTTTTTCAACATTTTCGTCGGTTCTGCTGGTTGAGGACCGACCAGAACGTTCGGAATAGGGTTTCTTGAATTCCCGGAATTTTTCATCCCGGGATTTCCCGGAAGTTCCCGGGAAATTGGAGTATATTCCCGGGATCCCGGGGAGTAATTATAAATTTAAGAAAACGGTTATTTTGTGCTTGAACTTATACTTTATTACTTATATTTGAAATGAGTTTACCAATCAGTCTTAGATTGGGGGCTTTTACTACTTATTGAACGCATTAATTATTTGCAGGAAATAAATAATAACTAAAAGAGTAAATTCCTTTATTTATAATTCAGTACATCTGCAAAAAATATTCATTTTAAAATTTGATGCCCTTATAGTATACCAACATAAAAAATAAAGACTATATAAAAAAAAAAGTTAAACATTTTTGTAATAACTTCTTAGGAAACACAAGCAATCGATACTTTTATCGCTAAGCCGAGTTCTCAAGTTAGTAATAAACAAACCAGCAGCAGCAAATGCTCTCTCGGATTCGAAAGAGGTCGGAAGAGTATGGAAGAGACGATGGAAAATAACACCAGACGAGTTGCCAGCGATCGCTAGTACTTAATAGAGTTGCCAGCGATCACTAGATACTATCTACCGGTCGCACTAGCAGGCAACACTTCTATACTCATGGAATCTTATTTTTATAATTACCATAGAGAGCTAACTAAGAAAATTTAATTTTCACGGGAAATTCCCGGGAGCATTTTCCTATTCCCGGGATTTAAAAATCAACTAAAAACATACGGGATCCCGGGAAAGAAACCCAAGTTCGGAATCCTCAACCGACGCTTGCCCACGTTTGAACCACGAGAACCACTCGAAAGTCTGGCTTCTGCCTATGGCGTCATCACCGAATGCTTGTTTAAGCATTTCGTCGGTGTCAAAAAGAGACCAGGTTCTTAGTAATTCTAGGATTGGAATTTATAAGTTACACTTAGTGGTTAGGATGAAGAAAATTAATATAAAAAAAATTAAATTATATTTAAATGAAAACTAAGTTATTAATTAAATAGGTATTACAAAAGGATATATAATTAAACTATATGGAAATTAACTTAAATGAATGGCTAAAGGAAATTAACTAAACATAAATGACTAATAGAAAAGATAAATGAGGATATCTAAATATGGACAAGAAAGCTTATTGCTCAAGTTAGGAATCTGGTGGATGCTGAGATGTATCCGACAGCCTCCAAATGTATTTCTCTTAGTGAATTATTTACAAAACGTTTTTTTTTTTGCCGATGTGGTATCGGAGAGTACCAGCATTCAGAAAGAACCTTTTAAGAATAATAAGAATTATGAATATAAGATATATACTAAAATTGAAGACATTTACATTACATAATTGAAGTAAACAAAAAAGAATCGCAATAATACAAATATTAAAACATCAAATTCTAAACAATAAAATAAAAAAATAAAAGACAAGTCGGGCTGTACTCACCAGGAGGTAAGTTATCTCTAACAGAAGTGAGGTAAGAGGCGACTTGTCATACAAATAACATGTCGCTTTTTAGGAAACTAATGTATGAACACACATTCTGGTCGATTAGAAAGGGTCAATGTTGGTGTAGAATTAAGTTTTAATTTTATAATTTTACGTTATTTTAGCTTTAATAGCATTTAAAATAGCTTTAATAGCATTTAAAATGAAATGGTAACGATTAATTCCAACCAAGAAGAGTATCTTCTTGACAGTGGGTCTTCGACGCGGTTTTGCAAGTCTAAAGCAAACCTTGATGCAGACGCGCTGCTCCTTCAAGTCTGCCATTTCTCTTCTCGGAAAAATCGCATAAAACCACTAACACTAACGCACATAAACGCTCGTGAAAAAAAACGTGTAGTTGTATCACCGTGTCAATCGGCACACTGCTTCACGATAAAGCTGTTTAGCGCTATCTAGCGGCCCAAGTCCGTACTACGGCCTGTTAGCGCTCCACGCTGCCAGTCCGGGAACTTTTGGATCGCACCTCGTATATATGGTGTGGTTTTAATAATACATTTCTCGATAACTTAAAAATTTATAGACAGCTCTGCAGTAGGATTTTAGAAATATTAAAAACTTTTAAGAATTGCCTGCGGGCCCGGGTTCGAGACCCGATGCCGGCAGACGTTGTCTTAGCACTCTTACTTTTGAAAACTCTCAGGATATCTGCTATGTGATTATAATTTGCCAGGCGTCCTAATCGGCATTTTCTATTATTGTAACTCTTTGATTAAACTTTAATTTTACTTAACTTTAATTAATTCAGTATGAACTAATCATGTTAACTTCTCCTTAAAGGAGCGAAACGGAACTTGAACGTGTTATAGCTACTTTCCGTTTTGATGAAAGAGGAATAAATGATATGAAGGCTTTACCGCACAGCCAACCCAGCGACCTGAATACAGAGGTCGAGGTATTGGCTCACATCCGGTCCAACGAACGCCAGGTCATCGAGGAACTAATGTAAGTTTTTTCTACTCCTCGCATTTTATAGTAAATGTTTCATTAGCGGTTATCCGCAACTATAGCCTAGTTTGCACTGAGCTATGATTTCTGAACACAATTCATGAAAAAAATGGAATTTAATTAAAAGGAATCAGGTTGAACTAAGCATGTTAATTTCCCCTTAAAGTGCCAATACGGAGCTCGAACATGATCTACAGATCTACAGAAGCTAAGGCTAACAAAGAATAGGAAAGGGGTGAAAGATGAAAAGAAGTAAAATAAGAACGCTTACAAACCATGCAAACACAGTCTTAACTCACAGTCATACCATGCAAACTATAGACATGCAAGTAAAGAGTTACAGGCATGCAAGTAAGGAGAGGATAAGAAAAAAAATAGGTAAAGTTAAACAAAAAGTGGGTTAGTTTACTCTACGAGCTACATCTACGTTCATGTTAGTCTAATTTTTTTTTAAAATTTTATTCCTGGCATCACACGCTGGCATGTCACAAGCTGGCATTAATCGTCAACAGACTCATCCTCGACCACAACCCCCAGAGCTCCTGTTACTAATTGTTTTTTTAATTTTAAACAACGTTAATATTTTTAAAACGCCTATCTAAACGGTTTTTAAACATATTAACGCTGGTAGAGTGAACGACTGATGCAGGAAGATTATTCCATTTATCAATTACTTTAAACGTAAAGAAGTTTTTAGCGATATTAGTAATGAAACGTCTGCCACGCAACTTAAATCCGTTATTACGAGTATTGCTATTATCGAAAGTGAACAGTTTGTCAAAATTTAAGTTATCAATGTTTTAACGATTTTGAAAGCTTCAATAAGCTCCCCCCATAATCTCCTAGTTTCGAGTGAATGCAAGTGTAACACTTTAATCCTATCTTCATGAGGCTTGTTGCGCAATGACGGAATTAGTTTCGTGGCACGACGCTGAACCCTTTCCAACCTATCAATATCATCGCGCAAATTCGGGCACCAAAACTGAACGGCATATTCGTTTTGCTGAAAGGGAAATAAATAATTTGGAGATTTTACCGCGCAGCCAGCCCATGGGCCTGAATACAGGGGTCGAAGTATTGGCTCACATCCGGTCCAACGAATGCCAGGCCATCGAGGAACTAATGTAAGTTTTTTGTCTACTCCTTGCGTTTTATAGTAAATGTTTCATTAGCCGGTATCTTCAACTATAGCATAATTTGCAATATCACTGAGCTATGATTTCTGAACACAATTCGTTTTATGAAAAAATGGACTTTAAAAAGAATTAGTATGAACTAATCATGTTTTTTTTCTCCTTAAAGGACCGATACGGAGCTCGAACATGTTATAGCAACTTTTCGTGAAAGCTTTGATGAAAGGGAAATAAATGATTTGGAGGCTTTACCGCGCAGCCCGCCCATGGGCCTGAATACAGGGGTCGAGGTATTGGCTCATATCCGGTCCATCGAATGCCAGGTCATCGAGGAAGTAATGTAAGTTTTTTTGGGGTTAAGAACAAAACACATTGTATTTTCATTTAATTTATTAAATGGTAGAAAACATGTACAAAGCGGAGCCAGCGTCCATTAACTAAGCCTTAATGGCGACATTTTACAAATACGCCTTTACACAATATAGATACACACCTTTACAAAATACAGCGGGTGCTAACAAATGGGTACCTTTTTTTTATTTGTCTGCATACCGTTTCATCATTCATTTCAGTGTCGTACAAATCGAATAATTTTTAAAAATTTATAAATCCCTTTCCACGTGACATGAGCAGGAGAAATGAAAGGCTATACATGCCGCAAGTGTCAGTAAAATATCCTTGGAGGAGGTAAGGATTCTATACAATTTCAGGTACATGTATCTGCTCGATAAAATTTACTATAACAGGGTCATTCCAGGGCTGACTGCCGAGTGAATCAAAATAGTACATTCTTTCCCTATTTTTAAAATAGATTGCAAACCAGTGAATCCCCTCACCCCACACAATGTCGGTGTTCACGATAATCCCTTTCCAGTCTCTCGTAGTTGGCAATTTCAATATTTCATTCTTCGCAAACACACCGATAAATTTGGAGCGTGTGATTCGATCACTTTTCATTACTCTCGGGAGTGTATTCGCGTCCATTTTAAAAGTCTCTGACCACGTTCTTGAAACTGTCAACTTCTATTAGAGCCTGTGATTCGATGTACACGAGTACGCGAAGAGGCGCGTCTATAGGGTTTGGCAAATTCCAACCTGACTGAGATGTCCCCACTTTCTTGTGGACTTAAGTGCGAATTTATACCAGCAGACAAGTCAGGCGTAATATCAAATGAATAAATGTTAAATTCTTCCACAAATTCTTTCTGCGTTACGCCAAACCCAAGCTCGTCACAGGCACCGGCATTATTAGCCAGACTACTATAAGCTCTAGCGCAGAGGGGGAACACAGCGTCTGATGAGTAATCTGTGGCCATAGTTCCTCCCAATGCAACGCAATTTACGTATAGAGTTATATTTTTAAGGTCGAAATTCTCGAATTTAAAGGCGCTCTTTTAATATTTTCCGTTCGTCGAGGCGTGGTCCTGCATTCCAATTAATAACCTTTTAGGTAGAGCTCCCAGGGCTACGTGTTCTAGCTGCTTCGAGGCCAACCTGGCTGGCACCGTGTATAGTTTGATCTGTACGCTGTTAATTGGGTATTTTACTGTTGCGTGTATTAAATTTTTTTCAATTTCTACATATTTCGGGGAACTTAATTTCACTCGGAGTAGACGTAAATATGTTTCCATGACGTGAATTACAACGGGTTTTGCCCCTCTTCTTGATCAGACCCCAGATTTATGCAGATCTCAGGACTCGTGCGGTTGATCTTTAGTTTCAGATCGACGCCCATCATAAGCAATTTCTCCTGGAACGTGAAGTCTGTATGAAGACGGCCAAAACACTCGTATATCTTTTTTTTAGAATTATTAAATTTATCCTTTATACTACTTTCATATTTAGTCTGATAATAGCATTCGGCGATTAAAAGGTGTCCTTCGCTTCTTTTTAAAAGTTGAGGACATTCTCCAGATAGGCTCGTAGGTGATAATAACCCGTTTCTGCCGAGATGTTAACCTGATTTGAATACACCTCACACTGGCTGAATATGGAGTGTAGAAAGTTGGTTTCAGGATATGCAGATTAACTATCATCGCAGTCCGTTCCATCTGAATGGGATATACGCAGTTTAGCGTACATGTACATGCAGCTCTGGTCAAAAAAGTAAGGGCCTGAGCTGGGTATCACGAATTCTATAGGGGCACTCGGTGAACTAATTGTGTTTAATGGCTTAATTGTAATAAAGTCGCTATGCTCAATAGAGACCTGAGTGGTGGCCATATCAAAGAGGGACAGTTCCGATTTACAGCATTGTGAACTACACGGATGGATGAAACGCGCCATGACGAGTCAGAAATAGTACCACCTCTCTCGACAACTAGTAATCAGCCTATGATTCGTGAGAATAGTGTCCTCAGCTTATATCAGCTAAAAAAATGATCAGCCATAGGCTTCATACGCTTAGAGCACTTCTTTTTTATTTCCTTTTACGTTTAGCGCCACGTGATGGTAACCCCTTCTTCCTGACAGCTCTCTTCTTTCCGCCACCACGCATTTTTCTCTTTGCATCTTTGATGATTTCGTCCCGTGTACCTTTTAAATGTTTTTTTATAGCTTCTTTAGGTTTAGTTCCACCCATTATGTCTTCTACTACCGCGTTAAAACGTGATTGTAACGCCTTCCTTCCTAGGTATCTAGCACCCCTCTTCAACAGTGGGAGAGTGGTGTGTAGTATGGTTGAAAAAATGGATCCAAGCCCACTCCCACGCTGATATCTCACCCCTCGATAGACTGAATGGCCTTCGGGTCATTATAACTGAATGCTACGAAAATGTAGCTTCACTGTTAAGCTCCCATTACCGAATGCGAAATTTTTTCCCCCAATCGTTCTTATATATACCGAGATATTGGTTAGTAGATTAGTCGCAACATTCACATAATGGGGCTTGTCATATGTAATGCTCAAACTTTTCCCTCTATGGTTGGGGATGTGTGCAATGTGCAGCAGGCGGGCCTGGGTGTCCCCAACAAATTGGTGCTCTACGATATTGCTGTAAATATAGCACATGTCTGTGGATGGGGAGCTTTCACCCAATTTCTCCATCTTCAACTGATACATTAAGCTGGACAAGTCATGTTGTGCCTCGTGAAAGGTATCTCTTTGGAAAGCTGTACTATATCGGCCCTCAGCCACAATTGTGAACGCCTCTTTATCTTTAATATTTCTACTAAGCGTTGATTTTAACTTCAATGTGCATGCAGGCGTGTTTATGTTTACGACTTCAAAAAGTAAATCGTTTGTCAAGTACGACTTTTCAAGACACTTGTTTAACCCCGTCACAATGTCCATGGCTCTGTCATGATGATCGATTCCTAGCGTTACATTTGTACTATAGTACTGTACCTCACCGAACAGGACTGAACGCATAGTCTTGTCTAAGGTTATGTCTAATTTTTCGCACTCATCGATTCTTCTAAGGATCAGAACTATGATTTTCTCATTTTCAAGAGTTAAAAATTTGGTAGCTAACTGGTGTTCACATAAACCCACCTCATACGAATCACGCTCCAATTCGATGGGTTCGTGGAGTTCTGTCACAAAGTTGGCCAGGGTGTTGTTAGGTTGTACAGACAGAGAAGAGGACGGGAGTGTGACACAGAAGTGGCTAGGAACCATGTTGCATACTATTTAAGCTTCATTATTGCAGCAGCTTTTATATAGGTGTTGAAGCTTTCTGGGTAACCCAGCCATTTCACCAGGTACATTTTTCTCTTTCTTGAACCTTTGCTGCCTAAAATTTTTTCAATTTTAAACACTTTTTTCCTAAATTAAATGTCACTTTCTGCAACTCCTCGCGGAAAAAGCCTCATGCGATTTCTTCCCCATTCAAATCTTCAACGTAATACATCATTATCTCGCCTTTAGGTCTCATAGCACTAACTTAAAAATCTCACGTGTCCATCCTTGCTCAAATCCCTTCGCGAATTTATTTCCCGAACGTGATAGCCTTATATAACACAGGTCAACAAAAAAACTTTTTTTTTTCGTTGCCAAGGAAATTCGTACGAATTTAGGGTATTTTGGGGTTGCTGAATTCCAAAATGAAAGTAGTTTTTCCGATTTGGCTCTAGTTCTTGAGATAATGAATACCCTCAATTAATAGGAAACGTAACCATAACGCGTGCATATGGGAAACTACCGGAACATTCTAGATGGTGAGACCGAATAAAATGTCATTATGTATTTCATGTGTTTACTTTTGTATGATTTGAGACAATTTCAATGCGATTTGTAAGTAGGCTCCGCCTGAACATTAAATTTTTTGCATTTTTACGTGTTTCAATGGGGTACCAATTATCTCATAAATTAGAGCCAATCTAGCAAAACCTATGTCATATTCGGAATCAGCACCACAAAGTTACCCCAAAATCACTCTAATATGATTGGCAATAAAATGAGTGTTGACCAGTGTAATCATTGATTTTTAAATGTGTAGAGTGTGGTGGCGGTGCTCCATCTCTTCTCACCACTGGGCGCATACCTCTTTCTAAAACTTCTTTAGATGTTGTGCCAATCGTACGGTGGTGTGAACGGTTGTATGACGAGGCCAATGATCCCAGCATGTTTATATATCTGTATGTGTTTTTATGTGTAAAGTAGCCATGCACGCGTTCCTTTATGGTACGTTGAACTCTTTCAGCTAAAGAGACCTTATGTATAGAACTGCTAGTGTAGTAACTGCTATTAAACTCTGTCGGCATGTTCTGAAAAACGCGACCTACAAATTCTTTCCCCATATCTGTACAAAATAGCCAGGAACCCTACCTTCTTTTAACATCAGCGTTTTGGTCGCTTTAGCAACTGTTTCAGTCGATTTATTTTTCAGTGCAATTGTCCACAGATATCTAGAGAATACATCTATTATGAATAGGATGTAGCGGTAACCATCGTTATACACTGAATATCTTTGCATGTCTGTTAAATCAGCTTGCCAAATAGAGTCAATCGAAGCCGCTGTTATCTTGGCCGTTTTAAACCTTTTTCTCACCGGTTTATGAAGTGTATAAGCATCCTGTTCCCGCAAAAACCTCTCAACTTTTTCCCAACTGCGTAAACACCTCTGTACAGTCTATTAACGCCGCCATAGGAGGAGGGGTTAGAAATGTTATAATAGCGTTTACTTAATGTGTTAGCCATTTGTGTATTTTAGAGACACGTGGATAAGGTTGGCCGTTTGTTCTCTTCCTTCTGCTCTTCAGAGACGCTACTGCTGGGGGCGATGGCGCACTCAGTTGTGACACATGCGAGACCTGATCCAAGTCTTTTAACCTATTCAGATTACCTACCAAAGTTTTGGGGATATTATTTGTTGTAGTCTTGATTTAATATGCTTCCATCCTGTTCGTGAGGGCCTGTCCCACTTTCTCAATAGATCATGGAAAATGTCATCGATGTTTGATCCTTGTACCCTTGTTCCTTCAACAATGACCTCGCCTGTGTCACCCCACTCTATGATGGGGTCCTCACTCAATAGATTATGAAGACTTAAACCTTTATTCCTCAATGTATATGGGAGACTGCTTTTTAATACATGCTTGATGTGTTGCTTTCCGTTATTCTTTGGTCGGTCATCTCTAACGTCAGGCCCGGTTCCTATGTCGCTATGCTCAGCGTTGCACGCGCTGTGCCTAATAACCACTGATAGCTCTGTCGGATTTTTATAATCTTCGTACTCATGAAGAAATTTCTGCAGAGCCTCTTGGTACAAGATCCTTTTCTCATCAGGTGACTTTTCACTGTTTAATAAGGCTAGCAACTCGCTTTCCATTCCTTTAAGCCTGCTTTTACGGGGTTCTACAGCCGTGTCTGGAATTTTTGAACTTTGCAATGAAGCATACATCTCATGCGGGATCACTACCACCTTATTCATTATATTAATCTAGTCAGTAAAGGGCCCAAAACTGAAAATAAGATGGGGGGGGAATGATCCTCTTCTTTGTACACTAATTCGCTTTTTCTTCCCCATAGTTTGAATTTTACGAGCGAGCGCTCGTATTATGTTCTTGTAACGACGTAAGCGAGCCTTCTGAGGGGGGTTTCATTGGCACATTACATTTTATAACGTTAAGACAGATTTCACAGATGCATTTTAAAAACTCGGAGTTGATATTTTTAAAAAACATCTGTTGCAGCGCCCTGGGCCAATCGTTGATAGATTTTTATTTATTCACGATATTTCTTCAGTCTATTTGTCATTCTGGAATATACACCGTTTCAGGTTCGTTTGGGAGTATATTCTTTCTTAGAAGCACCCAAAACGTGTTTCGCGGGTGAAGGTCGCAAAGCAAATATCCGTAACGCTGACTTGTGGCTTCTTTATAAACCTCCCAAAACTCCTTATGCATTCGGGAACATTTGATTGGCTAATACCCCAATTTGTGACACATCTCTACCTTGTGCGAATAAGACTAGATATTGTGTATTTAGCGACACATCGCGCATGTATCTATTTTTGAAAAATAGATTCTGTTGATGAAGAATACGCTTATGTTAAGATGGTGGGAGAACACTGTAAATGTCTCGGCAAACGTTTTATCCATTTCCAACATGAGATCGTCAATTACAATGACTGTATGCTCATTACCTTTTAACGAATTAACGTCATATACACCTTTGTGGAACAAAATTTCATCTTGGTACTCGTTGAACACTGACTGATACGTCGAATAGCACCATATTACTTTATGCACAAATTTTGAGAACATCTCCCCTTATCTTTAATGATTTTAAGCATAAATACAGTTTTTCCACATCCTGTAGGGCCAGATATAATACATGTGGAGGGGCTTGTGAACCTGAATTTTTCTACAGATTCCATCTCTAACACGTCACACCCCTAAGTGGGTCATTTACAAAATATTACAAATTTTGAGTGCTGTTCCTTATATTTGTTTTTCTTCTTCCACAGAACCGTGAATGACGACGATGTACAGCCCCCATCATCGATATCACAGATGAACCCGATGACCGTGTAGCTAGACTCCCCGCTGACGAACCCTCACCAGCGACACCTGTAGCATGCGACATTCAAAGCGGAAGCATGATGAAGAACCCTCCACGTCAGGTATAAAGCGTGCCAGGATTGCGCCGGTTGTTAGACCCCAGTAATAGAGCCCCAACCCTCTACGTCTTACGACACAACCCCACAATAGTACCTTCCTCAAATATGCCCCATTTGTTCAGTTCCGGGTACTTCCTCACACAGCAGCTTCTCATACTGTGGAGGATGGTATAACATTCGAGTTGGTGCGCACCGCTACCCCACCCTGACTAGAAATCGGTACGTGGTCAGGGTTGACCCTGGATCCCTGTATACCAACGGACTGCGACGCGTAGTTGAACGTATTGTGGAGTTTGCCCTTCAGAACCGCGACGAACGTGAAGTCCGGACGAGGTTGTCCTTCAGGTTCGGGTCAGATGGGGACGTAGATGATTTTTGGGTAGTAATACCGTTCAGACGTTTGGCGGCTGTAGACATAGAATATATCTTGGGCCGTATAATGCAGCCTCTCAAAGTAGTACAGCCTTCAATATGGACAACTTCATGGTAGATATTGACAGAGTATTCCGGGTTGCGGGTCATAGTGCCACACCTTATACTCTTAATTTCAATTCTCCGGTTATTTACAGAAAGCATTTAAACGTCGATCGTGGTTGGGCTTTATAGCAATAGTCTTAGCTCATATGTTCACTGTGCTAAATATGGACGCAAAAAATTTGGCTGCCTACGGTTGTGCAACGTGCCCGTAAACTGGCTTCAGATTGTAAGCTTGAGTTTGAGTGTAATATGGGTCCTGAAGAACTGAGAACGAGCAGGAAATGAATGCACGTATAGTCGTATTTGGAATGGATGATCGTCGTAGGACTGTGTATGTTTTTAAAAGCTGCGTGAGAGATCGTACAAGACCTCTACTTATTTTAGGATTGTCAGGAACATCGTATCTCCCCATCCGTAACATAAGGGCTCTCTACGCCAGTTATGATAAAAGTCGAAAATATGGAAGGCATCATGATTTGTGTAAGGGATGTCTCGAGTTTGCTGATGATATGGTGAAACATTGTAAGGATTGCTACATGGTATGTGAGCAGTGTAAAAGCCCCAAATGTGAAAGTCGTGTAGTTGAAACCGAGAAGAGGGAATGTAATGTGTGTAGACGTACATTTTTCAATAATAAATGCTTTGAACTCCATAAATCAATGGCACTTGCAGGAAAATGAGGATGATGGATAATGGGGGAATTTCAAACATAAATGCGATGAAATTCACTGTTCTACATGTCATGAAAAATATAAGGCGGATGGAGTGAAGCATGTATGTTATATGAAAGATGCTAAGCCTAAAAATAGCCCTTGTATAACCGTGTACTACGATATAGAAACTTACACGAACGCTGAAACCAAAGAGGTTATTCCACATTTACTCGTAAGTCAGACTATCTGTGATGAGTGCATGGAGATCGAGTGTGACGAGTGCACAAATGTGGAAAACGGACAAACGTTTTTAAAACGATGCACACGCAGCCCTGTGAAACTCTTTGTATCCTATATTGTCAAATTAGCGGACAAGTTAAAAAAATGACTGTATATTCTTGCCCATAACGGGGCGAAATTTGACACAGTTCCTTTATAAGGATTGCTTGAACACGAGTCGTCTGCGATATTTACAGGTGATCCCTTGAAAAGAGGCAACAAACTAATACAGATGCAGATAAGAGGTAATGTACAGTTTAAAGACACCCTGCTGTTCACACCTTGTAAATTAGCAAAGCTACCCAAGGTCATGGGCGTAGCCGCTGAAGTTTCAAAAGGGTATTTCCCTTACACATTCCTCACTAACGAAACTTTGAATTACGTAGGACTACCTCCACCCAAACATTACTTTAACTACACCAACATGAGTGATAGTGAGCGTGAAGATTTTGACCGCTACTACAACAGTTTTAATGAAGCTAGTCCATACAATATAGCGATGAATGTGAACGTTATTGTGAATGATGTGCGTGTGCTTAGAGTATGTTTCAGCCTTTAGAAGGATGTACATAGCCCGTTTCAAATGCGATCCGCTGCAAGTCGCGACCACGATCGCCTCATTATGTTTTACAGTGTTCAAGAATAACTTCATGCCTAAAGACACCTTAGCAGTCATTCACAGAAACAACCCCCGCAGTTATGGGCACAAGGCTATTTACTGGCTCATACACCTACAGCAACAGACCGGGGTATACATAAAACATGCCCGCAACACGGGTGAAGTACCCGTTAAGGTCAATGGTCGTGTTTTTTGGGTTGATGGCCTAAGTGAGGATCCACCACTGGTGAGAAGACTGTGTATTCCTTTAACGGCTGCTGGTGGCATGGATGCCCGCGCCTGATGTGCCGTCACAGGGGACCTATGGAAGATCCCCGCCGACAGCCTCGCATGGACCCGTAACCGCGATCAACTTATAGGCTCCCAGTTCACTCACAAATCGTGTGGGAGCATGAGTATGATGCACGGATGGAAACAGATGCCCAGTACCGTGAAGAAATAAGGGCCATCAAACGTTCAATGGTGTTGGACCCCCTCAAATGCGGTGACAGCTTGTTTGGAGGGCGTACAAACCCATTCAAGCTATACTTTCCGCCTACGGAGGGCGTGAAACTCCATTACTACGACTTCTGCTCTTTATACCCCTACGTGATGAAGAACAATCCGTACCCCGTAGGTGCGCCTGAAAAATGGTGGGTCCCACCATACCAACCATCGAGGAGTTTTCAGCTAACTTGAATGAGCGCTACTTTGGACTCTCTTTCGTAGACGTGCTCCCCCTCGCGATTTATGGATGCCGATCTTACCCGTCGTTATAGATCACAAGCTCATGTTTCCCCTGTGCGTGAAGTGCGCAGAGGAGAACAACGGTGATTGTAACCATACAACCAACCAGCGTAAGATCAGAGGTGTATATACAAGCCCTGAGCTGGCCCTAGCCGTTCGCCATGGGTACAGAATATTGAAGATACATGAGGTGTGGAGGTTTCAGAAGCTACCCAACCTTTTCACACCATATATAAACGCTTTTTTGAAGGATAAGTAGAAGCATCAGGATATCCGCGAGGGGTTGATACCGAAGATGAAAAAACGGCTTATATTCAGCGTTACCGTGCCCATGAAGGTATACAGCTTGACCGATCCCAAATTGTTAAGAATCCTGGCAAGCGCTTTAGTGCAAAGTTGTTCTAAACAGTCTTTGGGGAAATTTGCACAGAATACCGGCAAAGGGAATTCATTTGGCACAAAGTTATAGTGAAGTCTGGGATTATGCCAACGCTCCCGATAAAGAGGTTATGGAGATCGTGAATGTAGGTAATACTTACATAATAAAGTACAACATCATCGAACTGGCCACAGATACTTCACGGGTTAAAAAACAAACGGCCTACGCCGGCATCAAGCTTTGGGAACTACTGCACTCTCTTGGGCGCAGGGTGCTGTACGCTGAGAAAGATAGGCTGATATTCACAGCGAGGGAGAGTGAATACATGCCTGCTATGGGGAATTCCTCGGAGAGCTAACTGACGAGATCAAGGATGAGTATGGTGATGGTGCATACGCAGACTCATTTGTATCAAGAGGGCCAAAAACCTATGGGGGTACGGGTGAGGGTGGGGGATGATATGAAGTATATTATGAAGGCTAAGGGTATCACGCTTAACCATGCGAACCGTCAAGTCGTTAATTTTGACTCGTTGAAGGATCTAGTGTGCTTGGAAGATGAGGGCGACCAGCCACCCCAACTTACTGTGGGGACCTACAATTTTCGGGCGCAGAAACTGGGGTGTGTGAAGGAACTTAGGGGCACGACGGTATGCCGTAACACCTATAGGAAGCGTTACCAGGTGTCTGGTACCTATGATACCGTACCCTTTGGATCCCTTAATCCTTGATTGCATTTATATGTGTATTGTTAACGATATGTTTATTTATTACGTATATTTTCTTCAATTAAAGTTTCATTTTCTCCTTTGCGTGCGTGCGTGTGTACATTCCTAAGCTCCGCCCAATGTAAGATCGGTCACGTGACTCCTGCCACTACCTGAGCATATCTCTATCCCTGCGTGCTCAGTTGACCTCTGCAACCCTTGAGCTCAGACGTGTTTCTCGCGTAGACGAAAAATAGTAATGGCTACCTTTAATATTGCGTGTTCAACGTTTATGAAGTGGTATTCGGCAAAGTGCCAAGATGTGGTGGATACTGAAAAACTCCCTATTCCACCCTCCTTTGATACTTTTAAGGCTACATTGAACCGTGCGAAGGACAAGATGTTCAAATACTCTAGGTATTCTGGCGAGGGCATTGTAGGATTTCGTAGTACAACGATGTATTGAAGTATGTTGTAGACCTAACCTTTATAAAAGCTCACATATACCGCGAAGTAGAAGAAACAACACGTTCAGAAGATAAGCAACGGTTATGGATAGTGAGTCTTGTTGATGAGTGGTGACAAGCGATATTATGTCATGTTACATCATACCGACTACTCGTACCCTACGGTTGAGAATGTAAATCTTGTCATCATGGAGAATCTTAAGTATTTTTACTATATTAATATATACATGAGGTTTGTAGTGAGGTTGTGGCTAATGGCTGTGCGAGTTTTTAACAGACTTTAGAGACGAGTATCGCTTGTTAAACAAAAAGGAAAATATGGGCATATGTTTCTCTCAAATAGTGCACCGGATTGTGAAGATGTTTAGTTTGTGGAAATGAACGTCTGGTGAGTGATAAAACATTAAACGGTATTGCTTCATGTAGCGGAAAATTCTGTTTGCCAGTATAAGGGCACAAGTGTTTCGAACAACCCTGTACACGCTTCAGCAGTTTATGGTGTGACTCGCTCCCCCAGAGCCGCCCACCCGTGTACCTCACCCCTCCGAAACACACGAGTTCGAACAAACCCGTACACGTTTCATCAGCGTGACTCACTCCGCCCTTCGAGCCGATCCGCCTACCTGTGGCTCATAGTCATCTCAGAGCTTGAACCGACTGGACGTGCGAATACGATGGAACTTTCTTTGAGAAGCATTCTCAACGCCGTGTACGATGTGACCGTGACGAATCATTGCGCGTGTTCAGGCGTGAAATCGGCACCATTAACTATGTACTTGAAAAGACATGTAGGCAAGCAAAATCTGGCAAACGTAATGTTATTTATTTAAGTATTGAGGAGATGAATAGAGTCTTCGTGATAGTTGAGAAGTGGGGAGAGGAACGTTATCAAATACCTGCAGGTGTAGGTACAAGAAGAGAACAAATTAGTGATGCCCCCTCATATTCCGTTGTTTGCATGTTGTGTATAAATACCGATCAGCCATGCATTGATATACGACTGATGTGGAAGAATGCATCTCATAATAACGTTCTTTTCCTTACGCGAAACCGTTTCATCCTCGATAGAATGTTTGAAATCGTCGGTTTCCGCAAGCTGAAGCCTATATTAGATGCTCGTGTTACGGATATGATTTATTTTGACACGGTTCTTGAATACGCATATACCGCTCTGCTCGATAGATTTATCAAATGTAGGAATGAACAAGGCGAGAATGGTCTAGAGCTGGATGCATATTTAAAAGTTTTAGACTCTTCGAAATACACCGAACTTTGGTAAAAAGGACTTGAGCGGTGCAGGGCTGAGCTCGCCAACACTGTTCACCGTGAAGAGCTGTATCTCTATATAATGAGTAGCTGTCGTTACGACTTGGAAGATTATTTCAATTGCCGCTATGCAGAGTGAGGAAGAGTTTACGATTGAAAAGCTCAGGTTGGTAAGAAAAAACGCTCGATTGGAAAGGGGCCGTTTTTAAACTTTTATTTAATAATGATGTTGTGGCTAACGATGACCTCTTTGTGCATGCTTCTGATTGTATTCTAGCCGTGTTTAAAGATAACTTGCCAACCGAATGTAAAGTGCGCACAAAAATAGTATTGAACGATATGAAGGCCATTTATATCGAGTATAGGCGCCCGCACACCTTCAGCGGCGAAGTAATCCTTGGCCGTATTTGCCGTGTAATGCAAAGTAATAATGATGTGACTGTAGACTCGATCACGTGTGAGTTTAGTGTTTTGCTCCGTAGAATATAAAGTATTTTGATGTATATTTATTTTCAATATATTTAATTATTTAATATAACTGTGTGTGTACACATATATATATATATATATATATATATATATATATATATATATATATATTTTCCTGTACTAATATATTGATGGTTATACTACATCGTTTTGTATATTCTTGATTATATATATATATATATATTCCTCGTTTGTATTTTTTATGCTATTATTATTTTTTTTCATATATATTCCATCGTTTGATTGTAAATTTTTTCTATTTTGATTTTATATATATATATATATATATATATATATAATATATATATATATATATATATATCCTCATTTGTATTTCTTATGCTATTATTATTTTATTTTTTATTTTTTGATCATATATATTCCATCGTTTGATTGTATATTTATTTTCTATATATTTCGTGTAATTCATTCCAATAATTCGTTTAAATAAACAATGATGTAATGGTGTTTTATTTAATTATTTTGGTTGTAAACGACATTTTTATTTAATTATATCAAATGTCTGCTTTCTAAAACGGCTGACGGATTTCTAAGCCAACTGTCAAAAACTATCTGAATAGAGCAACCTGGCAGTTGAAGAGGTTATATATATATATATATATATATATATATATATATATATACATCTGCCTTCTAGGTATTCTACGTCAAATGGCCGGTTAAGCTAGAATATATGCTTTAATTAAATAAATAGCTCAATCTGGCAACAGAGCCCTAATAATGTACACCTGAACAAGCCATTTACGCCTTCTAATTCAACTGGCTTTAAGCCAGAATATATGTTTTAATTATATAAATAGTGCTCTCTGGCAACTCAACCCTAATAATGTACATCTGAACAAACCATTTACGCCTTCTAAGTTAACTGGCTGGTTAAGCCAACTGGAGGATTAAGCCTGAATATATGCTTTAATTAAATAAATAGAGCAATCTGGCAAATCAGCCAGTTAAGTCAACTGGCGGATTCAGCCAACTGGCTGATTAGGAACTTATAAGACAGCGGCCGCTCGGCTGAAGTCTTAATATGCGCTTGGCTCCTGCCAAGCAAACACTCCTCTCTTCCTCTCTCTCCTTTCTCTCTCTCTTAAGTTAGGTATACCCCTTTTGGGGGTGAGGCCGTCCCAACTTCTCCCCCAAAGAGGTCTCCCCTAGCGGGAGTTCATTGCAACTTGGGGGATAACTCCGCCCCAAGTTGCATAACCCCTTGTTGTATAACCTCTCGCAACAACCCCATCCCCCTTTGTTGCATAACCTCTTGCAACATTCCCCTTGTTGCATAACCTTATGCAACATTTGCAATTGCATTGCATGCTCTCCTTTTGCACCCATACTACTTACCAGGCTCCCTGTTTCCAAAAGTTTGAGCTTCCAGTATCGAAGAGTGGTTCATTTGATGGTGGTTTATTATATTTTTCTTGAAATAAACGCAAACTTTCTTCACAATTATTAGAATAGCCCACCATACAAGATACTCTTTTTCTTCATTGCTGTATTTCATCCTTACTGACATGGCGCTGACTGGGGCACGAGCCTAGGGCCTTCTTGTTCTACCCTAGGGTCATTTCTGGCCTTGTACAATTGCTTTGAAAAGTATCGCATACACTGCAGTGATATCATTGGAATTTATTTATTATTAACAAATTATTTGTATGTATAAAATCCTCAAACACTTTTCTCCCACCCTGTACATACAATATTTATTAATGTGAAGGGAATATTTTTCGTTGTATAGTAAACTCACAAATAATGGTGGAAATAGTTACATCCTCATTACTTTGTAACATGCAAGTCCTTTTAGAAATAATGCCCCGTTTAATATATTAAACTATCATACTCGATATTTTAGAAATAATGTCCCGTTTAATATATTAAACTATCATACTCGATATACAGAGAATTTGCAGATGATACGAAATTAGGAAATAGTGTAGGTAATGAGGAGGGCGTAAGAACGCTTCAAAATGATCTTGACAGGTTGGGCGAATGGTCTGCTACTTGGCAGATGCCATTCAACTTGAACAAATGTAAGGTAATGCACAGAGGTTATAAAAACCCCAAAACCGATTACTCTCTCTTGGGAAGGAACTTGACTGAGACCGATCTAGAGAAAAATTTAGGAGTCTATATTACTAATGATCTGAAACCGTTAAAGTACTGTGCAGAAGTCGAAAATGAGTCCTTAAAAATATTAGGTTATATTAAAAGACAATTCCAGGTTAGGAACAAGGAAACTGTAATGTCTCTTTATAATTCACTAGGGTACAAGCAAAAGCTACAAAATTGATCCCTTCAATAAGAATGCAAAACTACCGACGGAGACTGGAGCGCCTAAATATGTTTACCTTAGAGACCCCGAGGTTGCATGGTCAATTTATTCAAGTTTTCAAGTTGCTCAATGGAATAGACAGGGTAAACTACAACTTAATCTCATTTAATACCAATCCGACAAAGAATAGGGGGTTTAAATTGGAACTAAAGACATTTAGTACCTCTATCTGCGGCAATTTCTTCTGCAATAAAATAGTTAATATCTGGAACCAACTTCCCTCAGAGGTTGTTTCAAGCCAAAGTGTAAATATGTTTAAAAATAGGCTGGACAAAGACTAAAACATAGGTAACTCCACAGGTGTTCGTCAACGCGGTTTCTATGTGTGCATGCGTAATTATAGAGCTATCTTATATATTTTCCACTTTCCTGTAAAATTCTTGGCTACTGTTCCAGGGTGAAGCCATTTTTTTCAACCTTTTTCCGTACGTGCCTCTGGCAGGGAGGGAGCGGAGGGTGGGGAGAGAACCTTACATGAAAAATGAACTTTTTTAGTAATAGGAACCTCTCAGAGTGGACCGGAAGGTGTTTGAGACTTCCTTTTGTTCTTGTATCTCCTTGTAACTCTCTCTTTCTCTCTCTTTCGCTATGCAACATTCCACATGAAATCCAGAGTCATCTGGTGTCAACTGTCTGTTTACTTTCGCATTCAGATACATCTATCGTTAGTTTGAGACATCCTTGTACTGTATCAACTGTCTCCTACGTGAAGTAACCTTATTACTAGTACTAAGAAGAACCTAGTACTTAGAATCGTACCAGTTAATATTGCTATTAATTATAATGATCTCTAGTTTTCACATTGTTCATTAACGTGTTCAGTAACCTTTTTTCACTTGTGTACAGATATTGATCATAATATTATTAAACTTTATTTAATATTCAAGTAGTCTCGTCTTTGTTCTAGAAACAAATGAAGATTTAACATTTTTTCATGAAAGAGAAGGATTTTCAAGTCACTGCACCCATAGAAACTCCTACTTCACCTAAGCAGAATTCATCTGAACAGTGTTTTACCTAGATGTTTCGAAAACCTAATTAATTCGGTTCTTTTCTGCCTTCTCTTTTCGGGCTTGGAACTTATTCTTCAGTTATTGCTACGCTCATTGCCCAAATTTACACAGTCTCCGAGTTTCATTATTGTTTCATTTATAATTTCGCTTAAAAATATGAATATTTTTATTGGTAAAATTTTTGATTTATTTTCATATGAGTGAAAAATATAAAGAATTTATAAGTACCACATTCTATTATTTCACTTTAGTTAAAAAATTATTAACAAAATTATCTGTTACACAAATTATTTTAGGTATGTTTTGTTTTTAGTTAAAATTGTTTTAAAATTATGGTACTTTTGTGTTTCGTTTCCGTCTAACGTTATTTTATTCAATATGTTTTTCTTATGTACAGAAATTTCTTATATAAATTTACAATTCTGGGTAAAATAAGATTTACTTCAACTGAAATTTTCTCCTCCTCCAAATTTCCTCCTAAGTCAGCATAGACCCAATTAAAGGTTCGTTACTAATGGGGGTATCCCCCATTGGGGCCTTTCGAGGATTAATGTTTTTATACTTATTACAAATCGCGCACCCTTTTATGTACATTCATTCGTATGTCTTCGGCCATACCCGGCCAATAGTATACTTGAGAGACCTCTTGGTAGGTCTTGGACTCGGCCAAGTGACCCTTTGTCGTTGAATTATGGAATTGCATTAAGGCCTTCCTTTGCAATTCAGCGTCAGGGAGGTAAATTCTGGTGGATTCTTACCTTGGGAAATTCGTGTCGCGTAGACTAGTCCTCCCTTGACCTTGGATTTTTCGCTTTTCTTTCCACCCATAATTTCCTGGCATTGTCGGTCTTTTTTCTGCGCCTTGCGAACGTCTTCTACAGATATCTTGGGAGTCTCTTCATCCTGTAAGAATTATCTCTTCGGGCAGGAGAGGCACTACTTCTACTCTCATTTTTATCACTTTCACCCTTTTCGCGCCATCGTTCACTCTCTTTAGGCCTGACCTTTTCTAGCTCTAACGCCTTCACTTTGTCAATCAAAGGGCACGACCTAGCTTTGTGTCCTTTTCTCTAACATATGAAACATTGAATATTATTAGACCAAGCATTAATTGGATGCTAATTTGAGGTGCTACTGATATCATCCGGGACCATATTAACTTGTCAATCAGGAAGACCCACATTGTGAGCGTACATGGAAGAATATATGGGGTACATATGGGGGACATAAGATAAGGGAACTGGAAGGGAGGTGGTTGTTGAGATTTAATGGATTGGTAGGGATCCCGCAGGAACATCTTTTATTATGTCCTATGGTTTGTTTTCTGCTGTAACACCTAAATGGGGAGCTATTGGTTCTGAGACTATGCGATCGTCGCACCTAATTCTTTTAATCTTTTTGTTTATCGCCTCGCCCCTGTCATCGTATTCTTTCCAAAGGTTACGTGGTATTGAATTTAGAATAACTTTATTTATGAGGAAATCGACATTAATAAATGAATCGTCATCACCCGCGACGTCTTTCAGAGACTCGGCTTCCTGTTTTATTCTATAAGCAAAAGATGTGAAAGATTCATCCTGTCTTCTAATTTCCATCTCTAAACACATTAACCTATTTGTTATTTCATCCCTCCTATTTTTACCGTATAGGTCCGCGCAATCGTCGAGGAATTGTTGCCACGTTTTCACATTTTTTCCGAAACCTACGAAAACTCGTCTGGCGGGCAAAACGGAACATCTTATGTCTAATTCTATTCGCATTCTATCACTTTTTGGCTCTCCATCCGGGATCAATCGGATAATTACGGAAGCGAAATCAGAAAAAGGTACATAGTTTTTATCGCCGCCTTGAGCAGCAAACAATAAATATTCGGCATATGACCCGTAAAATATAGGGCAGATTTCCGCCGCGCTTCAGAGCTTTTTATCTTCCTCCGGGGTAAACGTGTTGGTGTTATCACGCTGATTATTACGCGACTATAATGTTACGGACCTATTGTGATATGATCTTTCGGGGAAGGTATTGTGATATGATCTTTCAGGTAATGTGGGGGGAGGAGAAGGTGGGGGAGAGGGAGTTTCGGCCCCGGCTCCCCTTGAAAAATCACCAATCCCTTGTCTGAAAGGCATGTTTTCTAATGAAATCGGCCAAAATTCTACCGAATCAGACTCTCTCAAATTTGACAATAAAAGTGGTTGTGGTTTAGGGTCCGAATCAGTCTCAGGCTCAAGCCTCGGGGAACCGATTGGAAGAAATGGTGTTCTATTTACGTTAAAGTCAGGGGGAAAGAAATGAACTCACGAAGGGGTTACTCTTGGGGAACTGCCCGCTATAGGAGGACTCTCGTCTCGACCTCCAAAACCTCTCGCAATACAAACAGGGTCGCTTACCTCACTCTCTCCTTCGGTGGGAAGGCGCACTCCTCCTGTTGCTTGGTGACCGTTAGCAAGTTGCGACGTCGGATGGGCCTGAGCAGCAGCAGTCCACGCAGCGGTTCTCGATCGGGTGATTCTCACGTTGTCCTCCTTCGATGTTCGTTGAGAGCGGGTGGCCCGCATATACTCACTTAGAAAGTAGTGTCCTTATCTAATTATGGGGTGTCAAATTTCAGAGATCCCACTTCTGACACCAGTTTTGTTATAAAGGCCTCCGGGTGGTGTCAGGGTCATGACGCGAACAAGGAAGAGAGAACCGATAGGGGCGCGTAAAAGGCAGTGTATGGAAGGTCATTTAGAGGTTATAGAGGACTTTGATAGTTCGTGTATAACATATATATATATCGGGGTACAAGATTAGGTACCAGACTGCGCTATTTATTTAATTTGTATATATTTAATGGAGAAGTGGCGCTCTCCGTGTAATTAAGTTCTTTAGTATGTGCGTATTATTTAGGGGAAAATATAGTTTGCAGATATTTTCCTATCTAGGTTTTATTTTTTCTTAATATTCTCCTAAATTACAGTGGGCGGAGCTTAAGACTTCTTCCTGTACACACACACACACAAACACACACAAAGGAGAAAATGAAACCTAATTGAAGCATTTACAAATATACGTAATAAATAAACATATCGTTAACAATAGACATATATAACATTTCAATACTATGGTACCCAAAGGGTATCATAGGTGCCAGGCACTGTGATTCACTGTCGTCAACTGAATTAACCATGGCTTACTAGCGACCCTGCCAAAATTCCACAAAAGGCATCTCACTTAGAGCCTAGCATCAGACTTTTTAAATCACAAAGCAAACTAATTATCCAAACACATAAATTAAATACATTTTAAGCCAATATATAAAAAGCAAAGTAGCGTATTTACTATGCCTACAGTTAATAATGAGTCAGAACAGCTAGCTGTCTGACCTCAGTTTGGTAGGCTACCCAAGATTTTTTGTTCTGCATACCATATCCAGTACTTGATTGTAGCTTCTAAATAATTGCATTTGCTCTTATTTAGTTATTTGTTAATTGTAGTTAAACAGAAAGTATTTCTCTTTTTGGATTACCTACCAAATTAAGTTCAAATTCCTTTGTACAAAGTGAATCATGCTTGGCAGAAGCTTTCTCAAGGTAGATGATGAGTCAACAGACGCAATTAAGCTCTACGTAGATACATTATTTACTCAAAGCAGATGAAGGGGATGTTATTAGCCCACTAACAACAGTACGTAACCTTTTGTGGTGTAAACTCAATAGTGAGACGTTTATTTCAAAAACACAGAGGTAAAATGGGAAATCTTTTCAGCCAATTTATTGTTAAATAATTTTTAAAATGCCCCCTAAACATCGTAATTGCACATTAAGTTCATATGGCAAAGTCTAATCCACAACTGGTTTCTTTCTCTACAACTACATAACTTTCACACCTTCGGACTCTTACACTGTCACATACCAAAACATATTTTAGCATAACTGAAAACCTTTCTGACTTAATATTAAATTCCGTTGATATCAGAGGTAATAAGACTTAAAGATATATTGGTGTCTTAAAGATAATTTGCATTGAAACACAATAGTTGGCCAAAGGAGGAAAAATGAAATAGTTACCCCTATTTTAATTTCTATTTTGTTTTAAAAATCATATTAATGCTTTTTATGTTATAGTTTAAGGATAAAATTGTGTATTATGGCGAAAATTTGTTTTGGCATTAAACTTACTTTATCTTATTCTCAGTGTTTTGTTTAAAAGATCGCTAACCAAACGTCAAATTGGCCTCGTGGTATTATACCACGAGAAGCTGAACACAAAAACTATTGGCGTTGCCTTTTTTTGAGACCTTGTCGGTCTATTCCTTGGCCCTATAAACGTATTTGTTTATGTTTAATAGCTCTGTCTTTTGGGTCGTATTTAGAGACCTTGTCGGTCTACCAGGAGCTGGTAATTAAAGCGGTGGTGGTGGTAGTGGTTGTGGTGCTGTGGTAGTGGTTGTGTAATACTGCTGAGGTGTTAAGGTCTAGACGCTTGATTGTAGCCCTCATATCGGTTACGTGGTGTTGATGGGATGAGCTCCTAAAAGTCTATACTTAGGCGATTGGTTGTAGCCCTCATCTCACCATGTGCTGTTGATGGGATGAGCTCCTAAAAGTCTATACTTAGAGGCTTGGTGGTGTTGTGGTGGTTTTTTGTGTGGTGGTTATGTTCGTATATATTTTGCTATTGGGGCTTTGCATGCATCTGTTAATATATATATTATATATATATATATATATATATATATATATATATATATATACACGAGGGGAATCCAAAAGTTTCCGGAAAAGTTTAATAATTCAATCATTTCAAATCAGAATTTAATGAATTCTTGTTTTGACATGAATTTGGACCTTCATACATATTAGGCCATGCTAAGACTTACACAACCTTGGTGACAGTGCTTTAAGACGGAGTTAAAAAGAACCCTATTTTTCATGGCAACGGAAATCTCAAAATTCGAGTGGAGAGCTAACATTAAATTCCTAACAAAACTTAAATGGAAACCACCACAAATACTTGATGCCTTACTTGAAGTTTATGGAGATGAAGCACCTAAGAAATCAGTCGTTTATGACTGGACCAAAAGATTCAAAACGGGTCAAGAGGTTCTTAATGATAACCAAAGGAGTGGAAAGCCATCAACATCAATTAATGAAGAAACTGTTGCTGCTGTTCGGTCACTAGTCGAAAAAGATCGTCGAATTTCCTGTGAAATAATAGCCAATGAGGTGGGTATCTTTCGTGGTTCTGCTCATTCCATTTTGGTGGATACCTTAGAACTTAGCAAACTTTCTGCTCGGTGGGTGCCTAAAGCGTTGCGCCAAGAACAGTTTGACCAAAGGGCTAGTCTTTCTGTTGATCTTTTGAATCGAATGGAAATTCATGAAGATTGTTTTATGCATAGACTTGTAACAGGGGATGAAACCTGGATTTATCAGTATGATCCGGAAAGCAAAGTTCAGTCAAAACAATGGCTCCCAAGAGGATCAGATGGCCCAATCAAATTTAAAGCAGAAAGATCAGCTAAAAAGGTAATGGCTACAATTTTTTGGGATTGTGAAGGAATAATTTTAGTGGACTTTCTTGACGGACAAAAAACAGTCACCGCCCAATATTATGAAAATATTTTGAGGAAGTTGAAAGATAAGCTTGTTGAAAAAAGACCTGGTAAACTTCATCGCGGGGTGCTTCTCCATCATGACAATGCACCTGCTCACACTGCAAATGCCTCAAGAGCCGTGTTACGGGAATTTCGATGGGAAATCATACCTCACCCCCCCTACAGTCCGGATCTAGCCCCTTCCGACTTCTTTTTATTCCCAAAATTGAAGGATCACATAAAAGGAACGCGTTTCGACTCGATAGCAGATGCCAGAACAGCAGTTTTGAGATGGTTTCAGTCGAAAAACTCTGAATTTTATAAAAATGGATTGGAACGCTAGAAACATCGCTTAGAAAAGTGTATAGAGATAGGTGGGAATTATGTCGAACGTTGTTGAGCATTCCTAAACGTATATCCTCTTTTGTTTTCTTTTATTAAAGTTATTTGACCATTCTGGAACTTTTATTAAAGGGTTTTTGTATTAAAGCTTTTGAATTTTCGGAAACTTTTTGGATTCCTACGTATATATATATAATATATATATATTATATATATATATATATATATATTATATATATGTGTGTGTGTGTGTGTGTGTGTGTGTGTGTGTGTGTGTGTTGTAATAATAGGGGATCTATGGGCGTATAGTCGGGAGTGTATGTGCGTTTGTGTGCGCTTTTAATTCGTTCGAAGGTTATTAATATATACAGGCCAATTATGCCTTGTAAGCCAACTGGTGGATGAGGTCAACTGCCAACTGGATGATTAAGCCAACTGGCGGATAACGAGTTCTAAGTCAAATGTTGCTACCTTGAGCTCTCATTAAGCTTCTGTATCTCGAAGGAGCTGGATGGTCTATTCCTCTCTCTCCTTCTCTCTCTCTTAGGTTAGGTAAACCCCTTTCGGGGGTGATGCCTACCACCTTCTCCCCAAAAGAGGATGGGTGGACTCCCTCAGCTTCCTTGGGGAGTTTCCCCCTTTTTTGGCACCCTGGGGGTTGGCACTGTGGAAGGGGGTTGGTACTGGCACTCATATGATCAACATTGCAATTGCATATGCACTCTCCCATTTTTCGGCCATACTACTGATGCATATTAAATTTTAATATCATTATAACATTACCAGATTGATGGGTATCTGTAGGTTTCATACTGACTGCTTAGAATATCTTCCAACTGCAAATGGACGACAGCTGAATGGATACTACTGGTATGGCATTGTTATATCCGGAGCAATTGCTATTTCTAGATCAGCAACAATGATATAGTAATAAACAGTCACTGAGAGAAATATTATTCAGAAACGAAGAATGTTTTGTATTGAGGTAGCATCATAAATGCATATAATGGTTTTGTATTAATAAGTTCCATGTTACAACTTAAGTATTGAACCACTACAGCTGTGGCTCTTGGCGGTCTCTCACCTCAAAGGAGAGAATTGCAGAAAATAAAACTATAACTGTGATTCATATCAATAAACATAGAGCCATTAAGCGATGATATTTGACAATTTTTCAAAGGTGTTACACATTCATAATTACCATTGTATTTGAGAGATATTTTATATATTAACACAACAGATTTAGTATCTTGTCCAGCTACCGTTGTTATAACTTCCTACAGTCGATGTGGTATAGAAACATATTTAATACGCAGTCATGCTATCTAAAAAAGAGGCCATTCACTTATTACTCCCTGAAAAACAGTGACTCACCTGAACTGAAAGCAGAATTCCTGAAAATGCAGCAAGATCTTATTCTGAAGTTTGAGTTTGCAGAGAAAAAATCGACACATTTTGGATAAAATTGGAGGGGAGTATCCTTTGCTTGCTGAAGAAGGAAAGAAAGTGCTAGTGCCTTTTGCGATGAGCTATCGTTGTGAGGCAGGCTTTCCAGCAATGATGGTCATAAAGGGCAAACTGCCAAATCGACTACACACTGAAGGCGATTTACGCTGCGCTTTGAGCGAAACTAAACCCATAATTCAGGTAGTTGAGCAGAAACAGTTGCATCCCTCGCACTAGACTAGTAGTTGGTGGTGACCTAGTTTGTTTGCTTCTTATGTAATGTAGCCATTCTTTGACCAATATCATATGTGTTAAGTTATACATAAAGCACTGCGTGTGTGTATATATATATATATATATATATTATATATATATATATATATAGAAATATATGAGTGTTACAGTATGTTTATAAAATTTTAATAATTATTCTCATGTTCAGTAAAATGAAGTTTCCGATGCTTTTTGCAGGGGGGTAATTTTCATTCGTCGATTAACCAAAAGGGGTAATCACAAAAAAAGTTTGGGAATCGTTGGTGTAGCAGCTTAATGACCATTTTCCAAACTGTTTCCGCATTCCAACAATTCCACCTGACTTTTAACATATGTGACACCACATGAAGTCTTGACAGAGGTGTTAACAGGTATAGTGACTGAGAATAAGCTCACACTATTCCTGAATCTCATCGAAGCAACTACTGTGCAGAATGGATTATCATCACCAGAAAATTGCTGAAAGGGGAAGAATGATCGGCATGAAGGAGAGCGGGCTGTCTCTAACTCAAACTGCAAGAGAACTTGGAATTTATAGGAACGCCATTAATATATGGTTGAAGAGGTGGCAAAAGGAAGGGAATCTACGAGATCATCGCAGAACGGGGAAACCTCAACTGACAACTGCTGCAGATGATCGGAGGATCTGCGGTGTTGCCGAAGCCCACCTTTACCAATGCTGTTGCCATAAGGGAGCAAATGCAGCTTCATGTTTCGGCAATGACAGTAAGGCAGCGGATACATGAAGCTGGGTTATACCATCGGACCCCGGCTATCAAGGAGAAGTTAAATCAGTAACATCGAGAAAATAGACTTCGATTTGCTCAGCAACATGTTGACAAAGGACTTGAGTTTTGGAGCTGAGTGATATTTACCGACGAAAAGACCTTTTCCTCCACACTCCATGGCCGTCTTCATTGGTGGAGGACTAATACTCGATATACTCAAGAAAACATCTAAGAGGAAGCACGTAGCGGTCATGTCACCTGTAACATGGGGATGGATTCATCTGTATGGTGTAGGAGAGTTTACCAAAATAGAAGGGAGGTTTACTGCAGACCAGTATACATAAATTTTTGAAGAGGTTATGCTTCGTTCCTTATGCAAGACAGGTTCCCAATTCACATAGCACGGATCGTCACACGCTGGTTCTCTGAGCAAAGAAATATCAACCTTCCGGATTGGCCAAGTAAGGGTTGTGATATGAATCCCATCAAGAATGTATGGGGCAATATTGCAAATGTTTGGAAGCCAGCGGAGGAACGAACAACGGACCAGCTTTTACAACACACATTTAGTGAGTGGGAGGTGCTGAGGAGGAATCAACAGCTGGTATATAATTATGTTGCTTCTGTACCACATCGGCAACAGGAAGTCATAGATAACAACGGTGGCTGGACAAGATATTAAATTTGTTGTGTTAATATTAAAATATCTCTCAAATACAATGGTAATTATGAATGTGTAACACCTTTGAAAAATTGTCAAATATCATCGTTTAAATGGCTTTATGTTTATTGATATGAATTACAGTAATAGTTTTATTTTCTGTAATTCTCTCCTTTGAGATGAGAGACGCCAAGAGTCACAGCTGTAGTGGTTCAACACTTAAGTTGTAACATGGAACTTATTAATACAAAATAATTACATGCATTTATGATGCTGCCTCAATACAAAACATTCTTCATTTCTGAATAATATTTCTCTCAGTGACTGTTTAATACTATATCATTATTGCTGATCTAGAAATAGCATTTGCTCCAGATATAACAATGCCATACCAGTAGTATCCACTCAGATGTCGTTCATTTGCCAATTGGAAGATATTCTAAGCAGTTACGGATGAAACCTACAGATACCCATCAATCTGGTAATGTTATAATGTTATTAAAATTTAATATGCATCAAAACATTGTTTTTCATTCATAAACCGCCTATATATGTATTTACATATATCAGGTTTTTGCTCTGTCTTTGTTATAACGCAAAATAATATCTAAATCTATGTTCAATATTAAATGTAAATAAATAAATCAATAAATAAATAAAGGGGGAATAAGTGGTGCAAGTCGTGGAATTTGCTCATGGTGCAATAATGCCGACCAACAGCTCTATTTTTTATACATTGAAACTTCACTTCGTTCAGGTTTGGCAACACCATAAACACTGTCATCACCTCCGAAGGTTTTTTTTTAGTTTTTACAAGACCACTATTTATTCACTTCATTGACATCCCCCTTGTTAATATATATCTCCTTCTTGAATTTATATTTAATTATTCACTTTTGTTTCCTTATGTAAACCAGTGATGAATGGAAATAATTATGTTCTAAAGACATTTGGCAATAAGTCAACCAACCAATCAGCGCTAAACCCCAGACTCATTCATAAAATGTTACAACCGTTTGTAGTACACACAACAAATATACTGTATGCCAGGTGTCGCTATCTGTTCTCAACAGTGTCCTACGAATAATGAGCAATTAAAATTCACTGAAATTTATTTGTTTTTTGTTCTTATTTTTCAGTTAATAACACTAGGCAACAAAGATTTTGTTACAGAAGACCAAATAGGTGCTCCTAGCTAATTTCGGTATGCTGATTTCAAATCTATAATTAGATTTTTTCTATCACGTCTAGATTTTGTGTAAAATGCAAATCACTTTTAGTAAAATTTTCTACCACGTCCAGATTTTGGTTTTAATCGCCTTAATGCCAGTAATATGAAACTTGCTTTTCAAGGTTAAAGCAATTTTTTTTGCCAACTATATACAAATTCGAACAATTTTGATAAATAAAATTTATCCCGAGTGGCAACACTGAGTCAAGAGCATAGTAACGGGCAACGGCCCAACGGTTAGTCGCTACGTGACAGTCAAGCAGAACGGTTGTTGAAGCTCTCTGCTGATGAGCAAGTGACAGGTTGTGGTGACTTGTGTGTTTTTATAGCATTTGTTTTGTACTACGGTGTGTATTTCTTTTATTTTGCACATCGTAATAATTACTTTCTACGTTTTTTCAGATATTGTATGGTAATTCAAAATGGCATCAAATAGACGTGCTTGTGTAAATCACCCAGACAACTTCTGCTTTGTCTGTGGACAATATACACCTAAGCCACAACGTAGAAACATAACAACAAAGATTAAACTTGCCTACAAGTGTTATTTTGACTAAGTTAGGAGACCAACAGAGGGACTGGGCGCCACATATTTGCTGTGCACAGTGCAATGCAATGTTAATAGCTTGGATGAATGGTAAAAGAAAAGCTATGCCGTTCTCAGTCCCCATGGTTTGGCGTGAGCCGAAAAATCACTCAATGATTGTTATTTTTGTTTGACAAAGATTGCTATTTTCACAAAGAAAACAAATCAAAGATCACGTACCCAACTGCGAATCAGCAATGAAACCAGTACCACATGATGAAACAAATCCACCACCAGTTCCACCAGCAACGATAACAGACAGCAGTTCATCTGAAGATTCTGCTAGTGATATAGAAACAGGGAAAGATGGCATATATGTTCCAGATGCAAATATTTCCCCACATTTAAGTCAAGCGGAGTTAAATGACTTAGTGCGCGATTTGGAATTACCAAAAGAAAAGGCAGAGTTGCTTGGTTCAAGACTTCAAGAATTAATCTTCTCCAACCAAACACCAAAGTTTCCCATTTCCGCCATCGCCATTTGCAGTTTTCATCATTTTACTTACAGGAAGAAAACGTTTGTTTCTGCCACGATATCAGTGGTCTGATGCAAGGGATTGGCTGTCGCTATGATCCAAAAGAATGGAGACTGTTCATTGACTCTAGTAAAGCTAGCCTTAAAGCTGTATTACTGCACAACGGCAATGAAAAACCTTCAATACCTGTAGCACATGCCACTGGCCTTAATGAGACTTATGAATCGATGAAACTGCTGCTAAGACTCATCAAATATAAGGACCACACATGGAATATTTGTGGCGACCTTAAAGTTGTATCATTACTTCGGGTTACAGTTGGGCTACACAAAGCATATGTGCTTTTTGGTCTATGGAACAGCAGAGATGACAAGAACCACTACAAAAACATGATTGGCCATCTAGAACTGAACATGTTGTTGGTAAAATACAATGTGAAACACCCAGCACTTATTGACCCTCAGAAAGTACATCTTCCACCACTTCACATTAAACTTGGCCTTATGAAAAATTTCGTGAAGGGTATGGATCATCAAGGTAGTGGTTTCCAATATTTAAAGGATAAATTCAAAGGAATATGACAGATGCTAAGCTAGAAGCTGGAGTTTTCACTGGACCACAGATCCGCAGTGTCATCCACGACTCATCGTTTCCATCTAACCTAAATGAGAATGAACTAGGAGCATGACATCTTTCGTTGAAGTTGTCAAAAGTTTTCTTGGAAACCACAAAGCTGAAACCACCGTAAACTCGTAGAAAACATGCTTAAATCTTATGAAATAATGGGATGCAGAATGTCTTTGAAAATTCATTTTTTACATTCTCATCTTGACTTCTTCCGGCCAACCTTGGGCTGTAAGTGACGAGCATGGTGAGCGCTTCCACCAACAGATCTCAGTTATGGAAAACAGATACCAAGGTAATTTCAACCCAAATATGATGGGAGATTATTGTTGGTTCCTGCAGAAGGAGAGCTCGTCATCCTACAAGCGACAAAGGAAGAGGACACAGCAAAGTTTCACTTAAGAACAGGAATTTGCCTTTCAGTAGTAACAACAAAATACTAACGCGCTTTGGGTGGATGGTTGGGCGCAGGGGTGGTAACTCCGCCAGCGGAATTCCGCTGTCTGTCTTAAGCCAGAATAAAGGAGGAAAGACATCCCTGTTCACTAATTATTTAAGTATGCTTAACATAAAACGTGGCACGGAAAAGTAGCTTAGACGGCTTTCGTAATAGAAGCGGGTGAGAAAAAAAATGAAAAATAGGGGTTTTCGGTTACACAAAATCTGGACGTGATAGAGAAATTTTGATATCAGATCTGAAATCAGCATCAGCGCTTTAGTAGGAATCAGTAGTTCACGTGTCTGTAACAAAAAAAGTTGAAATTTTGTTGCCTAGTGTAATTCACCTATAGAAGAGCAGAAATGGAATCAGCATCCCACACACCATGTCTGCACAACTGAAACAACATCCTTCTTCACATCAAGCTAACAACATCCCATATTTCAGCAACTCTACACCAACAGCTTTCCATGCAACAGTATCTACGCTTCCAAGTTCCCCATGCTATTCAGCAAAGAAAAAATTTGTGAGCACAAGGCCTTCTAAGCAACATTGTATGTTTGGAACTCCTGAGAAGTTGCCTCATAATCTTTTGCCAACTAATTTACAAGTGGCTCGGTACTTTCTCTATCTCAAAGAAAGGAAAAATGCAGCTAACAAGCCAATCATCAGACAAATAACACAGGAGCTATTAAAACTCTGGCAGTAAGCATCACTCCCCACAGTTCAGGAAAAAGCTGTTTCAAAAGGTAGCAAGATTCATAGAAAGAGGAAACTAAAAAAATAATATATGAATAGTCTCAGTAATTTGTTTGATATATGTGCCTATAAATGTAATTTAAAATCTCATACAGCCATAGGACGCAGTGATGATTGTGAAGAAATTCACATAGATTGCATATGTTGAAGAGAAAAAAAGTACCAAAAGAGGAATTACAATTTCTGCTTGATGTGGAGTGATCGTAAAATCTGGAGCATTTGCGGGGTTATGTTATCTGCAGCAGTTCGTATACGTGTACGTAAGTTTTCAAGACTCGTAATCTTCGTCGGATAGACGTGCGATTTGATAAAGCCCCATGCAAAGAAATCTAAAGGGGTTAAATCTGGTGATCTCGCTGGCCAAGGTCTGTTGCTTCCGCGTCCGATCCAGCGATTTGGAAAACATCCATTTAGATAATCCTGAACAATTTTGGCATAGTGACAAGGAGCACCATCATGTTGATAGACGACGGTACTAACAATCCTATCCCCAATCAGCTGAGGTTCAAGGAATTGCTGCAACATGTCCAGATAAATAAGCCCTGTAACTGTAGCTTCAGCAAAGAAAAAAGGACCATAAACCTTAGATTTGTTAAAACCCATCCAGACATTAACTTTAGGTGAGTCTCTTTCCCAATTTTGGACGAAATCATTCGGTCTTTCATCTGCCCAAATTCGACAGTTATGGCGATTTACTTTTCCACACGTATGGAAAGTGGCTTCATCACTAAAGAGAATGTTGTCCATTAAATTATCACTCCAGATTTGTTCTACGAGATCAGCACACACAGCACTTCGTCGAGAGAAATCTTCTTCATGTAAATCATGTAAAACCTGCAAATGATAGCTTTTCTTCTGCAAATTAACCTTCAGAATTTTGTGCACAGATGACGTCGGGAGGCCGAGTCTGTGTGATGCAGCACGAACGGACGTACGTGGCTCCTCAGTGATAATTCCGCGTACTGCATTCACGGTAAGATCTGACATACACGGTCGTCCTGATCTTGCTTCATCATTTACAGATCCCGTTCGTTTAAATTTGTTCACCAATTTTCGTATTGTCTTGTCTATTGGCCCCGGCTTATGAAATCTCCTTCTAAACTTCTCCCTGATGTCATTGTATTTCTTTCCCTCGATTCGCCAAATTACTATTGCCACACGCTCTTCTGTATTCATTCTAAGGGCTTCTGAAAAGAAAAATAGAAAAAAATAATTATTTCACAAAAATAGATCCTGACTTTATGTACACCCTGTATAACAGGATAAGTGATAAGTGATTTATTTAAAGAAGGTAACAATTTTACAGTTTCCTAGCGCCCCTCTAAGATTCTCAAACGCCCACTGGGGGGCTGTGGCGCCCGCGTTGAGAACCACTATGCTAGATGGTTAACTCTTGCTAATAGGGTTTGTAAGTTTTATGTTTCAACAGTGAAATCAACAAAGAAACTTTACACAATAACACACTTCACTGTGACAAATTTTGGTCCTAATTGGTTTGACATCAAGTGTAGACCTACTGTAATTACATAGATGGCCCAAGGTATGTGTTTTCTGCTATTAATAGAGTTAAGCATTTGCCTAGAGAATCAGCAGAAATTGTTAAGAAGTATATATCCGAAATGCATACTTTGCTCACTCTGAAAATATTCTTCTGGCAATGTTGTGGGACTCAACTAGGGAAGAACGTGAAAAAACTGTAAGCAAAATCATGGACATGCGAAATAAGACGAAACAAAATCTAGAATTGAGAGATTTTAAGGTTCCTAATCTTAATTTTGATGCAAAGGACTGGGATAACATAATTAATTGGAATGATACTAAACTAAGTGAGCCACCTCTTACAATGAAGCTAACAAAAGCAGAAATTTTAGCTATCAAAGAAAACGCATTGAACATTCCAAATTATCCGAATCATACCCAGAATGTAGAGCGATGTATTAAATTGAAGTTCGATATTTGGCTTTGAAGCACGAGATGGTTTTATCAGAGCTTGAGTGATTTCACGTAGTCTGATGCCAGACCTAGAAACCAAAAAGGATTTTGTCAAAAGTTTGTGTTCTTTATTCGAATAGTTAAGGTTGTTTTTGCAGTTACTATTTGTGTACTCATTTGCTATGTGTTTCTGTACTCTACTGTATATGTATTTATTAAAACAAATTTTAAAAAATGGTTATTTTTCTTTCCTTATTTCTTTATATTTCTTGCAACAAAACACTAAATTCGAGAATATGATTAATCCAGAAAAGAAAAAGTAAATAGAAGTTCATTAAATAACCTGAAAATTATTTGTAGAAGATATATTTTTAAGTTTTGTGTCGGTTATATCTATTTGTTTCCCCCACAACATAGCCAAGAATCAGTTATAAATCACCGTAAACCCAGTTACGACACCCATTTCATACTTTGGCAAAACTGGGACAGTTCAAGATACTCTAGAATATTATTTCAGCTTTCTTTGTGTTTCCTAGTTAAGACCACAATATAATTTCAGTGTGCCTGAAGGGAAAGAAAAATTTGTCTGATTTCACTTCGCCCTAAAATACAGTATATACATATATATATATATATATATATATATATATATATATATATAATTTTATATATATATATATATATATATATACCGGGTGTCCGAGAATTATCTGTACAATTTTTGGCTGTTATTAAAAGTCAACCATGAAGTGTAGAAATTCCAGTGTTGTCCCATTTTACAGATAAACTCATTAAATTTTTTCTGATAACAAGTTTTGACAAGTTTTTTTCTTTTTTGTACGCGGGTGACAGACATTGATGATTTAAAAGCAAGAATCACAGCTGCTATTGAGCGAATTGATGTGGATATGCTGCATTGCTGCAGCGTACATGGCAACATTTGGATTATCGATTGGATGTTTTGCGAATCACTGATGGTGCACATATCGAATGTTTGTAACAACGTTACTTTAATAAAAGAAACTTTTGAAAATACAGATTCTAAATAAATCTTGTTTAAGAATTTTACGTGTGTTATCAAGAATTTTATTAAAAGATGAAATTGTACAGATAATTTTCGGACACACTGGAATTTCTAAAAAACTTGTCAAAACTTGGTATCAGAAAAAAATTAATGAGATTCTCTGTAAATGGGACAACACTGGAATTTCTACACTTCATGGTTGACTTTTAATAACAGCCAAAACTTGTACAGATAATTCTCGGATATATATATATATATATATATATATATATATATATATATATATTATAGACACACATGTGTTAATGTAAAACATTAAAATCTAAAAAATCTTAAAAGGAACAAATCAGGTACAAGTTATCAATCACAGAGAGCAACGAATGGTAAAAAATGACAAATTGTTTTGTTAACGGAACTTGGTGGTTGGTTGGTTGGTTGGTGGGTAGGTAAAGGAAATTTTATTGAAGGATATTGAGGTTGTGGAATGGGGTATAATGATTTATATTCGGTTTATGTTTAAAAATGAGTATGGTTTCTAAGAGGGGTAGGTCATGTTTATTGGCTTTAGCAATTATTGAGAAATTAGCAGATTTAATTGGGTGGTCTAACTGATGGGAGTGGGAACGGATATGTGATTGGGAGGGATTCGTAAGCATATTATTAGTACGGCTACTAATACCCTTGTGCTCATCGATACGAAGTTGGCGTTGGCGTGCAGTCATGCCAACGTACGACGATGTGCAATCGTCACATGTATATTTAGAAATGACTGATGAGCACAAGGACTTTGGAATTAAATCTTTAAATTTGAAAAAGGAGTGTAAGTTACGTTCTAATGTGTAAATACATTTAACAGAAATTTCCGGATAAAATCTATTTATAAGTTTACCAATTTTCCTCTTCAACACAAAACTTTCGGGTCCACAGTAAGGGAGTTTAAGATATAAAACCTTCTGTACCGTAGTAACGACGATTTTAGTTTTATTTGAGAATTTTAAATTCATGAATCTTTTAATTACACTGTCAATAAGTTTAGAAAGGAAACCATTACCTAATTGCAGCAAATCTCGTATGAACGATATAGAAGGGTAAGAATGAAGTTTCGTTTATACTTGAATGGTGCGAAACTGTCAAATTTCATTCTCAAGCCTGTGAACGTGGGTTTAAGAAAAACTGATGTTACGAAGTGATTATTGCTACGAGTAATATTTATGTCCAAGAATGGCAAAGAATTATCGTTTTCCGTTTCAGAAGTGAATATGATGTTACGATGTTTTGAATTTAAATATTGACGAAAAAGTTCAATATGGTCCAATCATATTGAACTTATCAATAGATTTTATCCACAAATTTCTTTTAAATGTATTTACACATTAGAATGTAAATTACATTCATTATTCAAATTTAAAGATTTAATTCCAAAGCCCTTGTGCTCATCCGTCATTTATAAATATATATATTAGGATTGCACATCGTCGTACGTTGGCATGACTGCAAGCCAACTCCAAATTCGTATTGATGAGCACAAGGGTATTAGTAGCCGTACTAATAATATACTTACGAATCCCTCCCAATCACACATACGTTCCCACTCCCATCAGTTAGACCACCCAATTAAATCTACTAACTTCTCAATAATTGCTAAAGCCAATAAACATGACCTACCCCTTTTAGAAACCATACTCATTTTTAAGCATAAACCGGATATAAATCATTATACCCCATTCCACAACCTCAATATCCTTCAATAAAATTTCCTTTATCTGCCTACTAACCAACCAACCAAGTTAGTGCCCGTTAACAAAAAATTTGTCATTCTTTACCATTCGTTGCTCTCTCTGTGACTGAATAACTTGTACCTGATTTGTTCCTTTTAAGATTTTATAGATTTTAATGTTTTACATTTTAAATATTTCCGTGATGTTCCCTTAAACTACACTGGTCGACAAAAGCAAACTTTTTTCTCTCATCAAAGATGGATATACACTTTTCTAGACCAGTTTTGTACGCTGATTCTAAATCTGTTTTCGGGTTTCCTCTAGCACATGTAGTTATTGAAATATGACTGGTGTTATTTTCAGCACAATTTATCGTAAAAGTACAACATTATTCATAAAAAGAAATGTACACCAACCTAAAAACGTTGCGAGTACGATTTTCTTTTGTAAACCTTGTCCGGATTGTTGCGGTACAACGTCCAGCAGTAGTCTGCTAGCATACTTTCGTTCCAGAAACCTTGGTCGCGAGTTTCCATTGACTGGATGTCTTGATGGAAGCGTTCCCCCTGTTCGTCACTCACCGCGCCAAGGTTTTTCGGAAAGAAATCTAGAGAAGAATGTAAAAAATGTATTTTCAAGGACATGCGATAGCCCATTTCTTGATATGCATCGAACAGTTTCTGAACTCCATCTTTGTATGCGGGAGGCTTGTGGTTACCCAAGAAGTTTCCACAAATCCATTTGAAAGCCTGCCATGCTTTTAATTCTAAGACATTGAGGCTTTCGTCAAAGCCTTCATCCTGCAGAACCCCTCTGATTTGGGGGCCCACAAAGATTTTCTCCTTCAATTTCGCGGCACTGATGTTTCCAAATTTCTCAACAAGGTATCGAAACCCTCTCGAATTCGCCTTACCCATCGTTTTCACAAAATTTTTCATTAAGCTGAGCTTAATGTGGAGAGGTGGCAGGAAAATATTCTTTGGATCAACTAAAGGAACACACTGGACACTGCCTGTTCCTGGCTCGTATGTGCTTTTTTGATGCCAGTCACGTCTGACGTAATGATCCCCGGTAGCACACTGTCCTACAGGCAGAGGAAACAATATTTTGTGAACCCTCCTTGCATGACCATTAACATACCAATGACTTTGAGATCACCACAGATATTCCATTGATCAGTGCTGAGTAGTATGACCGCAAAAGGTTAGAGTGCAATGCAATTGCAAATGTTGATCAATGTTGCAAAGGGGGGAATGTTGCAAGAGGTTATGCAACAAAGAGGGGAGGGGTTATTCCCCAAGCTGCAATGAAGGGGAACTCCCCCAGCTTGCTGGGGGAGTCCACCTGACCTCTTTGGGAGAGAAGTGGGACGGCCTCACCCCCCCAAAGGGGTATACCTAACCTAAGAGAGGGAGAAAAAATGAGGAAGGTCTTTGGAGGAGGAAGAACGGCTTCACCCCCCAAAAGGAAACCTAACCTAAGCTCTAACCTAAGAAGGATAGAGGAGTGTTCGCCTGGCTCCTGCCAGACGCATAATGAGAGTTCATCCGAGCGCCCACTGTCTTATGAGATCAATTAAAATAATCTTCCAAGTCGTAACAACAGCTGCTCATTATATAGAGGTACAATTCTTCAGAGTGAACAGTGTAGGCGAACTCTGCCCTGTGCCGCTCAAGTCCTTTGTACCAAAGTTCATGATATTTCGAAGTGTCTAAACCTTATAAATAAGCATCCAGCTCTAGACCATTCTCGCCCCGCTCATTTCTACATTCGATAAATCCTTCGAGAAGAGCGTTCTATGCGTATTCAAGAACCGTGTCAAAATAAATGAAATCCGTAACACGCACGTCTAATATAGGCTTCAGCTTGCGGAATCCGACGATTTCAAACATTCTGTTGAGGATGAATCGGTTTCGCTTAGGGACAAGAGCGTTATTATCAGATGCATTTTTCCACATCAATCGTATAGCAATGCATGGCTGATCGTTATTTATACACAACGTACAAACAACGGCATATGAGGGGGCATCACTAATCTGTTCTTTTCTTGTACCTACACCTGCAGGTATTTTATAACGGTCCTCATCCCACTTCTCAACTATCACGAAGACTCTATTCATCGCCTCAACACTTAAATAAATAACATTACGTTTACCAGAGTTTGCTTGTCTACAAATCGTTTCAAGTACATAGTTAATGGCACCGGTTTCACGCCTGAACACGCGCAATGACTTCGTCATGGACACATCGTACGCTGCATTGAGAATGCTTCTCAAAGGAAGCTCCATCGTATTCGAGGAGTGCACGTCCAGTCGGTTCAAGTTCTGAGATGACTATGAGCCACGGCTGGGCGGATCGGCTCGACGGGGGAGCGAGTCACACCATAAGCTGTTGAATCGTGTATGGATTTGTTCTAGCATGAATCACACGGGTATTTGGGGCCATTATACCGGGCAATGTTCCAACACATGGGGTAATTTCAGTTTTAATGTTTTATGCGCACTAGACGTTCTCCACACATTAACAATCCAGTGCACTATTTGAGAGAAACATGTGACCGTATTTATCCTTTTTCTTTAACAATCGATACTCGTCATGATATATATGAATGTAGTGGTAAAAGTACTTTAGCTTGTCCATGATGACAAGGTTCACATTCTCAGCCGCAGGGTACGCGTACTCTGTATGATGCAGCATGATATAATACCGCCTGTCACACCACTCATCAACAAGACTTATTATCCATATCCGTTGCTTCTCTTCTGCACGCGTTGTTTCTTTCACCTCACGGTATATGTACGCTTTTATAGAGTTTAGCCCTACAACGTAGTCCATTACGTCGTTTGTGCCACGAAATCCGGCAATACTCTCGCCGGAATATCCATAGAGTATTTGAACATCTTGTTCCTTCGCGCGATTCAATGTAGCCTTAAAAGTCTCAAAGGAGGGTGGGGTAGGTCGTCTTTCAATATTCACCACATCTCCCGACTTTACTGAAAATCACTTCATAAACGTCGAACACGCAATATGAAAAGTAGCCATCACTATTTTTTCGTCTACGTAAGAAAATACACGTCTGAGCCCCATGGTTTGCAGAGGTCAACTGAGCACGCCGAGGTAGAGATATTCCCAGGTAGTAGCAGGAGTCACATGGGCAAGCTCACAGTGGGCGGAGCTTAGGATTGTACACGCACGCACTCAAAGGAGAGAATGAAACCCTAATTGAAAAAAATGTATGTAATAAATAAACATATCGTTAACGATACATATATATATATATATATATATATATATATATATACATAAACAATCAAGGATTATGGTATCCAAAGGGTACGGTATCATAGGTACCAGGCACCTGGTAACGTTTCCTATAGGTGTTACGGCATACCTTCGTGCCCCTAAGTTCCTTCACACACCCCAGTTTCTGCGCCCGAAAATTGTGGGTCCCCACAGTCAGTTGGAGTGGATGGTTGTCCTCATCTTTCAAGCACACTAGATCCTTCATCGCGTCAAAGTTAACAACTCTTCGGTTCGCATGGTTAAGCGTGATACCCTTAGCCTTCACGATATATTTCATATCCTCCCCCACCCTTACCCGTACCCCACAAGCTTTTGGTCCTGTTCATGCAAATGAGTCAGCGTATGCACCATCACCATACTCATCCTTGATCTCGTCAGATAACTCTCCCAGGAATTCAAAAATAGGAGGCATGTATTCACCCTCCCTCTCTGTGAATATTACTCTCTCTGTGTCAGCGTACAGCACCCTCCGCCCAAGAGAGTGCAGTAGTCCTCAAAGCTTGATGAGGGCGTAAGCCGTTGTGAAACTGGCTACAGGTATGTTCGTAACTCGTAAGGTATCTGTGGCCAGTTCGGTGATGTTGTACTTTATTATGTAAGTATTACCTACATTCACGATCTCTATAACCTCTTTATCGGGAGCGTTGGCATAATCCCAGACTTCACTATAACTTTCTGCCAAATGAACGTTCCCTTTGCCAGGATTCTGTTCAAATTTTCCCCAAAGACTGTTTAGACACAACTTTACACTAAAGCGCTTGCCAGGGTTCTTAACAATTTTGGAACGGTCAAGCTGTATGCCTTCACAGGCACGGTAACGCTGAATATAAGCCGATTTTTCATCTTCAGTATCAACTCCTCGCGGATACCCCGATCATTCTACCTTATCCTTCAAAAAAGCGTTTATATATGGCGTGAAAAGGTTGGGTAGCTTCTGAAACCTCCACACCTCATGTATCTTCAATTTTCTGTAGCCATAGTGAACAGCTAAGTCCAGTTCAAGGCTTGTATATACACCTCTGATCTTACGCTGATTGGTTGTATGATTACAATTCCCGTTGTTCTCCTCTGCGCACTACGCGCACAGGGGAAACATGAGCTTGTGATCTATAACGACGGGTAAGATCAGCATCCATAAATCGCGAGGGGGGAGCACGTCTACGAAAGAGAGTCCAAAGTAGCGCTCACTCAAGTTAGCTGAGAACTCATCGATGGTTGGCATGGCGGGGCCCACCAGTTTTTCAGGTGCGCACACGGGGTACGGATCGTTCTTCATCACGTAGGGATATGAAGAACAGAAGTTTTGTAATGGAGTTTCACGCCCTCCGTAGGCGGAAAGTATAGCTTGAATGGGTTTGTACGTCCTCTAAACAAGCTGTCACCGCATTTGAGGGGGTCGAACACCATTCAACGTTTGATGGCCCTTATTTCAATACGGGACTAGCCATCTGTTTCCATCCGTGCCTCATACTCATGCTCCCACACGATCTTGTGAGAGAACTGGGACCCTATAATTAAAAACGTTTGTCCGTTTACCACATTTGTGACATTCATCACACTCGACATCCATGCACTCATCACAGATAGTCTGACTTACGAGTAAATGTGGAATAACCTCTTTGGTTTCAGCGTTCGTGTATGTTTCTATATCGTAGTACACGGTTATACAAGGGATATTTTTAGGCTTAGCATCTTTCATATAATATACATGTTTCACTCCATCCGCCTTATATTTTTATGACATGTAGAACAGTGAATTTCATCGCATTTATACACAAACTTACCCCAATTATCCATCATATGAAACATGCCACATTCACATATTCTCATTTTCCTGCAAGTGAAAATTGATTTATAGAGCTCAAAGCATTTATTATTGAAAAATGTACGTCTACACACATTACATTCCCTCTTCTCAGCTTCAACTACCCGACTTTCACATTTGGGACATTTACCCTGCTCACATACCATGTGGCAATCATTACAATGTTTCACTATATCATCCGGAAACTCGAGACATCCCTTACACAAATGATGCCTTCCATATTTTCGACTTTTATCATAAATAGCGTAGAGAGTCCTTATATTACGGATGGGGAGATACGATGTTCCTGACAATCCTAAAATAAGTAGAGGTCTTCTACGATCTCTCCCGCAGCTTTTAAAAACATACACAGTCGTATAACGATCATCCATTCCAAATACAACTATACGAACATTCATTTCCTGCTCGACCCTTCTCAGGTCTTGAGGACCCATATTACACTCAAACTCAAGCTTACAAAATGAAGCCAGTTTACGGGCACGCTGCACAACCGTAGGCAGCCAGATATTATGCGCGATTGTATTTAGTTCAGTGAACATATGAGCTAAGACTTTTGCTATAAAGTCGCAACCACGATCGACGTTTAAATGCTTTCTGTAAATAGATTGAGAATTGAAATTAAGAGTATAAGGTGTGGCACTATGACACGCAACCCGGAATACTCTGTCAATATCTACCATGAAGCTGTCCATATTGAAGGCTGTACTACTTTGAGATGCCTGCATTATACGGCCCAAGATATATTCTATGTCTACAGCTGCCAAGCATCGCAACGGTATTACTACCCAAAAATCATCTACATACCCGTCATCTGACCCGAACTTGAAAGAAAACCTCGTCCGGACTTCACGTTCAACGCGGTTCTGAAGGGCAAACTCCACAATACGTTCAACTACAAGTCGCAGTCCAACATCGTTGGTATACAGTAATCCAGGGTCAACCCTGACCACGTACCGATTTCTAGTCAGGGCATGGGTGGGGGTAGCGGTGCGCACCAACTCGAATGTTATGCCTTCCTCCACAGCACGAGAAGCTGCTGCTGGTGGTGTGAAGGAAGTACCCGGAATTGAACAGGAATAAGGGGGTATATTTGAGGAAGGTACTATTGTGGGGGTTGTGTCGTAAGACGTAGAGCGTTGGGGCTCTATTACTGGGGGTCTAACACCCGCGCAATCCTGGCACGCTTTATACCTGACGTGGAGAGTTCTCCATCATGCTTCCGCTTTGAATTGTCGCATGCTACAGGTATCACTGGTGAGGGTTCGTCAGCGGGGGTAGAGTCTCAAGCTACACGGTCATCAGGGTCATCTGTAATATCGATGATAGGGGCTGTACATCGTCGTCATTTATGGTTCTGTGGAAGAAGAAAAACAAGAATATAAGGAGCAGCACTTAAATTTTGTTATATTTTGTAAATGACCAACTTAGGGGTGTGACGTGTTAGAGATTGAATCTGTAGAAAAATTCAGGTTCACAAGCCCCTCCACATTTATTGTATCTGGCCCTACAGGATGTGGTAAAACTGTGTTTATGCTTAAAATCATTAAAGATAAGGGGGAGATGTTCTCAAAATTTGTGCATAAAATAATATGGTGCTATTCGACGTATCAATCAGTGTACAACGAGTACCAAGATGATATTTTGTTCCACAACGTTGTATATGACGTTAATTCGTTAAAGGGAAATGAGCATACAATCATTGTAATTGACGATTTCATGTTGGAAATGGATAAAACGTTTGCCAAGACATTTACAGTGTTCTCCCACAATCTTAGCATAAGCGTATTCTTCATCAATCAGAATCTATTTTTCAAAAATAGGTACATGCGCTATGTGTCGCTAAATACACAATATCTAGTCTTATTCGCGCAACATAGAGATGTCACAAATTGGGGTATTAGCCAATCAAATGTTCCCGAATGAGCGTAAGGAGTTTTTGGAGGTTTATAAAGAAGCCACAAGTCAGCGTTACATATATTTGCTTTGTGAACTTCACCCGCGAATATATTCCCAAACGAGCCTGAAACGGTGTATATTCCAGAATGACAAATAGGCTGAAGAAATATCCTGAATTAATAAAAATCCATAAACGATTGCCCCGGGCATTGCAGCAGATGTTTGTTAAAAATATCGAGTCCGAGTTTTTAAAATGCATCTGTGAAATCTGTCTTAATGTTATAAAATGTAATGTGCCAATGAAAACCCCTCAGAAGGCTCGCCTTCGTTGTTACAATAACACAATAAGTGCGCTCGCTCGTAAAAGTCAAACTGTGGGGTAGAAAAAGCGAATTATTTTACAAAGAGGGGGATCATTCCTCCCCATCTTATTTTCAGTTTTGGGACCTTTACTGACTAGATTAATATAATGAAGAAAGTGGTAGTGATTCCGCACGAGGTGTATGCTTCACTGCAAAGTTCAAAGAATCCAGACACGTTTCTAGAACCCTGTAAAAGTAGGCTTAAAAGAATGGAAAGCGAGTTTTAGCCCTATTAAACAGTGAACAGTCACCTGATAAGAAAAGGATCTTGTACCAAGAGGCTTTGCAGAAATTTCTTCATGAGTACGAAGATGATACTAATCCGACAGAACTCCCCGTGGTTATTAGGCACAACGCGAGCAACGATGAGCATGGCAACATAGGACCTGAGGCCGACGTTAGAGATAACCAACCAAAGAATAACGGAACGCAACACATCGAGCATGTATTAAAAAGCAGTCTCCCACATACATTGAGGAATAAAGGCTTAAGTCTTTATAATCTATTGAGTGAGGACCCCATCATACAGTGGACCGATACAGGCGAGGTCATTGTTGAAGGAACAAGGGTACAGGGATCCAATATCGTCGACATTGTCCATGATCTGGTGAGAAAGTGGGACAGGCCCCCACGAATAGGATGGAAGCATATTAAAACAAGACGACAACAAATAAATGTCCCCAAAACATTGATAGGAAATCTGAATAGGTTAAAAGACTTGGAGCAAGTCTCGCATGTGTCACAACTGAGTACGCCATCACCCCCAACAGTAGCATCTCTGAAGAGGAGAAAGAAGAGACCAAACGGCCAACCTTATCCACGTGTCTCTAAAATACGCAAATGGCTAACATATTAAGTAAACGCTATTATGACATTTCTAACCCCACCTCCTATGGCGGCGTTAATAGACTGTACGGAGGGGTTTACAATGATGGAGTAGGGAAAAAAGATGTTGAGAAGTTTTTGCGGGAGCAGGATGTTTATACACTTCACAAACCGGTGAGAAAAAGGTTTAAAACGGCCAGGACAACAGCGGCTTCGATTGACTCTATTTGGCTAGCGGATTTAACAGACATGCAAAGATATTCAGTGTATAATGATGGCTACCGCTACATCCTATTCATAATAGATGTATTCTCTAGATATCTGTGGCTAATTCCTCAAAAATAAATCGCCTGAAACAGTTGCTAAAGCTACCAAAACGCTGATGTTGAAAAAAAACAGAGTTCCTGGCTATTTTTGTACGGATATGGGGAAAGAATTTATAGGCCGTGCTTTTCAGAACATGCTAACAAAATTTAATATCAGTTACTACACTAGTATTTCTATATATAAGGTTTCTTTAGCTGAAAGAGTTCAACGTACCATAAAGGAACGCATGCATCGCTATTTAACCATAAAAACACCTCCAGATATATAAACATTCTGGGATCATTGGCCTCGTCATACAACTGTTCACACCACCGTACGATTGGCACAACACCTAACGAAGTTTTAGAAAGAGGTACGCGCCAGAGCTGATGCGAGAGATGGAACACCGCCACCACACTCTACACGTTTCAAAATCATTGATTATGTATGGCTATCGCGTTCGGGAAATAAATTCGCGAAGGGACTTCAGCACGGATGGACACGTGAGATTTTGAAAGGTAGTGCTATGAGACCTAAAGGCGAGATAATGATGTATTACGTTGAACATTTGAATGGGGAGGAAATCGCGGGAGGCTTTTACCGCGAGAAGTTGCAGAAAATGTCTTTTAATTTATAAAAAAAAATTTAAAATTTAAAAAATTTTAGGCAGCAAAGGTTCAGAGAAGAGGAAAATGTACCTGGTGAAATGGCTAGGGTACCCAGAAACCTTCAACACCTATATAAAAGCTGAGGCAATAATGAAGTTTAAATAGTATGCAACATGGCGCCTAACCACTTCTGTGTCACACTCCCGTCCTCTTCTTCTCTCTCTGTACATCCTAACAACCCCCTGGCCAACTTTGTAAGAGAACTCCATGGGCCCTTTGAGTTGGAACGTGATTCGTACGAAGTTGGTGTTTGTGAATTCCAGCTACCCACCAAATTTTTAACTCTTGAAAATGAACAGATCATATTTCTGATCCTTAGAAGAGTCGATGAGTGTGGAAAATTAGGCATAACCTTAGACAACACTATGCTGCCAGTCCTATTCGGTGAGGTACAGTACTAGAGTACAAATGTAACACTAGGAATCGGTCATTATGACACCGCCACGGACATTGTGACGGGCTTAAACAAGAGTCTTGAAAAGTCGTACCTGACAAACGACTTACATTTTGAAGTCGTAAATATAGACATGCCTGCACACACGTTGAAGTTAAAATCAACACTTTGTAAAAATATTAAAGACAAAGAGCTGTTCACAATTGTTGCCGAGGGTCGATATCGTGCAGCCCTCCAAAGAGATACCTTTCACGAGGCACAACATGACTTGTCCAGCTTAATGTATCAGTTATATTTGGAGAAATTGGGTGAAAGTTACCCATCCCCAGACATGTGCTATATTTACAGCAATATCCTGGAGCATCAATTTGTTGGGGATACCCAGGCGCGCCTGCTGCGCATTGTACACATTCCCAACCATAGAGGGAAGAGTTTGAGCATTACATATGACAAGCCCCATTAAGTGAAAGTTGCGACTAATTTCTTAACCAATATCTCTATATATATAAGAACGATTGAGAAAAAAATTTCCCATTCGGTGATGGGAACTTAACAGTGAAGCTACACTCGTCCATTCACTTATAATGACCCGAAGGCCTTTCACATTCTATCGAGGGGTGAGTTATCAGCATGAGAGTGGGCTTGGCTCCAATATTTTCAACCATACTACGCACGGCTGTCCCATTGTTGAAGAGCGGTGCTAGATACCTCGGGAGGAAGGCATTAAAATCACGTTTTAACGCGGTAGAAGATATAATGGGTGGAACTAAACCTAAAGAAGCTCTTAAAAAACATTTTAAACGTACTCGGGATGAAATCGTGAAAGATGCAAAGAGAAAAATGCGTGGTGGCGGAAAGAAGAAGAAGAGGGCTGTCCGGAAGAAGGGGTTACCAACACGTGGCGCTAAACGTAAAAGGACATAAAGAAGAAGTGTTCTAAGCGAATGAAGCCTATGGCTGATCATTTTTTAACTGATATAAGCTGAGGACACTACTCTCACGAATCATAGGCTGATTACTACTTGTCGAGTGAGGTGGCACTATTTCTGACTTGTGATCGGGCATTTCATCCATCCGTGTAGCTCACAATTTTGTAAATCGGGACTGTCCCTCTTTGATATGCCCCCTTCACAGGTTTCTATTGAGCATAGCGACTTTATTACAATTAAGCCATTAAACACAATTAGTTCACCTTGTGCCCCTATAGAATTCGTGATCCAAGCTGCATGCACATGTACGCTAAACTGCGTATAGCGCATTCAGATGGAACGGACTGCGATAATAGTTGCTCTGCATACTTGAAACCAACTTTCTACACTCCATATTCAGCCAGTGTGAGGTGTATTTAAATCAGGTTAACATCTCGGCAGGAACGGGTTATTTTCACCTACGAGCCTATCTCTAAAATGTCCTCAACTTTTCAAAAGAATCGAAGGATACTTTTTTAACTGCTGAGGGCTATTATCAGACTAAAGACGAAAGTAGTATAAAGGATAAATTTAAAAATTCTAAAATGACGATATACGAGTGTTTTGGACGTTTGCATGCAGACTTCATGTTCCAGGAGAAACTGCTTATGAATGGGGTGGATATGAAGTTAAAACTCAACCGCACGAATCCTGAGATCTGCTTAAATCTAGGATCTGATCAAGAAGAGGGCGCAAAGCCCGTTGTGATTCACATCCTGGAAACGTATCTGCGCGTACGGCAAGTGAAATTAAGTTCGCCGAAATATGTAGAAATTGAAAAAAATTTAATACACGCAACAGTAAAATACCCAATTAACAGAGTATAGATCAAACTATATACGGTGCCCGACGGTTTGGCCTCGAAGCAGCTAGAAAACGTGGCCCTGGGAGTTCTACCTAAAATGATATTAATTGGAATGCAGGATCACGCTTCGACGAATGGAAAATATAAAAAGAGCGCCTTTAAATTCGAGAATTTCGGCCTTAAAAATATAACTCTATGCGTAAATGGCTTTGTATTGGGCGGGACTATGGTTACGGACTACTCATCAGACGCTATGTTCCCGCTCTGCGAGAGAGCTTATAGCAATCTGGCCCATATTGCCGTTGGTTGTGACGAGCTTGGGATTGGCGTAACGCAGAAAGAATTTGTCGGTCAATTTAACCTTCACCCATTTGATATTACTCCCGACTTATCTGCTAGTGTAAATACACACTTAAGTCCACAACAAAGTGGGAACATCTCAGTCAGATTGGAATTCGCCGACCCTATAGACGCGCCTATTAGTGTACTGGTATACCTCGAATCACAATCTCTAATAGAGCTCGACCGTTTCGGGAACGTCGTCACAGACTTTTAAAATGGATGCGAATACACTCCAGAGAATAATGTAAAGTGACCGAATCACACCCTCCAAATTTATCGGCGTGTTTGCGAAGAATGAAATATTGAAATTGCCAACGACGAGAGACTACGGGATTATCGTGACTACCGACATTGTTTGGTGTGAGGGGATTGATTGGTTTGCAATCTTTTTTAAAAACAAGGAAAGAATGTACTATTTTGATTCACTCGGCACTCAGCCCTGGAGTGACCCTGTGGTTGTACAATTTATCGAAGAGCTACATGTCCCTGAAATTGTCTGGAATCCTTATCGTTTCCTAGGATGTTTTAGCAATACTTGCGGCATGTACTGTCTTTCATTTCTCCTGCACATATCACGTGGGAAGGGATTTATAATTTTTTAAAAATTATTCGATTTCTGTGACACTGATATGAATGATGAATTGGTATGCAGACAGATAAAAAAGGTTCCCATTTGTACGCAGTCGTTGTATTATTTAAAGTTTTACGTGTGTGTCTCCATTATTGTTAGTTTTATTTAATGGAAACTAGTTCTGTTAGCCGAATTGTACTAAAACATGCTTTCTACCATTTAATAAATTGAATGAAAATACAATGTGTTTTGTTCTGAACCAAAAAAACTGACATTAGTTCCTCGATGACCTGGCATTCGTTGGACCGGATGTGAGCCAATACCTCGACCTCGGTATTCAGGTCACTGGGTTGGCTGCATCGTAAAGGCTCCAAATCGTCGTCATTTATTTGCCTTTCATCAAAGCTGTCGCGAAAAGTAGCTATAACACGATCAAGTTCCGCATCGGTCATTTAAGGAGAAATTAACATGATTAGTCCATACTGAATCTTTTTTAATTAAAGTTAAATTAAATTAAAGTCTCATTAAAGAGTTACAATAAGAGCACCGATTAGGGTGCCCGGCAAATTATAAAATTATAATCACAAAGCAGATATCCTAACAGGTTTCAAAAGTAAGATTAGCTGGATGTGATACGCATCATCTGCCAGCACAGGGTAACGAGCCCGGTTGTTAACACATACATATATATATATATAATGGGGAGAGAGTTACAATAAGAGAAAACGCTGATTAGGGCGCCCAGCAAATTATAATCATAACTCAGATCTCCTGACAGTTTTCAAAAGTAAGATTAGCTGGATGTGCTACGCATCGTTTGCCTCCCCAGGGACCTCGACCCCTGGGCAGATATCCTTTCACTTCAATTATAACATAATATATATAATTATAATATATAATTATAATATATATATATACATATATATATGTGTATATATATATATATATGTATGTGTGTATATATATAGCCCGGCCTTCAGCTTAAATCACAAACTAGCTTTTCAAAAAGCATTTATTTTGGCTTTTTATAAATTAACTAACACAGACACTGAATGAACAAGAGTATAAAGCCCGAATCACAAATTAAATTAATTACTTACATTTCAATGTCGTCTTCATCGTATGATTCTTGCATTCCATCGCAAATTTCTGCAATGCTTTGTGTGGAGAGAAGATCACTCCGGTCTGCCGCTGCGAAAAGATGAATTTTAGACAGCGCTGCGGCATCTCCATCTTCAAACAACTGCGGGTAGCCGTAAAGGTTTGGTGATTGGCTCATGACGAGATATATCTGTAACTACTAGTTCATAAATACAACTGTTGTGGATTCCAGATGAAAAAGACCCCTTTTATATACGCGAACCTAATTGTAAACATCCCTAATAACCGAATCACGAATTTCCTATTGGCCGTCGGTGAAATTTGGGCGGGCCATAACGTGTAAGTGCTACTATCCACCAACTAGAGGTCCTGGGGCTCCGCCCACTGGGGTGTAATTGGCTGATCCGTGAATTTTGGGGCGTGTCAGATATAACTTACCCATTCCATAGATTTCTTCCAGAAATGATTCGTTGAGAGAGAGAGAGAGAGAGAGAGAGAGAGAGAGAGAGAGAGAGAGACGTTTTGTTTGGAAAATAAATTCTTTATATGAAGGATTTACAACCATTTAAAATAATAAAAAAAAATAATTGTGAAGCGGATGCATGATAAACATGTTTTATTACCTTGCCTGTGGTGTATTATATGAGGGATTTAGCGAGATTGGAAGATAAATTTGGAAATCGGGGCAGTCCCTCATATATATATATATATATATATATATATATATATATATATATATATATATATATATGGGATTTTACAGCCATCTAGAACTGAAAATAAATTAAAATTTAATTGTGGAGGGTTATGGAGAGAATGGCTGTGGCATAAACTTCTTTTATTTTCTTACCTGTGGTATATATATATATATATATATATATATATATATATATGAGGGATTTAGCGACGCTGGAAGATAAATTTGGAAATCGGGGCAATTCGCATCGGTTTATAGTTTATGGGGGATTAAGAATAAAAAAAGCTTAAGATATGCTAAATGCAAAAAACTTCACTTTTTTTCTACGTGAAGGTCAAAATATTCGTGTTTCTGTATCCACCCGAGGAGGATGCCAGTGGGCGTCGAAACTGTCGTGGAAATAAACTCTGTCTATTAGAGTGGGTTTTTATTTTTCATATCTTAAGATATGCGTTTTAAGATTTTTTGTTAATTTTTAATAATGGCTGGAAGCGTAAAGTATCGTGGATGCGAAGACAATTTAATGTAAATGTATTTTACTCTGTTTTCTATAAAAATTAACAGTTAATTAACTTTGAATTGGAGGGATTTTCTTTATAAAATAAATATAAAAGTGCAGTATATAGAATGGATTGTTTAATGTTAATCTATGAGAATAATTTTTTATTAACAAATTTAATATACTTTTTGTATATCTACTGCGTATTATTAAACCTGTTTTCGTAAGGGAGATTTAATATATAGATTTCTCAAATCAAAAGAATGAATATTAAGATGGATGAAAAAATTGTACGAAAATGAGAACCGCATCGGGTCCATGTTCGAGGCCCTGTGATTGCAACCGGCGCTCGGTAAACGAACATCCTTCCGCATGTTGTTGGAATGATGTGCAGTGTAAAGAGTTTTGTGTATTTCTTTTATTTTTAGATGCGTAGCACACCCATTTTCTGTACAATTGGTTGGTAGATAAAATGGGTACTTAGGGTGACCTAGTGGTTAAGATGCGGGGTGCTGGATTCCCCGTTAAACCGTAGGTCTAGGGTGGGTTGAAAAGTTTGACCATCGTCAGAATGAACAATTCGGGTAGGTTCGGATTCCCCGTTAAACTGTAGGTCTAGGGTGGGTTGAAAAGCTTGACCTTCGTCAGAATGAACAACTCGGGTATTTTTTGTATTTCTTGAATAAAAAGAAATGCTGTTTTTGAAGACATTTTATATAAGAGATGAATGACAAAAGTAAATAGACGCCGCTCTCTCTCTCTCTCTCTCTCTCTCTCTCTCTCTCTCTCTCTCTGGAAACTCATCTATAAATAAATAATTAGTATATATAGCTGTGTGTGTGTGTGTGTGTGTGTAATAATAGGGGATCTATGTGCTTTTGTGTGCGCTTCTTGGGGGTTCAGGCGATGTATACACTGTGCCAACTGGCTGATAATACCTGGAGGCATTGGCTTCTACGCCAAGTGGCGGATTTTGAGTTCTAAGTTAAGTGTTGCTACCATGACCACTCATTGAGCTTCCATCTCTCTTGGAAGCTGGATGGTCTCTTCCTCTCTCTCTCCTCCTCCTCTCTCTTAGGTTAGGTATACCCCTTTGGGTGGTGAGGCCATCCCACCTTCGCCCCCAAAGAGGTCAGGTGGACTCCCCGGCTTGCTGGTTGAGTTCTCCTCCCCTCTTTTTTTGGCACCATGAGTTTGGCACTGGGGGTCTTGCAACAAGGTGGATTGGAGTTGGCATTGGGGTTGGCACTGCCACTCATTGCAACATTTGCAATTGCATTGCACTCTAACCTTTTGAGGTCATACTACTGTGCTGTATTGGATTGCTTCGAGTAGTATGTTCATGTTATCGTACGTCTCCTTAAGATGAACGAAGTGGGCGATCGGGATGGACGGCTTTAAGTTCCCGTTATGCAGGAGAACCGTTTTCAAGCTTCGCTGTTAGGAATCAATGAAGAGGCGCCACTCAGATGGTGTGTGTACCTGTGACAAGTTCCCGAAAAGTCCTATGATATCATGGCAATGGCAGAGCGGACCGTCTACCAGTGATGTAGTCGAGACCACCAAGTCCGAGACTGAGACCGAGACCGAGACCTGATCCTGTGAGACCAAGATCGAGACCGAGATCAAAGGTTCGAGATCGAAATCTACCTTCCGAGATCGAGACCCTTAAAATTCGAGAACGAGACCGAGATCGAGACCAAGCTCATGCCCTTTCAATTTGTTTTACACTACTATGGAAATTAGACTATGTTAAGTATATTAATAAACTAATAACTACTTTCTCAGATGTAGTGTGTTGAATGCAAAAAGTGTAGCCTATAAATTAACAAATGAATATATATATATACAGGGTGTACATAAAGTCAGGATCTATTTTTGTGAAGCACTTGGAAATTATTTGGAATTCAATCATAAAATGATAAAGTGGTAACATTTATTAAATAATTAAGAGTAGGATTCGACGTGACGCCCATCAGTATCCCTGCACAGCTCAAATCGTTCCGCAGCATTTCTAAACACATTCTGGAGCATTTGCGGGGTTATGTTATCTGCAGCAGTTCGTATACGTGTACGTAAGTTTTCAAGACTCGTAATCTTCGTCTGATAGACGTGCGATTTGACAAAGCCCCATGCAAAGAAATCTAAACGGGTTAAATCTGGTGATCTCGCTGGTGATCTTACTGCCGTTGTTGTATGGTAAATAGCAGTTTACAATTAATATGCAATGATTGTTCACTTGTAATTCAATGCCTAACAACCTTACATTATTTTATCGCTTGTTGAAAATTTTACGTGTTTTGACAAATTTTTCCTTAATAAGAAAGCAACACCACCAAAAGGCCTACCGTACATTAATTCATCTGACAAGTCTACTGCTGATGACGCATGGTATATAAAGTCATCATGGATGGAAGAGAGGAATTTTAGCTCTTGCTTAGGTAGCCAGTGCTCCTGCAGGAGTATCATATCTGCACTGTCGCAGATTTTATGAACATCTACACCAGATTTAACCCCTTTAGATTTCTTTGCATGGGGCTTTATCAAATCGCACGTCTATCAGACGAAGATTACGAGTCTTGAAAACTTACGTACACGTATACGAACTGCTGAAGATAACATAACCCCGCAAATGCTCCAGAATGTGTTTAGAAATGCTGCGGAACGATTTGAGCTGTGCAGGGATACTGATGGGCGTCACGTCGAATCCTACTCTTAATTATTTAATAAATGTTACCACTTTATCATTTTATGATTGAATTCCATATAATTTCCAAGTGCTTCACAAAAATAGATCCTGACTTTATGTACACCCTGTACGTACTTTTTATTTATTTACTTCTTTTATATCTGTTACAGAAGGTTTAATGAACGTACCCACTAACCAGTTTGACTTGTGCATTTATTTAAAGCATGATAGGTGCAAGACAAACGTAGCAACTCAAAACAGGGTGACTGATTAGTGAATACCTAGAGTCCCTTACTTTTACAAACTTTCATAAACATTCTGAATTGTGTCTGTTCATCCAAGCCACCATCATGAGTATGCCAATAACATGTATTTTTCATTACGGTCTCGAGAGGTCTCGAAAGGTCTCGGGGAGAAAAACCGAGACCGCGTCTGTCGAGACCGAGATCGAGACCGAGATATAAATAGCGGAGACCGAGATCGAGATCGAGATCTGCAAATTTGGTCTCGAGATCGGTCTCGAGACCGAGACCGATCTCGAGACCTACATCACTGCCGTCTACTGTAAAGAATGTCGCCAAATCATGGTTTCGTTTTCGATAGTGACACACTCGGACGTTCTTCTCAAGTAAGTGTTTCTGCTTGAGTCTCGAGGAGAGGAGTTCTGATTTCTCTTTGGAGAGGGCTAGGTATCTAATGAGGTCATTCAACTCGTTTTGGGTAAGCCTATCCGGCTCCGATTGCCCTTCGTGAGGTGTGTAGTCAAGATCGGCCGAAGGTCCCGCATCTCCGCCAATCGCACCGTCGTCGGATTCCCTTTCGTCTTCTAAAGAATATAGTCAATGCTGTGGAACTACCGGAATCGGCATCGTATCATCGTGAGAGATTGGTCTGATCGCGGAGTCTGCGTTCAGATAAACGATGTTATGCTTGTTCTTCACGGAGAATCCAGTTATGTTAACATTGCAAAAGTAACAATCGCCATGATGGTCTCTCGGCTCCCTCCATATCATGGGTATAGCGAACGGCATCAACTTTTTCCTTTGGTTCAACCAGTCACGTAATCCATTCGAACAAGAGGTACAGATAACATGTGGAACATTGCTAAGGTATTTCATGGAACATTGCTAAGGTATTTGAAAACGTCTCTGCCACTTCAGTAGTCACTACATATATTATATTTATTATATATATTATGATCGGTCTCCTCTCGAAAACTAGACGTGCTAGAGGAAAACCGAAAACAGATTTGGAATTGGCGTCCCAACAGCTATTTAGCCCACACATAGTTATATATGATGAAAAATGCTTGTTGGCCAGTGTTATTTATAATGGTTACTTACATTTATTCTTTTCTTATCTTAAAGGTAAGCCCCATTTTATTAGTTCCTTTTACAATATTTTATATTTTAATTGTATTAACTGTACAATTTCATATGTTTTAAGTTTTCACTGTGATATTTGTCAATACTTAAATTGTTTGAAGTTTATAGTTGGTTTTAATTGTGTATATATATATATATATATATATATATATATGTCATTTTTAGCACTGAAGATGACATTAGAAATGTCGAAAGCTCCGCACATTAAATGTTTGTCTTTGCATTAGTCTTGTTGTACCTTATTCGACTAAGGTTTCCACCTCATAAATCACTTGGCTCTATTATATGTATATATATATATATCTATCTATATATATATATATATTATATATATATATATATATATATATATATATATACCCACACAGAGTGGTTCCAAGAGTCCCCCTCTATTTTGCTGAAATAATAGTATTTTAGGATAAAAATGTAGTAACATAATTAGATGAATGTTCATTTATCAAGCTTTGGTCTAAGATTCGACGTGAGCACCATCAGTGTCTCTGCAAATCTCATATCTGTCCATTGCATTGCGGAACACATTCTCAAGCATCTATGGGGTCATTTTAGCGACTGCTGCGACGATGCGGGTTGCAGATCCTGCGGGTCTGTAACTCTTGTTTTGTAAACCTCACACTTTATAAAGTTTACGTGTTGCCTGGCGCCTGTTTCCACCATGTCCAATCCAGTGATTTGGTAAGAGCTCATCAAGGTACACCCGAACGATGTTTGCAAAGTGACATGGAGCTCCATCTTGTTGAAAGACAACAGTGTCGAGAATGACGTCTGAACGAAGCTGGGATTCAAGAAACTGTGAAGTATGTCAAGATAAAGTAGCCCTGTTAACATAACTTCTGCATAGAAAAAAGGTCCGTAATTCTTCGATCTTGTTATACCCAACCAGACCTTAACTTTAGGAGAATCTGTCACCCATTCTTAGAACTAGGTTGTCCACTCGCCCAGATACAGCAATTATGTTAATTAACCTTTCAGCATGTGTGGAATATCGCCTCATCATTGAAGAGAATGTAGTTTAATAAATTTTCGGTATGAATTTTTTCATTCAATTCTATGCACATGGCGGCTCGTCTTGGATAAACCTCTTCGTGTAACTCATGTAGCACTTAAATATGGTAACTTTTCTTTTTTAATGTTGATTGTAAGATCCTTAAAACAGTCGTCTTTGGTATGCTCAGTCTACGTGATGATGTGCGAGTTGACATTCTAGGATTTGTTTCAAAGGCATCTCTTACCAATTCGACACTTTCTTGAGAGGTACCTGGCCATCCAGATCTTGCCTCATCATAAACAGATCCTGTTCTTTTAAATTTATTCTGAATTGCTTTGTCTGGTAGGACCTGGTTTGTGAAATATTCTTTCGAATTTTTCTCGAATTTCTTTGCACTTCTTCCCTTGGATACGTAGTGTTACTACCATCACACGTTCTTGTACATCCACCATCATCTATGGCCTGTAGAAAATAAAAAAGAAATATAGTCATTTCAGCAAAATATACAGGGACTTTTGGACCACCCTGTATATTCTTGTCATGGTTTCGAACGACGGTCATCCCATGGCAAGGTTTGTGTTTATTAATGAAAGTGGAATATGTCACGTGTCGAGTGATTTTCTTCATAGTAAGTATCGTCGCTTGGCAATACTCTCTTTTTAAGGTTCTTCAGAAATATGTCACCTTAAGTGTCTAGGCCTGGTGATGAATTTTCTTGTATTTGTGATACAGCCTTAATTATGTCTCCTTCCAAGAACTTAACTCTATTAATAAATTCATGTCCGACATTGTTCTTGGCTGATTTGTATCTATGTCAAAGAATTCATCTGGAATTTCTACTTTCTTCTCGGACTTAGGAGTGCTAAGCACAGAGTTAAATTCTTCCTTAAACAGTTCGCTAATTTTTTTCAGTCATTTGTGAATTCAGTCACCCGATCTTTTAAGGGACCAATACTCTCTTTTCCTTTCTCAACAGTGTAGAAGTATTTTGAGTTAATTTTTATACTAAAGAATTGTACTGTTGTACTAAAGAATTATGGTATAGATAATTTTGTACAAGTGGTTTTGTATTACATACTACGATGTCAAATGAGAACATTGTATTTAAGGGGGGAGGATTTAAGTAATACCTCATAACTCCTTTAATAGTTAATCCATGTCCATCATATTTGTCACATGTATGAATAATCCACTAATATATATAAAAAATGAGTTTTTCATTGCATACGAAAACTTTATTTACACATATAAATTAATATATTTATTTAAATATTTCAGATCAATATAGACACTGAGGAATGTGACAAGAAAACCGCTTTTCATCACTTATCTGAGAAACGAACAGAGACAACAGACTAGAATAAGTATTTAATATGTCAAGCAGACACAAATGAAACTGTAAGCGGATCATCTGAAACTAGCACATCAAAATTTATCGAGGCTACAAAATACAGAGATGAAATGTACACAAGACTAAGACAAGATTAAGACAATCTCACCAAGATATCCATTATTTAGCGCAGAAATTGTTATGCCAAATACACAAATTCACGCAACCTGAAGTTTGCTAGGCGATTCATGACTCCCTCTCCATTTCCTATGGATGACGAAAGTAAAAAAGAGGATGAATTCACAACACCAAGATCTTCAAGGTCACTCATACCAAACAATGACTAGTCCTTCTCTACGTTTTTGCCAGTAAAAAAGCTAATTTCAGTTACAATATTCTCAGTTTGCAATACAATCCTTGAGGCACCATAGGAAAGAAATGATTCTGCTAAGCTGACAAGAATACAAGAGGTTGACCTACAGGGAAATCGTATAACCCCGGAATTCGAGCACACAAATTAGTCATGGAAACAATGATACGATTGCAGCTGAAGTCTTTTTCTTAGTGGGTGGCAGATGTTGAAAACTCCACCGATGTACTTGACGCTGAACAAAAGCAGGAATTGTATAGTCTTATTCAAGATTGTGCAGAGAGCGCTAAGAACCAAGAAATGCCGCATACAAACTTCACAAAATGTGAAGTTTGTAGGTAACAAAATGACAAAATAGGAAACTTGTAAGTTCTATTCTCAACTTTCAAAGACAAAAGAAAATGAGGTCTAAATTGTTTGCATTCTGGGACACATACATAGAGATGTTACAGTTGTTGCTCGAATTTATTCGAGCCGAGAGGAATGGGGATTGGCAACTTCATTTGTCTACCACAGCTGGAATAGTACCTTATTTCTTCTCTAAAGTCAGAACCAATTACTCAAGATGGCTACCTATATTCTAACAGACATGCATAAACCTCCAAACACTCATCCAGATGTACAGAGAGAGTTCATGAATGACAATCATACTGTTTGTAGATCACCGCATTTTTTTTCATTCAGGTTTGGACAGACATGGCCCATGAACAGTCGAAAAACTTGATTCAAAGAAACAAGGAGAGATAATAGACACTACTGAACGTCCTGATGCTTAGAGAGGTGGTTTATAAGAGTCGTGAAAGGGCAGCCATCACATCAGCCACAAAGAAAATGTGCGGTCTTGTGGACGACGAAAGGGTTGGTTCACACAAGGAGTCAGGATCTAAAAGAAGGACGAAAGATGAATCCGATGTGAATGGGCTCCTAGAGGAGTTTTTATCAGAGCTTATGACAAATCCATTCTTATTCTAATATAGTGTAGTGATGACGAAGAGTGTTTGCCACTTCTAAACATAGCATCTGATGTTGTTATACCTGACGACTCAGCAGAAGAGCCTCTAAACTTATCTGATATTGGTAGAAGCCACATGAAGACCTTCATCAAAGAGGTTGAACACATGCATAAAAGGTTTTGGGGAAACCCTACCACATATCAAACTGAAAACTTTTGGATTCACAGAAAAAATGTACAACAAAGGCAGTTACAAATGAAAAAATTAAATCAGTACTTGCTGACAGGGAGCTGTTTCGTAGATTGATCGTAGCTGCGAAATCCAAAGATATCAACATGAAGGAGGTATAGACGTATGAACTATCTGATGTACTCTTTTCATTGACGTATTCTGATGGATCACTAAGGAAAAAAGTGAAAAGTGTTCTTCTTTTAGAACTTGAAAAGGAAGTAGAACTCCATTTCAGATACCCAATGCCAGTTTCATATATAATGGATGCGATATCAACTGTGCAAATGGGAAAAAAATGAGGAGCCAGCACATTTGGAACACTAGCTGATAAGTATTGGGGGTTGCAACAAAATCGACGTTATCTTCGACCGCGACGACAAAGACGATTCCATCAAAGCTGGAGAACGTACACGACGAGGATGCTCTACTTAATTAGGGGTGAAAATATGTGGAGATAACACACCTGTTACAAAGCAGTGGGACGAATATATCAGCAACTCAGTAAACATAGCCAACCTTACTGCATATAAAAAGTGAAACGTGGTGTGACAAGGGTCATAGTAGTTTGCCACCTGGTAAAGTAATCCTGGCCGGTGAATTAAAGGATGGGATGGATGCAATAATTTTATTGAATGACTCTGTTCGTCCTGCTGAGGAACTTCGATGTGACCATGAAGAGACCAACACCCGGATAATGCTTCATACTCTTAATGTCTCTGATGATCATCAAACGGTTATAATCCAGTCCCCATACACCAATGTAGCAGTATTGAGGAAATATCTATGCAACAAATTCCATTGTTCTGAGTTGTGGTTTCACACTGGAACAAAAAATAAACTTAGATGCATTCCTCTCCACGATATTGCAAGTAGTCTTGAACCAAGTATGTGTTCTGCTCTTCCAAGATTGCACGCTATCATTGGGTGTGATAGCACAAGTTAATTATGTGGTACTGGAAGGAAGAAGTGTCTGAAAATGGTAAGAGAGTCAGCAGACTACCAAGAAACTCTGTCGCAACTCGGGGGAACATATTAAATTGTCCAGAGATAATGTGATGAGCTATGAGAAACTTGTTTGTGCATTGTACAATGCCAAGAAAGTACACACCTCAGTCGACAGTATACGTTACTGGATGTTCTGTCAAAAGGGACAAAGGAATAAAAATCTTCCCACTACATTTAATAGTTTAAAACATCATCTGGAAAGGGCCAACTTTCAGTCGTTAACCTGAAAAAGATCATTGGAACCACAGCAGAACATGACATCTCCTGAGGGTCACAGATGGAAGATTGATGACGGGCAGCTTACCTCCATTTTGATGTCAAGGGAACCTGCTCCTAGCGGACTTGTGGAACTAATGTCCTGCAGATGTAAAAGGTCAGCCTGCAAACACGTTAGTTTGCGTAACTGCCAAGCCAATAATCTTGCATGTACAGAAGCATGTATCTACGTACATGGCTGGTGAAATATGTGAAAATAATCAAGGAGTTACTGATTAAACAATATTATGCAGGTCATAATTACGGACGGAATACATTTTTCTAAAGTTTGACATTCTTTGTTATTTTAGATCACTATGCTAAGATTAAATTACATTTATTTGTTTTCGTAAGTAATAAACATGCATTTTATTGTTGCTAGTAGGATACTTAAAATGATATTACTATCTTTAATCAACAAAATAAGTGCATATCTTTATCTTTTTGTGAGTGAACTTTAGCATTTCATTCATAGAATTAATTATGAAAACGAAAGCATAAAAATAAGTTTATTCTTTTTTTATGCAGGAAGGGCGAATACCCGCAAAAATGCCCCTCCTACACAGGAAGAAGAGAGCCAAAATCGAGGTCCAAAGTTTTCGAGATGCCTAGACACTCTACGTTTGAAAGATTGAAGGTCATAGACAGGGGGAAAGATGGATTGAGGAAGATTGTTCCAGAGTTCACGTTAAGTGGATGAAAGATTGAAAATACGGATTAACCTTTGTATTAGAGAGGTGGGCAGAAAAGGAATGAGAATGTCTCGAAAGTCTGGTACTGCATGTTCTCCTTAAAGGAGGCGGCATGCAGTTAGAGAACTCAGAAAAGCAGTGTCCGTTATAATAACGATACTAAAGAGAGAGTGAAGCAACATTGCGCCGAAGAGAGAGAGAGAGATTGAACACAGTCAGTAAGAGGCATGAAATTCATAAGACGAAAAGTCTTTGATTCACTTGGTCAAGTAGAGTTGCGTGGGTTAAGCCACGCCACACATGAGAAGCGTACTCCATAGAAGGGCGAACAAGACCCCTGTACAGAGAGAGCAACTGAGTAGAGATAAAAAAAGCTGCGGAGCCGGTACAACACACATAACCTCTCATAAGCTGTTTTAGAAAGAGAGTATATGTGATCTTTCCAGGAAAGATCACGACATAGGGAAACACCAAGAATGTTAAGAGAAGAGGAGGAATTGAGTTGTGTATTGTTGAAGGTAAGAGGATAGCCGTGTGGAAGATTGTGACCAGTAGACAGATGAAGGAACTGAGGCATTCGAAGCCACAAGGGTTTCTCTGTCCCAATCAGAGATAATAGAAATATCAGAGGTCAAATGTACCATAGCCGTCCCATACGAAACATTGAGTGTCTCTTGAGAGAGATGCTTTGTGAAGCTGGTGGAGAAGTGAAGAGTGGAATCATCGGCATAGGAGTGGGTAGGATAGGAAGTGTGCCTTAATAGATCATTGATAAATAAAAGAAAAAGAGTGGACGACAGAACAGAGCCATGAGGAACACCACTATTAATAGCTTTAGGAGAAGAACAGTGGCCATCTATAACCGCTATAGGTTGGCCAGAAAGGAAATCAGAGATGAAGTCACATATAAAAGGATAAAAACCGAAGGAGGGCAGTTTGAAAATTAAGGAGCAAAGGTTTCACCGAAATCCCGAAAGGAGGATAGCCAAGAGTCAGAGAGATATGCAAGAAGATCGCCAGTACAGCGTCCCTTGGGGAACCCATACTGAAAATCTGAAATAAAATTGTGAGAAGAGAGGTGTTTAAGAATTTTCCTACTAAGGATAGATTCAAAAACTTTAGAGAGGCAAGAAATCAAAGCAATTGGACGATAGATGGAGGGTTGAGAGTGGTCGCCCTTCTTTGGAACAGGCTGAATAACGGTGAACTTCCACCAGGAAGGACCAGATGAAAGACAAAGACGAAAGAGTTTTCCTAGGCAGGGTGTCAGCACAGAAGCACAATTCTTGAGAACAGCAGGAGAGACACCATCAGGACCGTACGACTTCCAAGAGTTGGTTTCCCAGAAAGGGCAGCAAAAACACTTTTGTAAGAGATTTTAATTTCAGACAATTCAGTGAGATATACACATGTACAGTATATCGTATTTTTACTTTATAATTTCTGATTTAAATATCCATTTCATTTTGAATATCCTTTCTAAATTGAAATTTTATTTTTAAGTGTGAAAAGTTTCTGTTTTCATTTTCCAATTTGTTAAAACTGTAAATAAAAACTGGCAATATTTTCATAAAACATACAGTACATATTTTTGTCAAAAAAAAATTATGTTGAAAAAATAATCAATTAGTATTGTGTTTTAGTATGGTATTATTGTATGTATTAAATATGGTGAAGAGAAAGGTTTCTGTTTTCATTTTCCAAACTGTTCACAAATATAAAGGAAAATTGACAATATATTTCGTATGTAGTATGGGGCATTTAGGAAGAGTGCAACGAATTACATGCAACATTGCAACATTTGCAGCATTGCTGGAAAAGGTACACCAAGCCCAGGAAAGGGGGATAGGGGGTTAGGGGTGCGAAGCTTTAAAATTAGGCGAATATACAGTAGTTTATCTCACCCAGCAACACCCCACCTCAGACTTACAGCCAATCACCAACCTAATAGAAATTAATCCAACCAACTTTGGACTTCAGCCACCACGAGCAGCACGATGTCACATCAATAGCATAATTATGGACTTTAGGGGCCACCATAATAAAAATTCATCTCACAATAAATGTAATAAAATAACATGTATAAGTGGAATGAGCTAATAAGGGTGAAGGGGGATGAGGTAGTGTGCTAAGGAAAATAAGAAAGTAGGCGTGTCCTATGTATACATACATATTAGGAAATTAAGTTATAAAAATATGGATGGCTCGCGAACATCCAGTGAACAATGTATTTTTGGGTGGGCATGGGCAACTGCGTTTCACTGTACTTCCTCTTCACAACATTTATGTACTTAAGTACCATACTATCAACCCTTTTTAATCTACAAACAATATACATAATCGAATAAAGGATAATGAAAACACATCTGTTAAAAGTATATATTAAATTTATTGAAATTTTGGTATTCCCACCAATCTTTTACCGTTAGGTGGGTCAATGTGCTATCCGAATGTTTTGGCTTCTCTTGCGGGGTGAGACAAGGCTCCTTGCTATCTCCTATGCTGTTTAATGTGTATATTGATGGATTAATTGCTTCACTTAATGAGGCAACAGTGGGATGTTGTATAGATAACCCAAGGATAAATAACTTAGTTTATACCGATGATATGGTGTTAATAAGTCCCTCCGTTAAAGGTCTGGATCGGCTACTAAAAGTCTGCGAAGTGTATTCGCAGAAACATGATATTCTTTTTAATGTTACAAAAATTAAGGTTATGCAATTTCATCTTAAAAGCTTTAATCAGCCAGCTGATATTAGGCTTAAAATGAGAGGTGAAGTAGTTGAGGAAGTACAAGAGTTTAAGTATTTGGGTGAAACTATCACCAGTTCCTTGAGTGATGAATCAGATATAAGAAAAAAATTTCGAGGCCTTTATGCGAATATGACTATAATGAACTTCCAGTTCTGTACAAGTGAAGCTAAAGACACTCTCTTTCGTACTTTCTGCAGTACAACTCCGGGTGAATTATAAAAAAAGGTTCTGGCAGAACCCAAAATTTGCTGTACAACAGGTCTTTTAGACTCTTACATAAATAGCTTCGACATTACTGTATTATTTTTAATCAATTGCAGATACTTCTATCCTTAGTATGTGAACTGTCATTGTATTAATAATATTTGTCATATGAACTATAGTCTGCCACTAAATCTTTTCATTTTCATTTCATTTTCAATATTTTTTAGTAAACTTACAAACAATTATAAATTTAATTCATTTTTCATATTGTACAGATATACTGTACATATCTGGTAACTCTCAGTGAGCGTTATAAGACGTTCTTAAACAAATTAAAAGATAGATATCGTTCATGAATAAATGCATTCCTTTCGCCGATTGTATAATTTTGGGTTGCAGTTTGGGAACTATGAGTCATTAGGGTGTAATCTTTACAAAAGTTAAGCTGGCAATAAAAGAAGATATATATATATATATATATATATATGCACACACACACACACACACACACACACACACACACACAGTGTATGTATATATATATATATATATATATATATATTTAGGGTGTCTCTTATTTTCGAAGTGTTGATGTTTTTAGGTTGCGCCCCCTCAACCAGTTCCATTGGTTGAAACAACATTACATATAAAATGTTTTTTGGATTGAACAACTTTTAGAGGTCGCCCCCGCTTATTAAAGTTCATAAAATATAGCTATTATTTATGCAATTAATATTTGAAATTACTAGCAGTTGTCAAGTATACTAAACATATGTTTTTAATTAATTAATCATCATATTTATGATGAATTCAATTAAATGAATATTTGTTTCGATACAACAGCTTCAAACACGGGTCAATATAGTGGAGCCTGTGCTCTCATCGAAGCAAAATCGGGACATGATGTTTTGTACTTGCCTTGTAGACACCATGTTTTAGATTTATTGTTGGGAGCTGCATTTGAAGCAACATTGGGATCTACATCAACTGGTCCAGAGATATTGATCTTTAAGGGTTTTCGTGACAATTGGACTTCTGTTGATCAAAGCCAGTTCCAAACAGGTGAGACAGACACGATTACTAAAGAAGCAATTATCCAGTCTAAAACTGAACTAATTCAGTTTGCTAGATCCCAGGCATCTATGCTACGGGATGACTATCAAGAACTTTTGGATCTGTCCATCATCTTTCTTGGAGGTGTCCCCAATAAAGGCATCAAGTTTCGTGCACCAGATGCCATGCATCGAGCTCGCTGGATGTCCAAAGCGCTCTATTCTATCAAGATGTGGCTTTTTCGAAACTAGTTCAAGATGACTAAGACTGAAGAACGAGGAATTCGAGATCTTTCCCTTTTTTCTGTTCTCATCTATATGAAGGCTTGGACAACATCCTCACTCCCTATTGAAACCCCATTTAATGACTGGCTCCTTATGAGGTCATTGATTAATTATCCTAACAAAAAGATTTCTGATGCAACTAAAAAAAAGCTCTCTAACCACTTATGGTACCTGTCTGAAGAAGCAGTTGGTCTTGCTTTCTTTGATGAGCGAATTACTACAGATGTAAAGAAACGCATGGTAAAGGCATTAGAAGATGAGTCCACTGATAGACCACCCAAGCGTCCTCGGATTCCTGAATCGACCTTCTGCTCTGGTGAAGGACTACACCAACTTGTTACAAGAAATACTAGAGAATTCTTTACTAAGCTGAATTTGCCAGAAGGATTTCTGAACAAGGCACCCAGCAATTGGACATCCAACTGTGAATATTTAAGGGCCAGAGCTATTGTTGCAGCTCTATCTGCAAAAGACCGCCAGAGTCACCCAGTTCCATCAAAAACTGTTCTTCTCAAAAAATAACCATCAATGAGGTCGCACCTTAAAATACACCATATTGTATAATCATTGTATATTAAATAAATGTTGTATAAGGAAATAATGCTAATTAAAGTAATTAAAGTATGTAGGGGTGTCAGGAAATGATTGCCCCCCCCTGTAGAGCAAAAACTAGAAGAGATAGATAAAAACCGGCGAGACCACTTGAAAGAGCGTTAAAATCTGAATAAAAACCATTATATTCTATTCCTGTGATTTTAATTCTTACCATTTTTTTCCCCACAGAAACCATGGCATCATCTATTTTGAACGATTCAGAGAAAAATCGAGTTCTTGACCGCATTCGAGCTGTCACATTTCGTGAAGCAAAGGAAGCTGGTGCAACTTTCATAACTCGACACTGGGTGGCTGAGAGATTAAAAAGATCAGAAGACTTTGTCAAAAGGAATTGGAATAAGAATCCTGAAGATTGTGAAACAGAATTTCGAGGAGGAAGACCGGAGAAATTATCTCAAGAATCGAAAGACATTGTGCTTACTGCATCACGGCGCCGAAAGAAGAGCTGCTCTGAGGTAGCGAAAGAGATACTTATCCGTCGTGGTAAGATAGTCAATCGGCAACTTGTGCATCAATTTCGAGTTCGCCAAGGCTTGAGTGCTTGGCATGAAATAGCTAAGCCACGGAAGAGTGATCTTAATATTGAAGATCGGCTATGGTTTTGTGATTATCTTGAGGAATGGACGGAAGACAATTTCCTTCACTTGGTTGTCAGCGATGAATTCTTCGTTTATGTCTCCAGAAAACCAAATTTTCAGAATGATCGGGTTTGGGCAACAACTCCTGATGAAGTCCCAGACGACCAGAAGTATCGAGAAATAGTAAAAAATCCAGCATGTGTGGGTGTTTTCATTATGTTCTCAATTCGGAAGCTCATCTGGGTTATCAAACCAAGAGGAACCAGTTGGGATGGGCCTTATTTTCGAAATGTAATTTTAGTCCAACATGTAATTCCGTTTTTGAAAGACCCCCGAGTGTGTTTTGGATGTTGAACAGGCAACATTTCTTCACGACAAAGCCCCCTGTATGAAAGCACTTGCGACTCAACAACTGCTTAAGGACAATAACATTGATTTTTTCGGAAATAATGAATGGCCTGGCAATTCTCCCGATCTTAATGTCTGTGAACATGTCGGATCCATCATGAAGGATCGGGTGGAGTCCTTAATGCTGGAACAACCCATTCAGAATCGGTATTCAACAGAAATTATGACTGCAAAGATCAACGAAGTCCTTGAAGAAATGAGTCATGATACCGATCTCTTTGAGACACTTCTGGGATCATACCCCCGTCGATTAATGGCCGTCAGAGCTGCAAATGGGGGCAACACCCGATATTAAAACAAGTGTTTTTTATTCAAAATTAAACGCTCTTTCGCGTGGCTTTGTCTGTTTTTTTCTATTCCTTTCAGTTTCTTCTGTACAGGGGGGGCAATCATTTCCTGACACCCTTAAATAGCACTGGCATTTTGAATTTATCTCTATATAATAAACTAATGGTTTTTTTTTGTAGCAATGCTTCATTGCTGATTGTATATAAAAAAAGAGCCAGGAAGGATTTTGGATAGGAGAAAAAGGATTGGGATAAAGAAGGATTGAGGACCAAAGGATGATGGATTATAACAACATCAAGGATAGGTTAGAAAAGGATCAATGATAAATAAGAAGGCCTATACTTATAAAAACGAATCAAACTAAAAAAAGAAGGAAGGAATTATGTGTATAATGAGCATAATCATATGTCATGAGCTATTATGTCATGGTCACCATTTTTATTAGCCGGGGGCGACCCCTAAATATGAGCCAATTTGTGTCAAACTTTCCAGTTTTAGTTTTTATGCTAAATGGAACTATTTTAGGGGGCGCAGATAAAATAATTCAACATTTCAATTTTTGACTACCCAATAAGAGACACCCTAATATATATATATATATACAGGGTGTTTCATAACATGTGGGACGCACTTTCACGATGGATTTAGGACCTGAAAACAATGAAAAAAAGTATATATAAACATATGCCAGAAATCGCTTTGTTTCCGAGTTACAGCCCGTTTTGTGTTCCAGCAATTCTTTCCGCAAACTCTTTCCAAACACTGCCTGCCGACAATGTTTGTGAGTTTGTACGAGACTTATTTCATGTATGGACTTGCCGAATGTAATGTTTCGTACACTCTATGACATGTTTCAATATCGTTGAGTGTAGAGCCATCAGTCAGTCAGTCAGAGGTGTATCGCGGTGTTTCACTGTTCGTATTCGTAACTTCTTACCGTGAATAAGTGCAGTCCAGTGAAAAAACCTTGAAAGCTTTTGTGCTATTCAGTGATAGTGTGCATCTGAAGTGAGAATGGAGGCTTATTCAAACAGAGAAATGGCAGATATGCATCTCATGTATGAACTTGCCGAGTGTAATGCGGCCGCAGCAAGACGTCTGTATGCGGAAAGGTTTCCGAATCGCCGTCTGCCAGATAAGACCTTTCAGAGAATAGACGAGCATCTTGGTGATACAGGATCATTCAACAAGCGAGTTTCAGATGGTGGTAGACCAATCAGCGTCAGAAATATTGAGTTGGAGGAGCGGGTCCTGAATCGCGTGGAGGAACAGCTTGGTGTCAGCACTCGAAGGGTAGCAGCAGCAGAGGGTGTAAGCTATACAACTGTGTGGAGAATTTTACGGGAACAACAGCTTTACCCATATCACATTCAGAGAGTATAAGGTCTTACTGAAGCTGATTTCCCACCACGAGAGGCTTTTTGTACTTGGTTCCTTCAACAGTGTGCTCCTGATCCTCTTTCTCTATCCTCCGTGTTGTTTTCTGACGAGGCTGCCTTCACAAGAAATGGCGTGATCAATTTTCACAACACTCATCACTTGGTCGAAGAGAATCCGCATGCCATCATCCAGTCAAGACACCAACAACAATTTAGTATCAATGTATGGGCAGGACTTATTGCCGACAACTTAATCGATCCTTTTGTTTTGCCTGGAAGATTAACAGGAGAATCTTATTCCAATTTTTTAAGGAATGATTTGAGCGATTTACTAGATGAAGTTCCGCTTGGTGTCCGACGTCGTATGTGGTTTATGCATGACGACCCTCCGCCTCATTTTAGTCGAGTAGCCAGAGTCTATTTGGATGACCATTTCCCTGATAAATAGATAGGCCGTGGAGGACCCATTGCGTGGCCTGATCGCTCCCCGGACCTGAATCCACTCTATTTTCACCTGTGGGGTCATCTGAAATCCATCGTTTACGTAACACCTATTGACAACGTTGAAATGCTTAGCCAACGTGTAGAACAAGGATGCCAGAAAATCCGAGCAAAACCTGGAACGTTTGAACGCGTCAGGCAGTCTATGACGAGGCGTGTTCAGGCGTGTATTCAAGTGCAAGGCGGTCATTTTGACTACTTCCTTTAAAGGTAAGGCAGATACTTGCTGGAACACATAACGGGCTGTAACTGGGAAAGAAAGCGATTTCGGGCATATGTTTATATAAACTTTTTTCATTGTTTTCAGGTCTTGAATCCATCCTGAAAGTGCGGACCGCATGTTATGAAACACTATATTTAACTATATATATATATATATATATAAAACTAGAACTAAGGCTCATAAAATCAGGGGTGTAGTAATAAATTGGATAGAAGAGTGGTTGAGAGGTAGGAAACAGAGGGTGGTCGTTGATGGAGCAGTCTTCTTGGGCTAATGTAGCAAGCGGCGTTCCTCAGAGTTCTGTATTGGACTCCTTACTTTTTCTTATATATATTAACGATCTAGATGCCGGCCTAGTCAGTACAGTTTCAAAGTTTGCGGATGACACGAAGTTGGGCAATTAATGATGAAGATAGAGGTAAAAATCCAGGAAGGTCTGAAAAAAAATCGTGGATTGGTCAGTCACGTGGCAAATGAGATTTAACGTCGATAAGTGCAAAATTTTACATATAGGTTCGCGTAACGGTAATTTTGCGCATAATATGTCAGGGAAGGAGTTGGCAAGCGTAGAGCAGGAAAAAGATTTAGGAGTTATAGTCACTGGTGATTTAAAAGTAGCGAAACAAAGTATAGCAGCGGTTAATAAGGCAAACAAAGTGCTAGGTTTTATTGCTCGGAATTTTCAGTACAAATCGCGCGATATTATTGTTCCTTTTTATAAATCATTAGTTAGACCCCATTTAGAGTATGCAATCCAATTTTGGAATCCGCATATGCGCAAAGATATAGACAACATCGAAAGAGTTCAAAGACGAGCAAGTAAGATGATTCCGTCGCTGAGGTCAAAGTCGTACGAGGATAGGCTTAAGGAGTTAAAATTTACTACACTCGAGACTCAGGCTAAGGAGTGATCTAATCCAGGTTTTTTAAATTATGAATGGGTTCGATAACGTAAATAGAGATAGCTTTTTCGAAATAGCACAGTCCAGTAGAACAAGAAATAACGGCTGTAAGCTGACAAGTAGAAGGTTCGAGACAACAGTCGGAAAAAACTTTTTTACGCACAGAATAGTAAATAGTTGGAATAATTTGCCGGTAGAAGTAATTAGTAGCACGTCCATAAACATGTTTAAAATCGATTAGATGCATATTTTGATAGGTTAGGAATAGTTTAATTTAGTAAAATTAAGGTTTTTGTGGTTCGGAACCCACGTAAAATTGTAGGTCCCCTCCGCCACCACGGAAGACATGCGCAGTACACAATTACAAACACAGTTCAGAAGACTAGCCATGATTGGATCCCAGGGTCTTTGCTGGTCTGAAAAATTATAACATTATACAGTGTATATATATATATATATATATGTATATATATATATATATATATATATATATAATCAGATAAGTAAGTTTGTACTAAAATTCCGTTTTTAATATATGTAATTAAAGAAAAGTGGATGTCGATTTTGTGGGAATAACACTTATATTTACATATTTAATCAGTGATTAATTTACGCAACTATCATTTTCACTCTAAATTTTCAGTCCCAAATCACTTAATAAATTATGCTAGTTTTACATTTTCTCGCGCGTTCTGTCTCATTAACATGATCAAATGATTTAGTAGCATTCCCGGAAACAAAATCACATTAATAATCGACCCTCGAAATTTACAATATACATCAGTACTGTGTAACAGACAGGCTTTCTAAGTAGAATAACTCCCCTTATTCTAGCCTCATGATTTTATATACCTTAACGCATACTTGAGCAGGGCATTATTCCCTCTGTTTTGCCCCAATACACGTTCTTACCTTTTATTTCTTTATAAAAAAGGATGAGACTGTATGAGACTTGTGAATTAACCAATATTTAGTGTTCTATCATTACAACCATTTTACCCTCAAAAATATAAAACAACTCTTTAATAACAGCATTTAACATTACTTAGCAACTTTAAGCAGCAGATATACAAATTGAACATTGGTATTGACATCGTGAAATCATACATTATAGGTAAGGTAACAGAACAAGAGGGCACCTAAAACTTTCAAACATAGCCATAAACCTAATTACAATATCCTTTGAAGTTCTTCAGTGTGAACTCCAAAGAGATTACGTTTAAATAACCCTTCGAGCAAAGATAGCATAATCATAGTCAACAGATTTGAATTGGGATATCTGGCAACTCCACCATTAGCTGTTTAGATTTGTAGGAAGTGAAACAAATAAACAAACACTTTATTTCAGATTCAACAGGTAGAAACATTATACAAGTGGTCTAAAGGCACCTCATTGAATACAAACAGCATACTAGCACTAGAAGGAGCACCATTTATATTTATAAATAAATAAATGGCGCTCATTATTTGTTTGTTTGTTTGTTTGTTCTTAATAAACTCCTAGAAATATTATTATAGGTAACATGCAGGTTTCTCATATCATACAATATTTTACTCTATTAACACACTTGGTTTCTTTAAGGCAGAGAATTTGTCCGAGGCTAATGTTAGATCGCAAATTTAAATGCCCTATTGAAATTACCCTTACAACAACAATTCCATACTTCTTGTATGAAAAATCTATTAGGGTTATTGGTTGATTGCTATCAACTTGGCGATCCGAATAAGTATATAACGTTCCACATTCGAGAGAAACCCAAATTATCGATCAATTCCTAAGAGAGCAGGAGTTTATATAGCCAATTCCTATACGAGATTCCATGTCATGGCTGTTCTGCCGTTGATTATGGGGGGTCAGGGCGTGGCTTACCCAAAAGACTGTGAACATAGAGCAGACATGCGTCTACATCGAACATCTAACTCACTAGTCTTGCAGAAAGGTAGATACGGACGCCTGCCAAACTAGCAAGAAGCTAAGATCATTCATAAAGGACTACATAAGGGGATGAGGAAAGCAAATGAAGCTGCTTATCTAACGTCAGGAAACGTGGTAAATCATAGAAAGGGATTTGTGTGTTTAGCCAAAATAAGGGTAAAAATTATGGTGAAGTTAGCAGAAAGTGGCGGGGCCAAGGAGCATCAACAGTAACCAGCCAATCAGGTGAAGCCACGCGTGTTGGTCCAGTTACTGGACAACACTGCACAGATGGCTTTAAATAGGATGACATCTCTCTGGCAATACTACATGAGGCTAAGGTGACGTGTGGCAAGTTTTTCCTGTTCGAAGCTGCCACGCCAATTAATAAGTTACCTATATATTTCATTGGGAATATATATTCTGAGTCAGATACGTTGACCACTTCGCGCCCCCAGTTTAAGAACCACTGGTCCGGTAGATTTTGAAAAGATCGTCTGCATTTGAACACTGTGTGCTTAACTCATGTTGTCATTCTGTGTGAGCAAGACATTATGCCGAAACGTAACGGAATATAACTCCATCTCTTATCTCTGTATTTTTCTACCACCCTTAAACCGCTCATTTGTCTACATGGATAATACACACACACACACACATATATATACACACACACACACACACATATACAGTATATATATTCATATACATGTAGACTGTATGTATATGTTTTAGAATGACACGCCTTTCCCGCCTAAAGCACATGCTTGTTATCCGGAGCTCCTTATATGGTATGGCTTTCAGTGCCTAATGCGTGGGTCCAATGCCACCCAAGTAGCTTACCTTTTGTTAGCATCAGTGCCATCTCGATTTCCGACAATATATAGGGATTTACTCCAAGACTAGTGGAATCGAATCCTCACCATGCCCTAATTAGCCACCAATAAATATACAACACCCACTCGTATAGCAGTAATATATATATATATATATATATATCGGTGCCCAGTAGCTCATTGGTTACGGTAGTGATGGAATTGAGGTGGTCGTTTGATCTGTTTCTATAGATGAATGAGGAAATGGTCGCGGGAAAATGAGCTTATTGGATGTTTCATATATACAGTATATATATATATATATATATATCGTAAAGAACGACGCTTGTATAGGAGATATTCCGCGCAAGACGAGAAAGAGAAAACAACAAATGAAAAAATGAAGTACCACCTGGGAATCGAACCCGGGATCTTCCGATTGCCGGTCAGACGCGATAACCACTACACCATGGACTCCACTCTTCCAAATGCCGTAATTCCTCTACATACTCGCAGAAACCAATGCCCCAAGGGGGCACCTCCCGCTTGCCGTAACATTATATACATTCAACTGCAAAGAACACACAGTATAAATAACGTAAAGAACGACGCTTGTATAGGAGATATTCCGCGCAAGACGAGAAAGAGAAAACAACAAATGAAAAAATGAAGTACCACCTGGGAATCGAACCCGGGATCTTCCGATTGCCGGTCAGACGCGATAACCACTACACCATGGACTCCACTCTTCCAAATGCCGTAATTCCTCTACATACTCGCAGAAACCAATGCCCCAAGGGGGCACCTCCCGCTTGCCGTAACATTATATACATTCAACTGCAAAGAACACACAGTATAAATAACGTAAAGAACGACGCTTGTATAGGAGATATTCCGCGCAAGACGAGAAGAGAAAACAACAAATGAAAAAATGAAGTACCACCTGGGAATCGAACCCGGATCTTCCGATTGCCGGTCAGACGCGATAACCACTACACCATGGACTCCACTCTTCCAAATGCCGTAATTCCTCTACATACTCGCAGAAACCAATGCCCCAAGGGGGCACCTCCCACTTGCCGTAACATTATATACATTCAACTGCAAAGAACACACAGTATAAATAACGTAAAGAACGACGCTTGTATAGGAGATATTCCGCGCAAGACGAGAAAGAGAAAACAACAAATGAAAAAATGAAGTACCACCTGGGAATCGAACCCGGGATCTTCCGATTGCCGGTCAGACGCGATAACCACTACACGGCAAGCGGGAGGTGCCCCCTTGGGGCATTGGTTTCTGCGAGTATGTAGAGGAATTACGGCATTTGGAAGAGTGGAGTCCATGGTGTAGTGGTTATCGCGTCTGACCGGCAATCGGAAGATCCCGGGTTCGATTCCCAGGTGGTACTTCATTTTTTCATTTGTTGTTTTCTCTTTCTCGTCTTGCGCGGAATATCTCCTATACAAGCGTCGTTCTTTACGTTATTTATACTGTGTGTTCTTTGCAGTTGAATGTATATAATGTTACGGCAAGCGGGAGGTGCCCCCTTGGGGCATTGGTTTCTGCGAGTATGTAGAGGAATTACGGCATTTGGAAGAGTGGAGTCCATGGTGTAGTGGTTATCGCGTCTGACCGGCAATCGGAAGATCCCGGGTTCGATTCCCAGGTGGTACTTCATTTTTTCATTTGTTTGTTTTCTCTTTCTCGTCTTGCGCGGAATATCTCCTATACAAGCGTCGTTCTTTACGTTATTTATACTGTGTGTTCTTTGCAGTTGAATGTATATAATGTTACGGCAAGCGGGAGGTGCCCCCTTGGGGCATTGGTTTCTGCGAGTATGTAGAGGAATTACGGCATTTGGAAGAGTGGAGTCCATGGTGTAGTGGTTATCGCGTCTGACCGGCAATCGGAAGATCCCGGGTTCGATTCCCAGGTGGTACTTCATTTTTTCATTTGTTGTTTTCTCTTTCTCGTCTTGCGCGGAATATCTCCTATACAAGCGTCGTTCTTTACGTTATTTATACTGTGTGTTCTTTGCAGTTGAATGTATATAATGTTACGGCAAGCGGGAGGTGCCCCCTTGGGGCATTGGTTTCTGCGAGTATGTAGAGGAATTACGGCATTTGGAAGAGTGGAGTCCATGGTGTAGTGGTTATCGCGTCTGACCGGCAATCGGAAGATCCCGGGTTCGATTCCCAGGTGGTACTTCATTTTTTCATTTGTTGTTTTCTCTTTCTCGTCTTGCGCGGAATATCTCCTATACAAGCGTCGTTCTTTACGTTATTTATACTGTGTGTTCTTTGCAGTTGAATGTATATAATGTTACGGCAAGCGGGAGGTGCCCCCTTGGGGCATTGGTTTCTGCGAGTATGTAGAGGAATTACGGCATTTGGAAGAGTGGAGTCCATGGTGTAGTGGTTATCGCGTCTGACCGGCAATCGGAAGATCCCGGGTTCGATTCCCAGGTGGTACTTCATTTTTTCATTTGTTGTTTTCTCTTTCTCGTCTTGCGCGGAATATCTCCTATACAAGCGTCGTTCTTTACGTTATTTATACTGTGTGTTCTTTGCAGTTGAATGTATATATATATATATGAAAATTGCTAATATCAGTGTTTATTGTAGGAGTATTAACTTAAAAGAATTGTATTCGGTATACTAAATACGCTTCTATTTCATTACTGAAGCTTTCAAAATGATTTAATGAAAATAGTTTGACATTTTGTGCTGATAATTGTGTATTTTGATTTCAAGAAAATAGAGAAACAAAGTAAAAGGAAACGAAATAGTAAACAAAATTATATAAATATATTTGAAAGCTGCAAATGTTTTTCAAAATGAAAACAGTTTTACAAAATCGTTGTTCCACAAATGTTAATACATTAAATAATGTTTCTGTTTTATAATTAGTATTTTTGTTTTTACAATACAGGCAGAAGAATCGCTGGAATGCTACGAAAAGTATCGGTCTTCTCTTCTGAAGAAAACTTCAAAGCAATTTCTTGCGGGACATCTTTCAAGAAAGGTATTTTATTATATTATAAATTACACTTTCACAACACTGATCGGCAGATTGATTAGCTTGAAGGGGGTGACAATGAGTGAAAACGAGGGAGAAAATGAAGACATAGGGAAGGTAAATAACATCTCAGGGTAAGTGACGTCAGGTGAATGTAATAATGTCAAACCTTTGGAAATGAGTTCATTTTCACAAGGGTAATCACGAACGGCTAAAAGCGCATTTTTGTCAAGGCATCTTCAATGATCCAAAGCCTCTCAAACACGTACCATTAAATCAGACATGCGAAGCAACCAACGAAGACACAATACAACTCTAAACAAACGCCGCTTTCAGATTGATTAAGGCAAAGGTGAACCTAACCCAAACATCCTTAACACGGCCTCACTTAAACGCGTACTGTCCATCTACCGAAATTCCCTCCGCGGTGGACGTCGAATGTCTGCGGCAGAGAAGTGGGGTTAACCTATCTGACGATTGATTCATTTGATAGATGGATAGACAGAGATGTCGATAGATATGATAGATATAGCGAGTATATTCGAATTTATACAGGCATACTCGCAGTTATAGCGCCCAGGTGGTGTAGTGGTTAACGTCGCTGGCTACGAATCTATTATCTCTGGGTTCGAATCACTGTGCAGCTGGCGTACCAATTTCTTTTGGGCCAAAGTTACTACACAACTTCACTTACTGAGGAAGCCACCGGGAAATTACGTGTTACTTTTTCCCAAGTATTTAACAAATATTTAATCTAAGCAATTATAACCACAGTTCATGTATAATAATAAAAGGGCGCGCGCGCGCGCGTGTGTGTGTGTGTGTGTGTGTGTGTCTGTCTGTCTGTTCCAACTCCAAAATGAAAGCAGATACAACCATGAAACTTCACACACACATATTGATTAGGTCCCGAGGTTGTGCACTTGGCTGTTAATAAATTAAATAATTAAAATTACTGGGCCCGAAGGACCCAGCACCGCGATAAAACTACAGAAAAAAACGCAGCCGTGAAAATCTTGAGCTTCACATTGTGTCAAGATTTGTGAATCTTAAGATTTTCATGACTATAGTTTTACTTATCAAATAATTGAACCCCCAATTACTGTCGGTTCAATTAATTATTTGGTCAATCAATAAAACTAGAAAAGAACGCAGTCATGAAAATCTTGAGTTTCACATTGCCGCCGTAATAATATAATCTACAGGGTGTACATAAAGTCAGGATCTATTTTTGTGAAGCACTTGGAAATTATATGGAATTCAATCATAAAATGATAAAGTGGTAACATTTATTAAATAATTAAGCGTAGGATTCGACGTGACGCCCATCAGTATCCCTGCACAGCTCAAATCGTTCCGCAGCATTTCTAAACACATTCTGGAGCATTTGCGGGGTTATGTTATCTGCAGCAGTTCATATACGTGTACGTAAGTAAGTTTTCAAGACTCGTAATCTTCGTCTGATAGACGTGCGATTTGATAAAGCCCCATGCAAAGAAATCTAAAGGGGTTAAATCTGGTGATCTCGCTGGCCAAGGTCTGTTGCTTCCGCATCCGATCCAGCGATTTGGAAAACGTCCATTTAGATAATCCTGAACAATTTTGGCATAGTGACAAGGAGCACCATCATGTTGATAGACGACGGTACTAACAATCCTATCCCCGTCGTCTATCAACATAATGGTGCTCCTTGTCACTATGCCAAAATTGTTCAGGATTATCTAAATGGACGTTTACCAAATCGCTGGATCGGACGCGGAAGCAACAGACCTTGGCCAGCGAGATCACCAGATTTAACTCCTTTAGATTTCTTTGCATGGGGCTTTATCAAATCGCACGTCTATCAGACGAAGATTACGAGTCTTGAAAACTTACGTACACGTATACGAACTGTTGCAGATAACATAACCCCGCAAATGCTCCAGAATGTGTTTAGAAATGCTGCGGAACGATTTGAGCTGTGCAGGGATACTGATGGGCGTCACGTCGAATCCTACTCTTAATTATTTAATAAATGTTACCACTTTATCATTTTATGATTGAATTCCATATAATTTCCAAGTGCTTCACAAAAATAGATCCTGACTTTATGTACACCCTGTATAATAATAAAAGGACGCAGTTACAAGCATGAAACTTCACACACACACATATTGATTAGGTCCCGAGGTTATGCACCTGGGTGTTAATAAATTAAATAATTAATTTAAAAAAATTAAATGACGTCATCAAGATCATTACGTCATTACGTGTGTTTATATATATTATATATATATATATATATATATATATATATATATATATATCGAAAACCTATGGTAAAATTATTGAATACTTGGTTAGGTTCATTGAATGTCTTGTTAGGTCAACTGTACGCCCTTGACGATTGGTTAGGTTAAGTCGTGATATTTCATATTTTCGTTAAAACGTGGGATATTTTTGCTACCCGCACGAAGGGCGGGTTCTCGGCTAGTATGATATATAATAAAGTTTTCATAAACATTTCTGACATATATATATATATATATATATATATATATATATATATATATATATATATATATATATATGTGTGTGTGTGTGTGGTGTGTGTGTGTGGTTTTAAATCTCTCGCCAATTAACATCCAAAACTTCACCAATGAGCTTTTGACATTCAGCATATCACGGCAAATACGCGATATTCGGGAACATATGACTTTATTGGGAAATTAGGTTTACGTGCCGGAACTTGAAAAAAAATTAATGTATCGGGTGTTTCAAAAGTTATGGTACCATTTGTATTGTGTTTCTTGGGACTCCTATTAATTCCCTTTATTTTTCTATTTTAAATTATGCTCTAAAGTGTTGGGAAATTATCTTCACCAAGTTTCATCATCCTAGAGTAAATATGTTGCACACAGTCAAACAACGAAGTCAAATGGTGGAATGATACTGTGAGACAAAGTCTATTGTGAAGACTCAGCGGCTTTGTCACAAACATTTCAAAGTGAGAGACCCACCAAGCAAAAACTGTATTCGTCACAATATTAAGAAGTTCTACTAGCAAAGCACTGTTCGGAACATCAAGAAATCAGGGAGAAAAAAGTCCGGACGTTCAGAAGAAAACATTGAGGCTATGAGACAATCAGTCACACAAAGTCCGCGAAAAGCCTCTCGCCAACGCTCACAAGAACTTGGTCTTTCATACTCTACTCTCCATCGGATCTTAAAGCAAGACTCGCATCTTTTTCCACGCAAAGTGCACATCAAACACTCACTTACAGACACAGATAAGGCCGCTAGAGTCACCATGTGTCAGTAGTTCAATGAGATGATGGAGGCAGATGAGAACTGGAATGACCATGTGTGGTTTTCTGACGAAGCCCACTTCCACCTTAATGGCGTAGTGAACAGCCAAAATTACCGATTCTGGGGAAGTGAATGAACATTCATGAACATGTTGCTGAGAGGCCCCTGCACAGCTTGAAGTGCACGGCATGGGTTGCGATGAGTTCTTATGGCACTATAGAACCATTTTAGTTCGAGGATGAGGACGGGAATGAATTGACGGTGAACCAGGAGAATTATTATCGCAATGCCATCTGCAAGTTTGCCATCTCCCTCCGTCGTCGCAGAATTGAATTTAATTATAACACTGGTATGCATATGAAATTTTTTTGTCTGGTGTGATGGTTTTTTCAACTCATATTATATAATTCGACCATGCTGAATTCGAAAATGACATTGGTTTTCCTCAATCAGGTCAGGTCTTTTCTCTATTGGCCATTTATTATAAGTCCAATTTTATCCCCAAATTTATTGATTTTTTTAGCTTAAACACTGTAGATACGAGTAATATTATAAGAACACTCGTGAAAAATGAAAACATTGTGTGAATAAATACTTTTATTCATACAATGAATATGGAAAAAAGTTTATTGAGGAAGGAATGAAGATTTTTTGGCTTTCCGTCTGTGTTTTTCTTCGGGCACGTCTCGCTTCAAACACCAGCAATAGTCCGCCAGCATATTGATATCCCAGTTTCCCTGGTACCTCTCTTCCATTATTTTGATATCTTGGTGAAATCGTTCACCCTGTTCCTCACTATAATCCCCGCAATTTTCAGGAAAATAGTCCAAGTGGGACCACAAAAGTGCATTTTTATGGACATGCGCGACCCATGAGCTTTGAAAACTTCCATCAAGTTTTCGACAACGGACTCGTATTCTGGACTTCTACGCTTGCCAAGAAAATCAGTGACAACTGATTTGAATGCCTGCCGGGCATTCTTCTCAGTTGGAGTCATTGCGTTTTCGAACTGAGTATCCTTGATCAAAGTTCGAATTTGAGGACTATCAAAAACCCCAGCATTTAGTTTAGCATCAGATATATGAGGAAATTTACTCTCGAGATATCGGAATGCTGAACCCTCCTTATTCATTGATTTGATGAAATTTTTCAAGCCCACCTTAATATGAAGTGGTGGGAGCAAAATTTTTGTTGGTGGTACAAGGGGCACTGAAACGACATTATGCGACCCAGGTTCAAAATTCTCTCTGGATGCCCATTCACGCTGTGCATAGTGCTTCTCATCCGCTCGGCTATCCCATTTGCAGAGGAAACATGGGTATTTTGTGTATCCCCCTTGCATTCCCAATACAAATGCCACAATCTGAAAAAAAATGAAAATATTTAAAGAATTTAGAGAATTTGTTCTATCAGATAAAAAAATCTATGCATTGGACTGTATCACTTCTGTGGGGAAGTTAAGTGTTCTTATACGCTCTCAAATAACCTTTGGAAAAACAACATAGTCAATAGCAATAGTTTACTTATGATATTAGTATTACCTTCAAATCTCCACAGATCCTCCAGTTATGTTGGTCGTATACGAGAGCATCCAGTAAAATTTTCATGTTATCGTACCACTCAGTAAGTTGTACGGAATGTGCTACAGGGACTGATGCAACCCTATTCCCAATGTTGAGAAGTACTGCTTTCAAACTTCGTTTAGACGAGTCTATAAATAGCCTCCATTCTGATGCGTTATATGGCAGGCCCAAGGATTCGATTAGCCCCTCAACATTGCAGCAGTACACTAAGGAAGAGGTATTTTCGTGCACTGCAAAAAACTTGCGGAATTCTTCCTCTCGTTTCCTATACCAGGAGAATGTTGTTCCCGGAGCCAGCAAGTTGTCCTCTCGAGGTCGTGAGACCAAGATCTCGGCAGCTAATTTGGAAAGTCCTAAATCCCTGGTAAGATCATTAAGTTTGGCCTGGTTGAGAGGCCTCGGCTCATTTGAAGCGGTATTTTGAGGTATATACGACTGGGACTGATCATTGGCATTGGTCATTGATTCATCATCAGAATCATCGAAGTCCAGGGTTTGAGGTGGGTCGGGTATTGGAATTCCAGGACCATGGGGTACAGGTCTCATAGCAGAAGGAATGTCAGGGTATACAACAATGTGTTTATTCTTCTTGTTAACTCCTGAAAATAGAAACACAGAAACATGGATATAAAACTTGCATATGAAATAGAAGAAGCATTCAGACAGTGGCGGCTCGTGAGAGAAGGCTGCGGTCTGTAAGATATGAAATAGGTCGATGGAGTCTGTATATTTTCTTTCTTTTTCATTCATATTGTCCCTTCGGGGACAATATGAATGAAAAAGAAAGAAAATATACAATCATTGTATATGTAAATGTAACTTGTATAACAATATGTATGTGTAAATGTATTTTCTATAACAATATGTATATGTAAATGTATGATTACCATTATGGTGAATATTATGCTATATATGGTGAATATTACATTATGGTGAATATTATGTCAAGTTTCATACGAGGATTTCAAAATATTTAAGAAAAATAAATTTATAAGCCCACCTTGGAGGTTTGTCATGCAGAAATAGCAATCTGTCACGTGATCCTTTCCTTCTCTCCAAATCATGGGAATTCCAAAAGGCAAAGATTTCGCTCTGCCTTTGCTCCATCTTCTCAAATTTTCAATGCACGTCTTGCAGCACATATGAGAGGCGAAATTTTTGTCCTGGTCCCCTAGCTTAATTCCAAAGTATGCTCTATACATTGTCTTCACAAATTTAGTGATTTGGGACTGGTTATTTGGCATGGTAACCGTCCCACATATGTAGCAGAATCTATTGGGATCATTTTTACACGCTCTATTCATTATGAAATATTTTATCTATATGCCTGAAAAGTAAAAAAAGATATTATACAAGTGAAACAAGTGATGATAGATGTTACTGTTCCAATTCCGCTTTGACAAAATCACGAAAAATTATATTTTACTTATGAGGCCATAGCCGGATAACCTGAGCTGATTGAGAAAAACGGATTGCAGATTCGAAATCAGTAGGAAACACTCTATAAGAATCACTTACAAAACCCTTGACAGCAAAATTGATGCATACCAGTGTAATCAGTAGTTTCAGCAGGATGGAGTCACTGCTCACACTACTGTGAAGTCAAGAAATCTACTCGCTGAAAAGTTCTGTGAAAGGTAATCTCCTTCAAGAGAAGACACAGCCTTTCTCCTCATTCTCCAGACCTTAGCCCACTGGACTTCTTTTTGTGGGGCTACGCAAAAGATAGTGTCTACAAAGATAACCCTCGTAACATTCAACAACTCAAGCAAGCTGTTGAAGAGTTCGTAAGATCCATATAGCATATAACATGCAAAAAGGTGATACAGAACTTTGCTGTCAAAGTGAATGCTTGCCTGATACGCCATGGAGGACACATTGAATACGTCATTAACGCTGTTCCACACTCTTAATTCAAATAGCTCTCCTGATCTCAATTTCTATCCTATCATTATATATCAAGGTCCTATTAAATTTACAAAGATTTTTATTTTATGATGAGTGTTAGATCAAATTTGAATCTTGCATACTTTTCTCAAAATAAAGCATTAAAATAGTACCAAGACTTTTCAAACACCCTGTAAATACTCTATACTGTACTTAAAATAACAGTTTTACATCATGGAAGAGAAATGTAAGATTAATAATGAAGATAGGTAACACAAAGATAATTAACAATGTAAAATAATGACAAATTAATAAGTATGCACAATATCACGTTCTGTACACTTACCATCCGGTGAAGACTTGAGGTAGGGGGTTGGCGGCACATCACTTATCGTAAGGGTTTGGCCCCCGATCAGATATCTGGCCAGAGGGTGAATAAGAAAATGACTGAATGAATGATGATTCATGAATAAATGGTAGAGTGAATGAATGGATGAATAAACCTGAGAAATGAGTGAATGAATGAGTGAATAGTGAGTGAATGAGAAAATTAGTGAATAAATGGATAAGTGATTACGGATTTTTATGGACGAGCTCACAATCCAGAGAGTTATTTAGAAGGATTACTTTGTGCAAAAAATTTTCATACATACATAAGCAAAAGAGGAAGTGTTGAATCTGCCCAAGAAAAAAAGATTCCGTCGGTTCTATGCTTAATACCCATATCTCAACAGGACCCGGAATTCAGTGGCTTGAGAAATCGCTGTTTCATGACCGAAATATCGGGAAATTCCTAAAACAATTACAGCAAGCAATATTGTTCACATACGGTACATTACTAAAAATGATTTGACGCTTATTAGGATTTGATATAATGATAGATACTAAAAATCATTGTATAGTGTAGTAAGAATGCAGATTTTTTATTTATATTTCTTATATACACCTTGTAAACTCTGGACACAATTATTAATTCCTAAGGCTATAGTTATAAAAGTGTAAGCCTTATCTTTGCATGACTGAATTAATGTAACCTTTTAAAATATATTTCTACACCATTGTAACTTCTAATAAATGAATATCCGACTTTCTAAAGGGTTCCAAAAAACCTTAGCCCCCCTATTTGCAGCTTACATGTTTACTTATATCGAAATAGTTTTTAGTGATTATAAAAATATATAAAATTCTTTATTTATTGCAGGTATTAAAATTACTCTAGCTGATAAAGTGATAATATAATGGCTTCTCAATTAATTGGTGATTCGGAGAGGCAACGTGTGATAGATCGCATACGAGCAATAACATTTCGGGAAGCTCGTGATGCTGGGACCACCTTTATAACACGTTCATGGGTTGCCAAAAAGTTGAGAAGAAGTGAGGACTTCGTCAAAAGAAATTGGAATAAAACTTTGGATGAATGTGAAATGGATACAACCAAATCTGGGCGCCCAAATTTGCCACTCTCTCAGGAAACAAAGGACATCATTGAAAGCGGTACGCGTAAGCGGAAAAAAGCTGTGCTAAACTTTCTAGAGATCGAAGTGTTGAGAGGAAAGATCGTTAGTGGTGAGATCATTCGACTGTACCGTCATAGGCAAGGTTTAAAGCCTTGGCATGAACTTCCAAAGCCAAGAAAAACTCAACTTAACATCGATGACAGAATGTGGTTTGCCCATTATCTTGAAGATTGGGATGTGGATGATTTTATGCATTTAGCTGTCTCCGATGAATTTTTTGTTTACGTAACACGTCGGCCTAACTACCAAAATGATCGAGTGTGGGCCACAACACCAGATGAAAGCGATGACAATGAACATTATCGCGAATTATTAAAAAGTCCAGACTGTGTTGGTGTGTTTGTTTTGTTCACTGCAAAGAAGCTCATGTGGGTGCTGAAGCCAAATGGTCAGAGTTGGGATGGACAGTATTTTCGTGATATTATTCTATCCCAGCATGTCATTCCTTTTCTAAGAAACCCAAACAATGTTATGGATGTCGATCAGGTCACACTTCTGCACGATAAGGCCCCCTGCTTTAAGGCATTAGCCACTCAACAGTTGTTGCGGAACCATGAGATCGATTTCTTTGGAAATGAAGAATGGCCAGGAAATTCTCCTGACCTGAACGTCTGTGAACACATTGGATCAGTTATAAAGGACAACGTTGAATGTCTCTTGTTTCAAGAACCTGCAGCAAATCGATTTTCGAAGGATACAATGACGCAACACATTGAAACTGTTTTAGCAAGTTTGCATGACGATGAAGATCTATTCACGTCACTTTTGGCAAGCTACCCAATGCGAATTCAGGCTGTCTTGGAAACCAATGGCGGGAACACCAAGTTTTAATTGTTTCTCCTTAAATGCAGGATTAAATTCTCTTTTGTAAGGTATGTTTAGTTTTACTGTACCTCTAATGGTTTAGGCCATGGGCGGGGGGACTAAGGTTTATTGGAGCCCCGTACTCGTATATTATTTTTTAACAAACCTGCACAGTACCAAAATTTTATACTGCTAATATTTATATATATGTATATGATGTAAAATAACGCACTGTCGTGACGAAGTATGAAGAAGGAAACCACTCTTCAGGAAGACGTAAATTTTTATTTCTTAACACAAACACAGTTTCGGCACCTCGCGAGCCCTTGTCAGTTAGTAATGACCGCATAAATAGAGAACAGACTTTATATACACCTGGAAGTTAATTATCAGGAAATAGCTGACTGAACCTTCCCATCCTCTAATCAGGGGATAGTTAAGTGACCCCTCGGACACAGCTTTGACCTGATGGATGTACCTGTGTTGCCTGGGGAGTTTTGGATGGTAATGTTACAAAATTCTTATTTGTATTACATATAATTTTGTTAAAAGAGAATTGACCATCAGATAGATTAAAATCTTGTATAGAGCCTATAAGACTAGATTCCACAATTCTGCGCTTAACATAATTATTAGATTTGAAAACAAAGTTGCAATTATTGAAATCTATTACATGGTTATAGTCTCTAACATGACAGAAAAAAGTGCTGTATTCTGTTGTTTGGATGATATATAATTGGACTTAATTTGAGGTTTCGTACCAGTTTTTCGATCTTTTTCCATGTATATATTATGGTGTACCCCACTTCTTTTTCCAGGGAGTACAGATTTAGTTTACGTAGTCTTTCCCACTAGTTGAGTTTTTTGCAGTCCATCGATCTTGGATGTGAAATGTCTCTGAATATCTTCTACCTTATTAATTTCTTCCTTCTTCTATCAGGACGTCAAGACTGAGCAGTATTCAAGTTTTCGTATGACCAGTTTCAACAGTGGAATCATTACTCTCTTGTTCTTCCTTTTAAAGGTACCTGTCCCGCGACTCATTTTGCTTTGTTTATCGCTCTCTGATTTTGTGTCTCAAATTTCGCATCTTAGGTCATTATAACATCTAAATCGATCGTTTGCGTGCTTCTCTGAATTTACTGTCTATCTGGAGAATAATATGCAGTTTGTTTAAGTTCCTCATTCTCAAGAGCTGAAATTTCTCGGTGTCAAATGTCATGTTGTTGTCTTCTGACCATTTGTATATTTTGTTCGTGTACCTCTGAAAGGCCTCCACCTCTTTTGTATCGCTGATTATTCTGCTGAGCTTTGTATCATCTGCAAAGGATGTTACTATACTATTGCTCTTTACTTCATTGTCTTTGTCTGTCAGCATGATAATGAAAAAGAGCGGGGCCAATACTGTTCGTTGTGGTACTGAGCTGCGTACTTCCGATTCTGATGATGATATACTTGAATTTTGACGACCTGTAAACGTTCCCTGAGGAAGTTGTAGATCAAATTTCCCACTTTGCCTGTTATTCCTATCTATTTCATTTTATGCACTATTATACCATGATCACATCTGTCAAAAGCTTTAGCAAAATCCGTGTATATGACATCATAATTTTCATTGCCTTCAAGTGCATCTAGGATATTGTTGTAGTGCTCTATAAGTTGTGATAGGCATGATCTTTCTGATCGGAATCCGTGTTGATTTTTGTTGAGTCTTTCCAGTCTCCAAGATGTCATAGATTTTCTCTCTAACTATTCTTTCAATTACTTTAGTAAGATGGGACATCAAAGACACCGGTCTATAGTTTCTTGCTTGAGATATATCCCCTCATTTATATACTGGGACAATGTTTGCTCTTTTCAAGATGTTCGGTATTTCACCAGAGTCTAGGGATCTCCATATCCAATATAAGGGTGTGGCTATTTCATTTTTACAGTTTTTAATCAATAATGCGTTCCATTTGTCCGGACCTGCAGCTGAATGTGATTTTATTTGTCCAATAGCTAGTGTTATATCTTCTGGGTGTAAAATCAAAATCTGTTATACAATCTCCTTGCAATTTCTCTTCAAAGAATGCATCTATGTCAGGTATCGCTTTGTCACTTTGCGCGGCACTGAAGGCTGATTCATACTGGGCTCTCATTGTTTCAGATATTTCTTTTAGATCGTCGGTTAGTTCATTATTTCCTTTCCTTGAAGGCCGATAATCGCGCGCATTTTTGTTTTCCTTTTCGCAGAGAATTACGAGTTCTAATTCTTTGTGGCCCTTGGTGTAATGGTTATCATATCTGACCGGCAATCGGATGATCCCGGGTTCGATTCTCGGGAGGTGCCTCATTTTTCATTGCTCGTTTTCTCTTCTACTCTTGTGCGGATACTCTTCTAAACAAGCGTGTTCTTTACATTAATTATAATCTGTCGTTTGCAGTTAAAATGTATATATGTACGGCATGAGAAGGTGCCCCCTTAAAGGGCATTCGATTCCGCTCGTACGTAGGAGAATTACGAGTTCTGATTCTTTGTGGCCCTTGGTGTAATGGTTATCATATCTAACCTGCAATCGGATGATCCCGGTTTCGATTCCCGGGAGGTGCTTCCTTTTTCATTGCTCGTTTTCTCTCCTCCTCTTGTGCGGACACTCTTCTAAACAAGCGTTGTTCTTTACATTAATTATACTGTGTGTCGTTTTTAGTTAAAAAAAAAAAATATATATATATGAATAAAATGTATTCTAAATATTGTGTTTTTACCTGTACAAATTAGATAACATTATATCAGACGATATTAAAAGCTAGCTTCGAAGTTATTTAACCCTTTAACACCAGGTATGGATGTGATCGATAACTCCACTGTCCGCAAAAAAACAGAAAAAAAATTCAAGGATAATTTTGTAGTGATTTTATTTGTCGGTTTAAACCTCAAAGAAAGGCTGGAAAGGTAATGCATCCATAGATGTTGACCGTCATTTGTGGAAAAACCTAAAACATAAATTGATGTTGACCGGCGTTCTCTAAGATCACATCAATAGATGTCGATCGGGGTTTAAGTCACTTTAAGGTTTAAGCATGCGGCTCATTTCGTCATCTTTTTATTAGCCTATACAGTGGCGCTCATAAGTGTTCGTAGAGAAAGATATTTCAGTTATATTCGTCCTTATCTTTTGCACCATGCATAGGTAGGCTGACCATATTTCCTTGAGACAAAAACGGGACATTGGGATGGCAAAAAAGGGACGGGGGTTATGTAATATTCTGTATTCATGAAAAAGTAAGTACATAAACATATTGAGCTTACAATTATTCTTCAGTGACAGAACCCATACAAAAACCCATACAAAACGGTACTGTCCCGTTCAAAACGGTACGTATGGTCAGCCTATGCATAGGATAGTTATGAAATTCTATTGTTCGTTTGGAAAAATTTAACAAATAATAAATTAGTTTAATTCCAACATATAATTTAAAACATCAAAGAATTTGAGGAAAATAAAAAATTAAAATGCAAACGTTTTCGTGCATTTATTTACAAAATTATTTAATACTTTGTGTGTACACCTTCGGTTGGAAGAATGATTGTACAAGCCACAAGTAAGCAGTGGGTCGTCGTGATAAAGAGTTGTCTACAGATCTTAAGAGCTTTTGATATTGCTGCACACGACTCTGGAAAGAGTTATAGGAAGACAGGAGAACTCCGAATTTCATTTACGACGGTTGCTGCAGTTATACAAAAATGGAAAGGCTTTGAAATAATCAAAACTGTATCAAAGTGTGGACGACCTTGCAAGATTTCACAAAGTACAGCTAGACGGATTGAAAGAATAGCTGCTGCGAATCCACGAGTGACTGCAGGTGATATTTGTCAAACATTAAGACTGTCTAAGATCGATGTCCATCCCTCTATTGTACATCGTACATTGAGAAAGAATGGTCTGCATGGAAGGGTTGCACGAAGAAAACCTCAGCTACGAAAAGCTCACAAAGAAGTTCGTTTAAATTACCCCAATTATCATCAAAATGATGGATTTGCATTTGGTAAGAAAATTCTGTGGACAGACTAGACCAAAATTTAATTATTCGGGAACAATGAGCAAGGGCATGTTTGGCGAAAATCATATACCACAAAGGAGGAAAGGAACATCCTTCCTACAGCGGTTAAACATGGTGGTGGAAGTTTGCTTCTTTGGGGATGCTTTAGTGCTTCTGGTACAGGAATTCTTGTCATCAATGGAATCTTGAATTCACAGAGATATCAGCATATTTTAGAGTTTCGAATGGATCGCAGTCGAGTACTGGAGCAAGATAATGATCCAAAACATAAAAGTTAGAGCACCATGAAATGGATTCAAGAAAAGAATTTTAAGCTTTCGAGCGAAACAGAAACCTTTCGATTCTGAATGAATTGCAACAATTTTATTTAGAAGAATGAGGTAAAATTTCTGCTGAGAGATATTAAGACCTTGTAGGAAAATATCCAAAACGAATCATTGAAGTCAATCAAGCTAAAGGTGTACACACAAAGTATTAAATAATTTTATAAGTACTCGTAAATGAACAAAAACTTTTGGATTTTAATTATTTTTTGTCTTCCTCAATTTCATTGATATTGTACATTATACGTTGAAGTTGAACAAAATTTGTATTTGTTAATTTTTTCAAACAAACTAAACTTTTCATAATTATTCTATGCATGGTACAGACTATAAGGACGAAAATAACTGAAATACGTCTCTGTACGAATACTTTTGTGAGACAATATATATATACATACGAGTATATACTGTATATATGTATGTTCTGATCTCATTTATTATTTGCATGGAGGTATTATTTCTACAAAGAATTGGCGGCCGTGATGCGCGGCCTCGAACCTCGAGGCCTCAACCTCGGGACGAAACGAGCTCGTGGACTGAGCTCGAACTGATTGCGGAAGAGGAAGATCTTGATGGCGTATATGACCCGAGCCATCCATCGGGCGCGGTGGTAAGCACTGGGACGGATGAACCGGATACCACGAGGGGTAACGCCCCCCACCCCCATGACTACGATGGTGAGCGCCAACAACTCACGATAGTCGTCCCGCGGCTGTGCCTCCTGGAGTTGGCGCTTGCAAAAGCCAATGATGTCATCAGCCCCGGAGTCATCTTTCATCGGTTCGAAGTCATTCACGTAAAAAAAAACCACCTCTGCTTCAACCTCTTGAAGAGGAGGATGTCTGGACCAGAGGAAAGCCTGAAGCAGAGCGTGAAAACTTGCTCGGCCATAATTTCCAGCATGTGGTGACGGCAGGCAAGAGGGAGGAGGTTAACGTTGAGCCTTTGCTGGATCAGTGTGCAAGCTCCTCTACGAACTCCCGCGTTGCTTGCCGTCGTATCGAAGGACATGCCTCTGACACGATCTGAAATACCCTACTCATCCAGGGTCTCGATCGCGGCATTCGCTATGGCTTCGCCCGTACCGGAAGGCAGTTTGGGCACGCATAGCAGCTTCAACACTCCTTCGCCAGAAACAAGGATCGGAAGACGCTCAGCGGCATCACCACCAGTGAGATCGGGAATGATCTTACCATCCCAGTGAATAATGAGGGGCACTGTTGGATCGAAGGACTCCTTCAAGACCTCAGATGTCTCCTGACGCAACTTCATGCGGACTCGGCCGGTTCAGGGCCACATGGGTATCGTCTATACGCAGAAGCAGCCGCCGTCAGGATGTATGCAGTATTGCCATCGGTGGTCTTGGTCCGATCCAATGCTACGGCAATCGCTGAAGTCAACAGGGCTCTGGAGGCTAGTCGTCGCTTCGGAGGTTCCGCCATGGAGGTAGAAAGACCCGCTGCTGTAGAGTCGTCATTGCTCACCGTCTCATGGGCGCTGCTACTGGAAGAGCTCTCCAGCTCCACCACGTAGGTTTCTTCTTGGAGGCGTTTCATGTCCTTTTCCTGACGTGCTGTTTCAGCGAGGCTTCAGCTCAACTTCCGGAACTCCTCCGCCAGCTTCTTATCCACTCCCTTCATGCAGCCACACCTTCCTTTCTCCCTCTGTGCCATCAGGAATTCCTTGTCCTCTTCATTTTTTATCAAGTTGTTGGCATCGACATGAGCGACGTCGAAGAGTTCCTCCAATTTCTGAAGGAAGCCTCCCTCTTCCTTTTTTCTGCCTCCTACTTCCTAATCTTCGTCTTTCCAAGACCCCGCACTCTTCAGACAGACCCTCGATCTTTGGGGATGATGTTTCTTTTTGCCATGTTCGGAATCCTGGCCCTCACCCAAAAGTCCCCCACATCTCGGCAAACAGTCGTTGCAGCCTCACGGAGGGATATTTTCTCCTTTCGGAGCTGGTGGAACAGGCGCTGGAGTACTTCTCCCGAAGAAGGAAACTTCCCTCCAATCAATTCCTTTCTTGGCTGGCCAACTAACCACACTTCAGTAGACGTTCTTGTTGATGCCATTCTCGAGATTCACCTGAGGAAGAAGGAACATCCGTTAACACACAAAACAGCAGCAACCGAGAGATAATATTAGAGATACAATGTTTTCAACCCAAATGTGCATTAGGGGACAAACAAACACTGGACGTACAAATACTTGCGCTTGTCGATGACTGATGAAGGTCAGTGAAGGTCGTTGAATTTCCCCTTATGGGGTAAACATTGAGATAATATAGCACATAATATAAGCCGATTGAACTAAAAAAAAATTTTACAGCACTTTTTGGAGACTAGTAACAATATCCAGTGGTAGCCGCATTGAATTTCGAAAGTTCAAAAATAAGGATCACCCTAATTTGGCAACAGTAAATATTCTCCGATTCATGTGAAATTTTGTCTGCGACCATTTTCGATATTTCTAACGAAATCCGGGGGTAGCGCAGTTAAATTTCGTAACTTGAATTTTCCCCTATATAGCTAAAGACCACCCAATATATATATATATATATATGAATAGAAACGACGTAAATAAGGAGCGTTTCTATTCATTTATATACTGCGTGGTCATTGCAGTTAAATGCATATATATATATATGTGTGTGTGTGTGTGTGTGTGTATATATATATATAATATATATGATAGAACTTAGAATGGTCCCCTGAGAAACTTTTATGTTACACAGAGACCGTGCATGGAACAATGAACTCTTCTGGGAAATTACATCCACTATAGCTCAAATAAGTAATGATAAATGGAAAGCCCAACGTGAGCACTGGGTTACTCGCAAAGAGGCACCAAAATATAGCTCCCCTCACCAGCTATCTGCAAAGCAGAGGGGATCTAGCCTTGGAACAGGATCTAGGATTTACAGGTTACATCTAGCATACTGTATTCAGAACCTCAATATACGCAAGAAACTCGTTGCATTCACGTCGGATTGAATACATCAAAGTAAAAGGGGTAACTATTGTATTTTACCCAAAAACCAAAACTTAAACCTCAACCGGGACATTGAGCGTCCACTTTTCAAGGAACATAACATGTCTGTTTAATGTGATAGAACTCGGAATGGTCCCCTAAGAAACTTTTATGTTACACACAGATCGTGCATAGAACAACGAACTCTTCTGGGAAATTACATCCACTATAGTTCGAATAAGTAGTGATAAATGACAAATGCTCTATATATATATATATATATATATATATATATATATATATATATATATATATTTATATATCACATTAAACAGACGTGTTATGTGCCTTGAAAAGTGGACGCTCAATGTCCCGGTTGAGGTTTAAGTTTTGTTTTTTGGGTAAAATACAATAGTTACCCCTTTTACTTTGATGTATTCAATCCGACGTGAATGCAACGAGTTTCTTGCGTATAATGAGGTTCTGAATGTAGTATGCTAGATGTAACCTGTAAATCCTAGATCCTGTCCCAAAGCTGGATCCCCTCTGCTTTGCAGATAGCTGGTGAGGGAAACTATATTTTAGGGCCTCTTTAGTTTTTCTTTTTCATGATGGAAAGCCCAACGTGGGCACTGGGTTACTTGCAAAGAGGCCCCAAAATATAGCTTTCCTCACCAGCTATCTGCAAAGCAGATAGGATCCAGCTTTGGGACAGGATCTAGGATTTACAGCTTACACCTGGCATACTATATTCAGAACCTCAATATACGCAAGAAACTCTTTGCATTCACGTCGGATTGAATACATCGAAAGGGGTAACTATTGTATTTTACCCAAAAAACAAAACTTAAACCTCAACCGGGACATTGAGCGTCCACTTTTCAAGGAACATAACATGTCTGTTTAATGTGGTAGAACTCAGAATGGTCCCCTGAGAAACTTTTATGTTACACACAGACCGTGCATACAACAACGAACTCTTCTGGGAAATTACATCCACTATAGTTCGAATAAGTAGTGATAAATGACAAATACTATATATATATATATATATATCACATTAAACAGACGTGTTATGTGCCTTGAAAAGTGGACGCTCAATGTACCGGTTGAGGTTTAAGTTTTGTTTTTTTGGCTAAAATACAATAGTTACCCCTTTTTCTTCGATGTATTCAATCCGACGTGAATGCAACGAGTTTCTTGCGTATATTGAGGTTCTGAATATAAGTTAGTATGCTAGGTGTAAGGTGTAAACTCTAGATCCTGTCCCAAAGCTGGATCCTATCTGCTTTGCAGATAGCTGGTGAGGGAAGCTATATTTTGGGGCCTCTTTGCGAGTAACCCGGTGCCCACGTTGGGCTTTCCATCATGAAAAAGAAAAACTATAGTATTCGTCATTTATCATTACTTATTCGAACCATAGTGGATGTAATTTCCCAGAAGAGTTCCTTGTTTCATACACGGTCTGTGTGTAACATATATATATATATATATATATACACAGTATATATATATATAGATAGTGTGTGTGTGTATATATATATATATATAACAGGGTGGGCCGTAAGTTTCCATACATAGGAAAAATTAAACGTTTGTTTTTATGTTTCAGATACCCTAAGAATATGCGTTTGACGTAAGATCTTGTTTACTGATGAAGCAAATTTTTACGTCAATGGAGAGGTTAATCGGCAAAACATACGTTATTGGAGTAATGCTAACCCTAACTGGCTGAGTCCGACGAAGATGCAAGGTGCCGGTAAAGTGATGGTGTGGGCCGGGATATGGGGTGACAGAATTATTGGACCAATTTTTGTCAGTGGAAATCTTAATGCCGAAAGGTATCTTAACATGTTGCAAGAAGAGATTTTCCCATCCCTGCTAAACGAGGAAGGTAACTTCCCAGTTTACTTCCAGCAAGATGGAGCTCCACCTCATTATGGTCTTCACGTGCGTCGGTATTTGGATCAGCAGTTTCCGGATGCTTGGATTGGTCGGCGTGGTCCTGTGGAGTGGCCTCCCAGATCCCCAGATCTCACCCCCCTTGATTTCTATCTTTGGGGGCACTTGAAGGCCATGGTGTATCAGGAAAAGATACGAGACATAAATCATCTAAAGGAACGTATCACCAACGCCATTACAAGCATAACGTCAACTGTGCTAATGCGTGTTCATCAACAGTGGGGAACACGTATTGAAATGTGTTTTCAAAACAATGGCAACCATGTAGAGCATATTATATAAATAAAAATGGTTGTCCATAAAAAAATGTTTATTTTTCCTTATGTATGGAAACTTAACGGCCCACCCTGTATATATATATAGTGCATATATATATATATATATATATATATATATATATATATATATATATAGTTTTGTGTATATATATATTATATATTTATATATAGAGGCTCACAAGTATTCGTACAGATAGATTTTCAATTGAAGCGTTTCGAGTGCGAGGGGTGAACTCGCCACATTGGCGACTTTGCGATTGTTCCACGAATGAATAGTTCACTCCCTCCCCATCCACAGACATCTTGGTATAACCAAATACCCCCCTCGTACGCTCAAAATGTAGTTATTTTCAATGTGTGTATATGCGTTATTTGCTCCTTGTACACAATAGTCACAAAGTTTAAACGTGTCTATCTAAACCTGGTTTTTCGATAGACGAACTCGTAGATCTCGTACGAGGGGCGAGTTCGCCACTCGTACTCGCGACGCCTCATAATTATATTCGTCCTCATCTTTTGTGGCATGCATAGGATAGGATCGGAAAAGTCTACTTTTCGTTTCGAAAAATTTAACAAATAAAAAAATTAGTTCAACTGCAACATATAATGTAAAACATCAAAAAGAATCTGAGGAAAATAAAAAGTTAAAATATAAAAGTTTTTTACATTTTTACATTCGTCAGCCAGACTGTACTAAACAGACACATTTCCTGAGCTTTCTGATATTGCTTCTACTTTTGCATATTGCTAATAATTTTACTTTTGGAAAGTTTTGAATTTTATATACTTGTGTTTATATTCACATTGTTATAGTTAAGTAATTGAATATTAGTGGTTTTTAGCGATTTAGAAGTTTTCATAGCGTGCCGGCTTAATTTAACTTAAACTTGTGAAGGTTATAAACTAATTTTAACTGCGCGATGCCGTCGCAGAAAGCGTCGTGTGTCAGGTGTCGGGTAAACCGGTGGTATACGGATTTTAAAGATTATAACGGCGGTCCTATGGCGATTACTGAGAGATCAGTTTGTTTCTTTTGCTATTTAAGAGAGGAAATAGTTGACATAAAATGAGGTGTACGTGAGGTAACGGAAAGACTTGCAACGCTTGATGAGGGCACGGGTAGGGCTACGAAAGCCGAACAGATACTAACGTTGAAGACGTTAGTAATTTGAAGGGTGAGGTGCGTAACCTAGTTTCTAGTTTAGGTAGCTTATCGGGAAGGTTGGATAGAGTTGAGGAAAGGGTTAGTTGGTCCGAGATTAGTAGATGGGGAGGGATTTAGAGAAGTTAAGGCTGGAGCTAGGCCGCGTACGTTAGGTGATAGGATCCCCCCCCCCCTATCGAGATTTCGAACCCTTTCGCCCATTTGGAAAGGGACGTGAATGATGGGGAAACTATTTTAATTGGGGACTCTTTAGTGCGCCACATGGATAAGGAGTTCGTTGAACGGCATCCAACCAAGAGGAGGAGGGTCTGTCTACCAGGGGTCAGGGTTGACAGAGTTAGAGACGAAGTGGATAGGATTGACGTTGCCTCCCTTCACTCGATGATGGTGACGATGGTCGGAGGTAACGATTCGTATAGGCCCGATACGAGAGTGCCTGACCTTTTGGAGAGATATAGGGGGTTAATTAGGTCCCTGAAGGCGAGGTCAGATAGGTCTTTAGTTCTAGGTATTACCCCTAGGCACGGGTTGGATCTTAGGATTACGTCAAAAACAATATTTTTGAATAATAAATTAGAAGAGATTTGTGCTGAGGAAAATGTACCCATCGTAAAGCTGTCGTCAGAATTCAGTGATCCTAGCCTTTTTATAAAAGATAGGGTGCATTTTAATGAAATAGGTAATGCTAGGCTAGGTAGGTTAATTGACGAAAACGTTCGAAAGCTGTATTGGTCGAAGCCTTCTTTAAACGTTGTGGGTCCGGGGAACGCGGACCCGACGTGAAAAATAGTTTAAAACGCCGGCCGGTGGTAAAAAATAACTTAAACGTCTTTTATTGTAACGCGCGTAGTATTAGAAATAAATTAAACGAATTTAAGGCGATAATTATTTATTCCGGCAACTACGATATAGTTGCTATCACTGAAACGTGGTTAAATACCGTGACTCGGGACTTGGTGGGGGAATTTGATATACCTGGTTTTAAACTTTTTACTAATGATAGGTTACATAGGATTGGTGGCGGCGTTTTGCTGTACATTCGTAATTCCCTTAGGGCTATCAAGGTTCAGATAGATTTTCCGGCAGCAATTAATGCGATATGCGTTGAAGTTAGGGCGCGTAGTAGATAATATCTAGGAGCGCTCCATTTTTCAATATTAAACATACACTCATAAAACATATACTATTTGAAAGCTCACATTTTTCTGAGTCTAAAAATGTAGTAATCCAAAAGTATCAATAGCAAATAAAAAGTAACTAGATTTAATTAATTGTTTGACGCGTGACGTCATTAACTACATTATAAAGGTTGGCTAAGTTATAAATCTTCAGTCTGTGTTGTAAGATGGTATTTTTGGTAATTATTACGCTAACCTAACCTAACATGAATATGTTATTACATTATCATTTGTATAATTTAGGTCTCGGGGGTACGCGTAAAGATCACGCATCACAAATTGATCGGTATAGGGTTTTATATTTAAACCTAGTTACTTTTTATCTGCTCTTGATACTTTTGGATTACTAAATTTTTAGACCCAGAAAAATGTGAGCTTTCAAATGGTATATGTTTTATGAGTGTATGTTTAATATTGAAAAATGGAGCGCTCCTACAGATTTACCAATTTTACTCACTTCTTGGTAACTTTATTGACAATCGGAATAGTATAAATGTCGGAGACTTTAACTGCCCTAATGTTAATTACGAGACTTTTACTGGTACTGAGGAGGGTTTGAGATTGGTTGAGTTCGTGGAAGATAATTTTTTACGACAGATGGTTACCGAACCAACGCGCGGTGATAATATTTTAGATTTGGTGATGACGAATGGCGAAAATATGGTCGAAGGTTTAGAAATAGGCGAGAGTTTAGGATGTAGTGATCATCAAATTCTTAGGCTTAAGCTATTGATAGAAAACACTAAGGATAGTAACGTAATAGAAGTCCCTAATTTTCGCAGGGCCAATTTTGATAGTTTTGCGGATAGGATGAGAGTAGTGGACTGGGATAACTTATTTATGGGTAATGACACAAATTTGCATTGGGAGGCGTTTAAAGAAAGTTTTATGAATATTGAAAGGGAGTTTATTCCTAGTAGGCCCAAGCGCGCTAGAAATCATGGTAGGCCCAAGTGGTGGACTGGGGAAATAGGCGAGTTCATAAACGTGCGTAACAGAGCGTATAGACCTAATAAGCGCAATGGTACGGCAGCTAACTTTAATAGATATATCGAGCTTAGACGTCAGGTTAAAAGATCAGTTAGGAATGCTAAGTGTAATTTAGAGATACTTATAGCTGCGGATAGTAAACATAATCCAAAAAAGTTTTTTGAATACGTCGATAATCGTAAGCCGATAAAATATAGCATAGGCCCTCTAGTGGATGTTAACGGCGCTTTGGCTTCTAATGCTCAGCCGATGGCGGGTATTTCAATAACTTTTTTGTGACAGTTTTTACCGTACAAGACGTAAATAATGTCCCTAACGTGGACGATATCGTTCCATTTAGTAGCGAGACTATTTTGAATGAAATAACTGTTTGCGAGGGTGAGATTGCGCATTATATCGATAGGCTAAAAGTTAGCAAGGCTCCAGGCCCTGACGCGTTTTATCCCAGTCATTTGGAAGATTTGAAAGACGTTATTGTAGGCCCCTTAAAGATTTTTAATCAGTCATTCGAAACGGGGATTATTCCTGAAGACTTCAAATTAGCTAACGTCACGACCATTTTTAAGAAAGGCGACCGCACAGTAGCTAGCAATTATAGGCACATTAGCTCAACGTCAATTGTCGGTAAACTTTTGGAATCCGTAGTTAGGGATCGTATCATCGATCACTTAGAAAGTCGAGAGTTGATTAATAGTAGTCAGCATGGGTTTCGACGCCATAGATCTTGTTTAACTGATTTTTAGAATTTTATAACGAAATAGTGCGCGAATACGATAGGCATAGAGCGGCTGACGTTATTTATTTAGATCTTAAAAAGGCGTTCGATACAGTTCCGCATAGAAGATTAATTACGAAGGTTAAAGCTCACGGTATACGCGGTCAGGTAGCTAACTGGTTAGAGGAATGGCTTCGTGCTAGGAGACAGAGGGTCGTTGTTAATGGTAGTGAATCGGGGTGGTTGGAGGTAGGTAGCGGTGTTCCACAGGGTCCAGTGTTAGGTCCATTGCTATTCGTAATTTACATTAACGACATAGATGTACTGTAGGATTGACTAGTAACGTGTCAAAATTCGCGGACGATACTAAAATAGGCTGTAAGTTTGTTAACGAGGACGATAGAAATAGGCTCCAAGACGATGTAAATAGGATTATAGAGTGGACGGATAAGTGGCAGATGCAATTTAACGTAGACAAATGTAAAGTGTTGCATATAGGTTCTCGTAACAATAATTACACGTACACGATGGATGATAGAGAGTTAGCGAGCGTTGACGAGGAAGTAGATTTAGGCGTACGCGTATCTAAGGATTTAAAAGTTAGGAACCAGTGCCTGGAGTCTTGCGCAAAAGCTAATAGGATGTTAGGCTTCATAGCGGGTAATTTCGAATTTAAATCGAAGGATATTATATTGTCCCTTTACAAGTCCCTAGTCAGGCCTCATTTAGAATATGCCGTTCAGTTTTGGTGCCCGTATTTCCGTGAGGATATTGATAGGTTAGAAAGGGTTCAGCCTCGTGCCACGAAACTAATTCCGTCATTGCGCAACAAGCCTTATCAAGATAGGATTAAAGAGTTAGACTTGCATTCACTCGAAACTAGGAGATTAAGGGGGGAGCTTATTGAATTTTTCAAAATCGTTAATAACATCGATAACGTAAATTTTGACAAACTGTTCACTTTCAATAATAACAATACTCGTAATAACGGATGTAGGTTGCGTGGCAGACGTTTCATTACTAATATCGCTAAAAACTTCTTTACGTTTAAAGTAATTGATAAATGAAATAATCTTCCCGCTCCCGTCGTGAACTCTACCAGCGTTAATGTGTTTAAAAACCGTCTAGATAGGCATTTTAAAAATATTAACGTTGTTTAAAATAAAAAAACAATTGGCAACAGGAGCTCTGGGGGTGGTAATCGGGGATGAGTCTGTTGACGTCTAATGCCAGTTTGTGACATGCCAGCGTGTGATATGCCAGCAAAAAAAAAAAATTAGACTAACACGAACTTAGTTGTAGCTTGTTGAGTAAATTAACCCACTTTTTGTTATTCATTTTACTTTTTTTACTTTTCTCCTTTGCATGTCTGTAACTCTTTATTGCATGTCTGTAGTTTGCATGGTATGATAGTGTTTGAGTTAAGAATGTGTTGCATGGTTTGTAATGCGTTCTTATTTTACTTATTTTCATCTTTCACGCCTTTCCAGCCAAGTGGGCTGCATCCTCTACCTCCCTATGGAGTGGAGGATCGGTCTGCAACAGATGGAAGAAAGTGTTGCTTTGAGTTAAGAATGTGTTGTTCGAGTTAAGAATGTATTGCATGGTTTGTAAGCGTTCTTATTTTACTTCTTTTCATCTTTTTCCAGCAGAGTGGGCTCTGCCTCCCTATGGAGTAGAGGACCGTTCTGCAATCTTTCTTATTCTCTCCGACTATTTTTCTGACTTGTTAGCAGTGGCCGGCGGATGATGATGGTGAGTCTTTTTTCTCTTTTACTGAATGAATGTTAACCCACGAGTGATAGGTGTTGCTACTTACTTAACCCCTTATTCTCTTCTCTTAACCCCCTGATCTTTCCTTTCTCTCGGGCTACCCTTAGAGTGGATCTTAGGGTATTTGTTAGCCTTAGCTTCTGTAGATCTGTAGATTTATTTAGAAAATTATTCAATAATTTGTGTGTACACCTTTTGCTTGAGTGACTTCAATGATTCGTTTCAGGTATTTTTCCTACATGTTCTCGACATCTCTCAGCAAAAATTTTAGCACATTCCTCTAAAGAAAATTGTTGAAATTCATTCAGATTCGAAGGGTTTCTGTTGTGGGCAGCTTCTTTTCAAATCAAACCATAAATTCCGGATTAAATTGAGATCTGGGCTTTGACTGAGCCACTTGAAAAGCTTAAAATTCTTTAGTTGAAGCCAATTCATGGTGCTTTAACTTTTATGTTTTGGATCATTATCTTGCTCTAGTACCCAACTGCGACCATTCGAAACTCCCGAACTGAAGGCAATACATTTTCTTCTAAATTTTTCTGATATTTCCTCGAATTCAAGATTATATGGATGACAACAAGATTTCCTGTACCAGAAGCACTAAAGCATCCCCAAAGAAGCATCATTTTGATGATAATAGGGGTAATTTAAACGAGCTTCTTTGTGAGCTTTTCGTAGCTGAGGTTTTCTTCGTGCAACCCTTCCATGCAAACCATTCTTTCTCAATGTACGATGTACAATAGAGGGATAGACATCGATCTTAGACAGTCTTAATGTTTGACAAATATCACCTGCAGTCACTCGTGGATTCGCAGCAGCTATTCTTTCAATCCGTCTCGTTGTACTTTGTGAAATCTTGCAAGGTCGTCCACACTTTGATACAGTTTTGATTATTCCAAAGCCTTTCCATTTCTTTATAACTGTAGCAATCGTCATTTGAAATTCGAAATTCTTCTCCTATCTTCCTATAACTCTTTCCAGAGTCGTGTGCAACAGTAATAGATTTCTCAAGATTTGCAGACATCTCTTTACCACGAAGACCCATTGCTACTAATGGCTTGTACCCTCATCCGTTTTCCATGAAGATTCACAAAGAAAATTCTAGAATTCAGAATTGCCAACAGTTTCTAACCAATAAATAGTTTATCTATGTTCCTCCAATGTGTTGCTTCTTCTCCCTGATTATTCTTTTGAACTCTTCATCAACAGACTTTTCCTCATTAGAACTTTCAAAATTGCCAATCATTGACAATTGTCATGTGGAAAAGGCAGCATTGCTTCTTATACAGTTTAACAGCTTCTTTCCGGTTATACAGTATTCCATATAGGGCGGACAAAACCTTCGTGGAGAAACAGCGACTGAGGAGGAGTGAAGAAACTGCAGAATCGGTACAGCACACCTAACCTCTTGGAAGCTGTTTTAGAAAGAGAGTATATGTGATCTTTCAGGAAAGATTATGAGAAAAGGGAACACCAAGAATGTTAAGAGAAAAGGAGGTATTGAGTTATGTATTGTTGAAGGGAAGGGTTAGTCTTGTGAAAGTTTATGACGAGTAGACAGATGAAGAAAATGGTTTTTGAGGCATTGAAAACTACAAGTTCTCTGCCCCAATCAAATATAGTATAAAGATCAGAGGTCAGATGCTCCATAGCCTTCTCACGCGAAGCATGGTGTGACTCTTGAGAGGGACGCTTTGTGAAGCGGGTGGAAAAGTGAAGGATGGGATCATCGGCATAGGATAGGATTGAAAAGGACAAGAAGTGCGGCTGAAATAGCATTGATAAATAAAAGGAAGATAGTAGGTGACAGGACAGAACCCTGAGGAACACCAGAATTAATAGCTTTAGGAGAAGAACATTGGCCATCTACAACTGCAGCAATAGATCGGCCAGAAAGGAAATCAGGGATGAAGGTACAGACAGAAGGATAGAAACAGAAGGAAGGCAGTTTGAAAATTAAGGATTTGTGGCAGACTCAATCAAAACTTTTCATATGTCTTGTGCAATAGCAAATGTTTCACCAAAATCTCGAAAGGAGGATCTACAGATCTACAGAAGCTAAGACTAACAAAAACCCTAAGATCCACTCTAAGGTTAGCCCGAGAGAAAGAAGAGAGCAGGGGGTTAAAAGAAGAGAATAAGGGATTAAATAAGTAGCAAAACCTATCATTCGTGTGTTAACATTCATTCAGAAAAAGAGAGAAAAAGACTCACCATCATCATCCGCCGGCCACTGCCGACAAGTCGGAAAAATAGTCGAAGAGAATAGGAAAGGGGTGGGGGATAAAAAGAAGTAAAATAAGAACGCTTACAAACTATGCAAACACAGTCTTAACTCAAACACTGTCATACCATGCAAACTACAGACATGCAAGTAAAGAGAGGATAAGAAAAAAAAGTATGAAGAGTATAACAAAAAGTGGGTTATGTTCAGTAGGACGTCCCTTACTGAACCCATACTGACGATATGAAAGAAGGTTGTGAGTAGATAGGTGTTTGAGAATCTTCATATTAGGAACAGATTATAAACACTTTAGTGAATCAAGAAATCAAGTCAATTGAACAATATCTGGAAGGTTGAGAGTGGTCACCCTTCTTTGGGACCGGCTGAATAAAAACGAACTTCAATCAGGAAGACAAAGACGAAAAAGTTTGCCTAAGCAGGGTGTCAGCACAGAAGCACATTTCTTGAGAATAATAGGAAGAACACCATCAGGGCTAGGATGTCCCATTTTTGACGAACTTCTTTTTTCCCGGGTCCAACCTCTTAATATCATTAGGCCTGTCGCTCTCAATAAGAAAATAGCAATTATTTTCCATTTGATGAAATTTATGACCCCCTAGGCCCACAAAACCAATTTTCCCTTTTCTTTTTCAAAAATTGTCGATTTTCGGAAGTCTTTCAGTTAGAAATTTCTTGCATTTTATTATAACCTTATTCGATGTACATTTTTGGATCGAAAATTAAAATAGCTATCGATTGATAGCTAATTTACTATGTTTTTGTACCAAAATAGAAAATTAAAAGGCAAAAATTTTCATGTTTTAACATTTTCTTCTACATTTTGTCTTGAATGAGATTTAGAGAATAGGTATTACCGCCACCTGTGAAGCATCACCCCAGTGCATCACTCGAAGGTGGGAACAACTCAAGAGATTGAACATTTCATGCCAGCTCTTAAGCCCCATCGTTTTTTTTTATTCAACAAACATACAATACCTTGAACAGAAAAATTACTTAGTAAAGCAAATGAATGTATGAAATATAATGTGAATACTGATAATGACTGAAGCTATTCTAGCATTTGAACTAAGGAACTCTTTTTAAAAGATGGCAACAAACTTCTTTGATATTCCACAATTTGCAGGAGTTGTCTTTGTTCTTCATCTGTTGTGATGCAATTTGCGAAATCTTCAATTAATTTTACTCCACGCTCGGCCGCATCATTAACAACCTTAACACTGTGTACAAAATTGGAGATTTGAATAAAATCTCTGTCCTCTTTCCATTTTTTAACAGGTTTATTTAACCATTTCCCATTGCTATGTAGAACATCAAATAAAAACCAAGATTTTGGTCTAGCTAAGGAAGCTAGTCTTGTCTGTGCATCGTTGATTTTGATAAAGTGATATCGCTAACTTGCTAACATGCAATAACAGCATCAAACCCTGTTCTTTGGCGAACAGAAAGATTAAGACGATCTGCCATATTTGAAACAATAGAATTCTGTACAATATTTTTTCTTTTGCATGAGGATTTTGATGGAGGAGGCATATAATCCTCATCTCTAGCATATGATATACTTGGAATAGGATTTGGTTCATTAGGAATCGCTATTTCTCCTTCAATATCTGTTTTCAAGGTCATTCTGAGTTTTTCCTGTCTCCTTCCTGTCTCTTTCCTGTTTCCTTCTCTTTATGTAATTTTTCACGCTCCACTCTTTTCACCCGACTGTCAAACTTGTTTTGATAGCTTTTATCTATTGATGTAAGCAAAGCTTTTTGGGTCCTCTTTGGTTTATTAGAAACTCTATATGTTGCTGCTTTGTTACCGAAGTTGTTAATGGATCTTTTTTTATTATTTCTATGGCATTTTGAGAACACATATCAAATAACTCCTTTAATTCCTTCAGGAAAGATACTCTTCTTATTTATTCTTTCTTCCTGTGTTTTGTTTTTCGAGAAGTATTCTTATTGTTTTAGCAATTGTTCTTCTTTTTTACTCGGATGGCGGCTTTTTGAAGTATCTTGGCATGTGATATCAGCTCAATCCCAAAATTTTTATCTTTTCTTAGTACTTCTTGGATCACATATGACTGTGATTTCTTTTTCATAGGTCCTCTTGATAAAAATAGATAGTGACGTAAGACGTCACCATTAAATGGCAAAAGAGACCCTTTCTGTGGTTCCAAATTGTGAATTAAGTTTGAGAAGTCAATCTTCTGGCTTATCCGTGGTACGAGTTTCAACTTTTGCACAAGCCATTTTAGTCTAACTAATCTAATATGAAATTTTTATCATAATCATATCATAAATCATATCATAATCATAAATCTGAAAATAAATAGAAGTACAGTTAGTACACATACATATACAGTATACTGTGTATATATATATATATATATATATACAGGGTGGGCGGAAAGTAGCTCCCTAATTTAAATTACATATAAATTATGTATAAATTGTGATTGTATTGTTATATTGTTATGGTGTGTTCTCTAAAGTGGTAGAATTGTAACGGTAATCTTTTTTTCTCTAAAGTGTTCTCTTTGTGTTCTCTAAAGTGGTACAATTGTAACGTTCATTTTTTTTTTTTCATTTCAGATTGAAGGGTAACATGGCTGAGCGTTTAACACTGCAGGAGCGTGCCCAGTTGGCGGCACGGTACGAAGTTTGGCAATCTGTCGTTCGAGTTCAAAGATGGTGGCGGGCCATTCACCGACCACGTGCCCAAGTGGACCCGAAAACAATCAAGAACTGCCACTCGAAGCTCATGACCACGGGGTCTGTGGCAGATGTTCGAAGATGTGGTCGCCCTTCGACATCCAGGGCCCAGGAGACGGTGCAGGCAGTTCAGGAAATGTTCGCACGGAGTCCACGAAAGTCAACTCGCCAGGGAGCTCGGGAAAGTGGACTCTCCCGCTACTCAGTGCGAACTGTGCTGAAGAAGGAGCTGAACTGGCGTGCGTGGAAGCCGCATTACTGCCAATCTCTCTCGGACGAGGACTGCGACATTCGCATGGAGTTCGGGGAAATCATGCTGGCTTGGCATGAAGACTGGCCCCATCTCTTCCGCAACATCCTCTGGAGCGACGAGGCGGTGTTCCACGTCGGAGGCTTTGTCAACCGCCACAATTGCCACTACTGGGCAGGAGAGGATCCCATGGTTACCGCTGAAAAACGGCAGAATCGGTTCAGTGTAACGGTGTGTGGTATGACCTCAGATCAGGTTGTGGGCCCGTTCCTTCTGCGCAACACCATGAATGCTGAGCGGTACCTTGCTATGTTGCGAAACGAGGTCTGGCCGGTTGTCAGCACATGGGAGAACATCGACGATCTGATATTTATGCAAGATGGCGCCCCTCCGCACTTCGCTCTTGTTGTCCGTGAGTGGCTGGATGCCCACTTCCCTGGGCGTTGGATGGGTCGTCGTGGTCCACATCAATGGCCAGCCAGGAGCCCCGACTTGACACCGTGCGACTTCTTTCTTTGGGGGTGGGTAAAGGAAGAAGTCTACCGCACCAAACCGAGGACATTGGAAGAACTGGAGGACCGAATTCGGGAAGTCATGTCCTCCATCCCGCCGGAGTTCCTGCTAAAGTCAGTGGACGCAATTCCTGGGCGGCTCCAAAAGCTGGTGGAAAGAGTTGGAGCCCACATTGAATTTTAGAGAAAACCTACCATGTATGCCTACCTTTTCATATTATTTCTTCTGAAATAAATGGATAATATACGTATTTTTTTACCAATCCAAAATAGGGAGCTACTTTCCGCCCACCCTGTATATATATATGGTTTTATACGGCTTTAGAGTCAGAAATGGAGAAGAAAATGTAAAAAAATGAACATTTTTGCCTTTTAATTTTCTATTTTGGTATAAGAGCATTGTAAGTTAGCTATCAATCGATAGCTATTTTAATTTTCTATCCAGAAATGTACATAGTCTGCGGTTAGAATAAAATGAAAGAAATTTATAACCGAAAGACTTCCAAAAATCGACAATTTTTTATAAAGAAAAGGGGAAAATTGGTTTTGTAGGCCTAGGGGGGTCGGGAATTTTCATCAAATGGAAAATAATTGCTATTTTCTTACTTAGAGCAACAGGCCTAATGATATCAGGAGGTTGGACTCGGGAAAAAAGAAGTTGGTCAAAAATGGGACACCCTAATCAGGGCCGTATACCTTCCCAGAATTGAGCAAAGATAGGGCAGAAAAATCATCTTTGAAAGAAATTCTAATTTCGGACATAATTAAGTCAGACTGGGGAAGAGATGGAGAAACAGCACAGGAAATGTTCAGGGTTAAGTTAGACTCGGAGTTTGAGTGAAGATTTCAACGAGATCCAGCGATAATTACGAACATGAATCATTTGATAAGCCATCTGTTGGTAAAGAAAAATAATATTTTTAATTTTTAAATCATCCAACTAGCTAAAAATGGGGACAGATGTATAATTTGATGGACGGAGCAGACAGTATTATCAAATGAGGGACGGTCCAGCACAATATAGGACGGTTAGCAACCCTAAATTTGTTACTTCACATGTAGAGTGTCAATAATCTTACCTATGTTTTCTTATCTATATAAGTATTAACTGTAAATATGCATTAATAATCACAGTAAACTTTGCTTCTGAGACCATACTGTACGTTGTGATAGAGTGTGTAAATTCAATGCTTATTTTCTATTCTTACACTGATAGAATTTTCTTTATTTAATACACGCGCACTGTAGCTGTTATTTTTTTACTCATATGGAAAAAGGGTATTTCTTACTGATATTTTATTGATGCAATGACTTCTTATATTAATATAGTTTTATTTTGCATATCACACCTTTTATACATAAGAGAGATTTGATCTTAAGTGTCTATAATGATGTCAAGTTAAATTAGGTAAAGTTCTGTTAGGTGAACTAAGTCGGTTCAATATGGGTACGTTGCCAGAGTACTTCGGCTGAGGTTTGCACACGGAGTGAAAACGGAGATCTGTAACGGGCCTTGGAAACTTAGAAATGCTTTAATCTGCTGAGGATCACAAAAATAATTCAGAACCATTGGTCATTTACTTGATAATTCATTAGAATTTCACTTATACAATTTTTCATTTACATGTTCATTCTTTTTCCTTTCATTCGCACTGGAAGAGATTGTGGATACCAATCGACTGGAGAAGTACTCCGGGTGGAATGTCAGGCAGAAGACAGGGAGTGCTTGAACTCCCGTTTCTCTTGTCACTGTCCTCCTTAGCTGATCTTTTTCCTTGTCTAATCTACTCTGTAAGTAGTCCATCATGTTCTCAAATACATACTTCTTATCCTATACCTCATTACACATACATGCATCCTACACAGAACGCAGTCTTTTCAAAATTACAACGACTTCTGTCTCAACCGCTGTCGATACTGGGAACGCGAAACCGGGTAGCGAGGCTGGTTCTGCTGCTGCCTATTCCTGATGTCCTGTGCCTCTGCCTGATTCACACTTCATAAACATCTGCTTTGGCTTTTCCTCAAATTTCCAGCAACCTCTTTTCTGTACCCTTCTACTTTCTCCATACTGAATATCATTCAAAAGGTCGATGTTGCGATGTTGTTGTTGTTGTACGCAACGACCTAACTTGCCCTCGTATTGCCGGACTTGAATCCTCCGAATTCTACATTCTTTGGATACAGTTTACTTGCCAATCTCAAACTAAATACATCTGCGCTGTCTACCTTTCTCCTAATTCTACTGACCATCGTAAACTCTTTCACTATTTCACTCCCAAAGTGGAATACATTCTATCCCACTCTCCTTTAGCTTAAATCTCCATTTTAGGATATTTCACTGTTCACCACCATCAACTTTGTTTTCCCTCCCATTTTACTGACATCCCTGTGAACTAGCTTACTATTTCTCTAGCCTGAATTACCTTGTAATTTTGTACAGCACCCAACTCGTATCCCCGATCGCTTTGGAGATAGGCCCAGCATTCTGGATTTATTTCTCATCACTTATCCTTCTTCTTACTCTATGGAACTTTTTTCTCCGTTGGACTCCTCCGACCACAATCTTATCTCTGTTTCCTGTCCTATCGCTCCAATTCGGCCTTTGGATCCTCCCAAGAGGAAACGCCTTTGGCACTTTGGTGCTGCTGATTCGAAGGCCCTTAGGCATTACTTCTGTGATTTCTCATGGAATAATTACTGCTTCCACAGCAGGCTCCCCACCCCCGAGTGCAGTGAGCGCATCACAGAGGGGTTTCTCTTGGTCATGCAGGCGAACAGTTAATATTCTCTCTCTACAACTAATGAAAAAATCGTTGGTTTAGCTTTGCTTGTTCTAATGCTATCTGCAACAGAGGGGAGGCTTTCAGAAGGTACCGTCATCATCCGACTCCTGACTCTCTCCCAGACTATTTTTGCCCAGAAATCGTGCAAAATCTGTTCTTCGACTCGCCAAAAATTCCTCCATCAGACAAAACTGTGAAAACCTATGTAATTCTAATACTTTTCGCTCTTTCTGGCACCTTGTCAAGAACTCCTCCAACAACTTGGTATTTTCTTTCCCGCCTCTTTACCATTCTGACATTCTGACGGATCAATTGTCTTTCTTCTCTTGATGAAATTTTCGCCTCCAAATCAACCCTGGACGATTCCGGTGCGCTTTCTCCATCTCCTCCCTCCGACTTAATTATGTCTGAAATTAGAATCTATCCTAAGGATGGTTTTTCTGCCCTATCTGGGCTCAACTCTAGGAAGGCGACGTTTTTGATGATGTCCCTCCTGTTGTTCAATTGTGCTTCTGCACTGGCAACTCTCGTATTTTTCTTTCATTTGGCACTTCTCCTTCCTGCTGGAAATTCTCATTCATTCAGCCTGTCTCAAAGAATAGTGACCGCTCTCAACCCTCCAACTATCGTCCAATTGCTTTGATTTCTTGCCTTTCTAAAGTTTTTGAATCTATCCTTAATAGGAAAATTCTTAAACACCTCTCTACCCGCATCCTTCTTTCAGATCGTCAGTGTGGGTTCCGCAAGGGACGTTCTACTGGAAATTTTATTGAACGTGAGTAATAGTGTGACCGCAAAAGGGGAGAGCGCATCATAGACGGTGGAGAGCATCTCACGAATCATAGGCTGAAGTCCTTCACTGTCTCCCTAAACGCGGCTATATTACTCGCTCAGTAGTATAATTGCAAAATGGGAGAGGAATTTGGCCTATGATGCACTCTACCCTTTTGCGGTCACACTACTATCGCCACAATGCAGCTCAGTCATTGTGGTAGTCCGACCGCAAAAGGGGAGAGTGCATCATAGGCCAAATTCCTCTCCCATTTTGCCATTATACTACTAAGGGTTGGGTACGATTCGATGTGGCCGACTCGATGCGACCCAACTCGATGTGGCCGACTCGATGTCAGGACAACTCGATGTGATATCCCTAAGGGATATTGTCGTTAGTTTTAACGAAAATATCGCAACTTAACCTAACCAATCGTCAAGGACGTACAGTTGACCTAACCGGGCATTCATTTAACCTACATTAAATATATAAAGAAAATGAAATCGACTTGGCCTGGCATCGACTTGGCTTGACATCGAGTTGTCCTGACATCGAGTCGGCCACATCGAGTTGGGTCGCATCGAGTCGGCCACGTCGAATTGTCCCTGCCCCACTACTAACGTGTCTGATTCTTGGTCATCTTCCTTTCGAGATTTTGGTGAAACTTTTGCTATTGCCTTGGACATATGAAAAGCTTTTGATAGAGTCTGGCACAAATCCTTAATTTCCAAACTGCCCTCCTTCGGTTTCTATCCTTCTCTCTGTGCTTTCATCTCTGATTTCCTTTCTGCAGGATCTATTGCTGCGGTTGCAGATGGCCACTATTCTTCTCCTAAAGCTATTAATAGTGGTGTTTCTCAGGGTTCTGTCTTGGCACCCACTCTCTTTCTTTTATTTAGCAATGGTCTATTAAGGCGCACTTCCTATCGTTTCCATTCTTATGTCAATGATTCCACTTTTCACCTTTCCACCCGTTTCACAAAGACTGTCACTCAACAGTCACTCCTTCGCATAGGATTGGTATGGTGCACCTGATCTCTGATCTTTATACTATATTTGATGTATCTCTTCATCCCCACTCAGTTGTCTCTTTAAGGCGTCTTGTCCGCCCCTGTATGGAGTACACTTCTCAAGTGTGGGGTGGCTTAACTCACACAGCTAATGCTAGGGTTAATCGGTATCCTCAATATTTTATCTACGCAACCGGTCACGTCTGGAACAATCTTCTTCAGTCCATCTTTCCCCCTGTCTTTGACCGCCAGTTTTTCAAACGCAGAGTGTTCAGGCATTTCGAAAACCTTGGACCTTGATTTTGGCTGTCTTCTTCCTCTATGGGGCGGGCGGTTTTGCTGGTATTCACCCTTAGTCTCTTCTTTCTTCATAAAAACTTTTTATTTAACTCTTAATTGAAACCTTGTGTTTTTATTATTTTAATTTGAAAACCTATTAACTTGTCAACAGTAAAATTTATTTAGCACATTTAAAAGAAATTAGGGTAACACATTATAACATTTTACACTTTCTCCCAAACTGTCTTTCGCATGATTGCACAGATTTAGTGTTCTCAGGCTTTGCGGCAGGGTTTTTGATATGACGTCAACATCAAAATAAGTTTATATTCTTTCGTGGCTTACCCTTGTCATGTTATCGTTCTCATTTCATTTCGGAATAACGCCATTTCCTCCTAGTTTCCTTAGTATGATGTCATTCCTCTAAGTAGAATGTCACTGATTATCATACTGCTGGATAATCTCGCCTATCTACATTACACCCACTATTAATACTTCCTTTTTATTGAAAGATTCGTTAAATCTGCACAATAATCATCCTTTAGTTCTGTTCCCTTTATCTGTGCTTGCAAAACAGAAAATTGACCTAGTTTTTCATTTTTAGTGGAAACTTATTTTACGTGGCGCTATGACAAAGTAAAATGTTAGATTGAATAGTTGTATTAGTTGAAAGTGACACTAAACAATGTGAAAAGCGAAGTTAAAGAAGAACGATTATTTTACTTAATTCGACTTGGAAGTAGAGAATGATGTTTGAATTCTGCAAAAGCTGGAGCATCAAATATGCAAGGCGAAAATTACAACCATACTTACAATGGGATACGAGTGTATTTGTTCTTGATTTTCAAATTTTACAAAGGAAATAAAAGACACATTTTATAGTAAGTTACGTGACGAAATTTAAAATTTAATGAAAATAAATATAAGTTATTGTATTTATGGATGGTTAGCGGTTTATGTAATAACTAATCTACTGGCACAGTGAGTGAAAATATACATACTGTAATGAAGAAACATACCGTATGTACATCAGATATTGTTATTCATAATTTTAAGTTTCACCTCCGGGACTATACTCAATTCGAGGAAGTAGATTTAGGCGTACGCGTATCTAAGGATTTAAAAGTTAGGAACCAGTGCCTGGAGTCTTGCACAAAAGCTAATAGGATGTTAGGCTTCATAGCGCGTAATTTCGAATTTAAATCGAAGAATATTATATTGCCCGTTTACAAGTCCCTAGTCAGGCCTCACTTAGAATATGCCGTTCAGTTTTGGTGCCCGTATTTGCGTGAGAATATTGATAGGTTAGAAAGGGTTCAGCGACACGCCACGAAACTAATTCCGTCACTACGCAACAAGTCTTACGAAGATAGGATTAAAGAGTCAGACTTGCATTCACTCGAAACTAGATTAAGGGAAGAGCTTATTGAAGTTTTCAAAATCGTTAATAAAATCGATAACGTAAATTTTGACAAATTGTTCATTTTCGATAATAGCAATGCTCGTAATAACAGATTTAAATTACGTGGCAGACGTTTCATTACTAACATCGCTAAAAACTTTTTTATGTTTAAAGTAATTGATAAATGGAATAATCTTCCCGCGCCCGTTGTGAACTCTACCAGCGTTAATATGTTTAAGAACCGTTTAGATAGGTATTTTGAAAATATTAACGTCGTTTAAAATAATAAAACAATTAGCAACATGAGCTCTGGGGGTGATAGTCGAGGTTTGAGTCTGTTGACGATTGATGCCAGCTTGTGACATGCCAGCTTGTGATATGCCAGCGTTAAATTTATATTATAAAAAAAAAATTAGACTTACACGAACTTAGATGTAGCTTGTAGCGTAAACTAACCCCTTTTTGTTATACTCTTCATACTTTTGTTTTTATTTCCATGTCTGTAGTTTGCATGGTATGACAGTGTTTCTTTGAGTTAAGACTGTGTTTGCATGGTTTATAAGCGTTCTTACTTTACTACTTTCATCTTTTACCCCTTTCATATTCTCTTCGACTATTTTTCCGATTTGTCAGCAGTCGCCGGCAGATGATGATGGTGAGTCTTTCTCTCTCTTTTTCTGAATGAATGTTAACCCACGAATGATAGGTTTTGCTACTTACTTAACCCCTTATTCTCTTCTTTTAACTCTCTATTCTCTTCTTTTAACCCCCTACTCTCTTCTTTTAACTCTCTATTCTCTTCTTTTAACCCCTACTCTCTTCTTTCTCTCGGGGTAACCTTAGACTAGATCTTAGGGTCTTTGTTAGCCTTAGCTTCTGTAGATCTGTAGAATTTGTGGACAGGACATTCCATCGACACTTTTATATTCCTAACCCAGGTTACGTCATGGCCAGTTTGTAATACGCTTCCCGTCTATCCAGATCCGTGGATTCGGAGAGTAGTTGGATGAGAGACCGTCCTCTCCGTCCAGATTATGTAGCTACCCCTGGTTCGGATCACTCTAAAACTGTAGGTCCTTTCCGTCATATAATCTTAGATGTCGCGAAGCCTCAGGTAGGGTTGCCAGATTTTTCAAATGCCCGTGCGGGACAAAAAATTTTCTGAGGTTTTTTTTTAAGACCAAATTTTTTTTCAAATTGAAACTAGATTTCTTCAACGGTTACATCAAACAAAATTAGAAAAATGTTATTACAATAATATTTAACAATTAAACATCGTGAATAAATTGAAATTATTATACATAATATTGAAATTCTAAATCAATTCATCCCTAAAAAATTTGCTTAAAAAATATTTTTTGCGGGACATTTTGAAAGCGGGATTTTGACGCGGGATTTTGACGCGGGATTTTTGGATTAAATGCGGGACTGTCCCGTAAAATACGGGACGTCTGGCAACCCTACCGGACGGAAGGAGGTTAAACAACCCCATCATTGCATTACATTACATAAGTTAACCAACTTAGACTAACATAGTATATCTTAGCTGTGCTTTACCTAGTCTAATTTAACTTAATCTAAACTAACCCGAAGGATACTTGTCGATAGAATGTCTTGCTGAGGAAATGTCACACAGGGGTCAACAATAGAAATTGCAACGTGATAAATGAAAACTAAAATATTTTACTTACATCAAGTTAAAATATCTTAAATTTCTTCTGCAGAACATCAGAGACAAAATAAATAAACTAGAAGCTTCTCTAAAGAAATTGGAACAATCCAGAATTAAATTGTTAAAACTGGAAACTAACGAAGCCAATAAACAAGAAAAAGGAGAATTCACTCTTGCAAGGGATAAAAATGAAGTAAGTTTTTAAAATAGGGTTAAAAAAATTCCATATCGACATCTCTTTATTAGAGATACAAAAAATTAAAATAGGAAAATTTTAAGCTACTAACTGCCACGGTTGAAATAAAAAAATACATTACAGTACATTATCCCAACCTTTATTTCCCGATACTCGGGGTGGTCTCCTTCTTGGCCCCCTGACTAGAACTCCCATTCGGTCTAATTTATCTTTCACGGACTATCTTAGACTGATTCAGTTAAAATATTCACGACAATCGCAACAAGAATCAAGTTGCAGCCAATTCTTCCCTATATTCAGTTTTCATTTTCACACAAGGAAACAGAGGCTTCCCTCGCGAGTCGTTGAACTCTCTACACATCTCTCTACACATTTCTACCCTTCTCTCTGTGCTTTCACCTCTGATTTCCTTTCTGCAGGATCTATTGTTGCGGTTGCAGATGGCCACTATTCTTCTGCTAAAGCTATAAATAGTGGTGTTTCTCAGGTTCTGTCTTGTCACTTCCTGTCCTCTCCATTCCAATTCAGCTCACCTATTCATTTCTCATTCTATAAATCCTTCTTACTCTCGCTGTAGAGCCCATATCATAGTTTCTCAAGCATTACCTCATTTATTCCTTTTGCAAATTCAGAGAAAACCATTTCTTTCTTACCGGTCCTATTCCAACCCCATATATTCTCCCTTCTGCTTGAATTCTCTCATTCACTTAATTTTTACTTGTAACGTTCCTATTTAAGCCCAAACATGTCCACAGAGAACTGTCAGCGGAAATTACACAGAGTTTAAATACATTAATTATTTACTGATAAATATTCAATTCAACAATAAATATTGAATGTCAAAGAAAAAATGAAACGCACAGCTTAAAAGCCATTCTAGCCTGCCACTTTCAACTATTCACGAAATATAACGCTCAATAATTATAATAATAATAATACTTATAATTAATGATAATAATTTAATTTGAACTATAGGAGCCACCATCTCAATGGTAAAATTTTCAGAGTTAATAAATATGAATATAAAGTATAGAGGCCAGCGGTAGCTCGAAGACTCAATAAGCATACTAGTATTACAACTAGTACTAGTAAGAAAAATAATAATATTCACCGTTGAACGAATCCAAACACTCGCTGATAAAATAACACTGGGGAACAAATTTCAACTTTTTGTCTATTGAATTAGATTTGACAGTTAGTTCTAGGTAATTTGGGTGCGCTGAGTACGAATTTTTACTCGGTTTTGCTCTATCAGGTCCTGATTTTGCTCAACACCCCTCCTCTTTCGTCGTATTCATAAAAAGGTTTTTTTCTCAATACTCGCTAAGTCTTTTTGCAGTTACACATTATGCAACTAGGTTTTTATCTAGGTATTTGTACCTATTGTTATGGTATTGTTGTATTATGTATATTTTTATATGTAACACCCTAAAAATATTTTTAATTTTGTCATTTTTAACCCATTTTAATATTAGTAAATTAAGCTAAAAATATCATAGAATTCTAAAATTTTCTCGAGCGTTCCTGTTCTCTGTAGAGTATTCTAGAGGGACAACTAAAATATATAAAAGCGACTCGTTTCCAGAGTTAATCAGTCAATTCAATCAGTCAGTCAGTCAGTCAGTCAGTTGAGTTAGTTAATTAAGTTTGGGCATTAACATAATTTTGAATTGGCATATGATTTAGTGAGTAATTTTGTCATCGTGATTTAATATAGTTGATTTAATTAGACGTAATTTATATTGTACCTACTCATCCGTGTTTCTAGTTTAATTTCATAGATTGTAAGTACCTATTTCATAATAAGTACCTATTTAAACTAATTTTTGTGTTTATATTTCAGATTTTCTTAAATTTATATGAATTAAGGGCTTTAAATACCTTTACAAATTGGCAGAACAATCAAGCAATATGTCATCAAGCACTAGAAAGTTCAAATGCAAAAACAACCCTGATTCCTTCTGTTATATATGTGGAAATTTTACACTTCCACATCAACGAGCAAATATAACTGACTTCGTAAAAAGAGCTTACTTAGCTTATTTTGGCATAAAACTGGGGGACCAAGATAAATCGTGGGCTCCACATAAAGCCTGCACTATATGCATTGAAAGACTGCGACATTGGACGAAGGGTTCGGATTCAAAAATACCTTTTGGAGTTCCGATGGTAAGTTTATGATTTCATAAAACTATGTAATTTAATCACTAGTATACTGTAACTTACCTAAATGTAATTGTAACTTAGGTACATAAACAAAAATTTACAGAAAATGTTTATAAGAATCTCAAATATTGCATAAGGTTGAAACACAGAAATGTTAAATGTTGGGGTGATAACTTTTGATAAAATTCATAAAAACAAGTCTCTCGTCGCTTTTGTTAACGCTTTACAATTTTTTTTCCATATCAGGTGTGGCGAGAGCCTACTAACCACGAGACCGATTGCTACCTTTGCTTTGTCAAGACTTCGGGCTTCACTAAGAAAAATAAACATTGTATCGAGTACCCAAATTTCGACACCGCGATACGACCTGTGCTACTTTCAAATGAGATCCCCATTCCAAAATTTAAGGGTCTGCCAACTCAAGAATTAGTTGAAGATGTTCCTGAAAATATTGTTATGCACTTTGAGGAGTCAGACACCGATTTTGACCCCAGCGTATTTGAAAGTCAAAACGATCCGCAAAAGTTTAACCAGGCCGAGTTGAATGATCTTGTAAGGGATCTAAATTTGCCAAAAAAGGCTGCGGAAATTTTAGCTTCAAGACTTAAAGAGAAAAACTTGCTTACTTCAAACACATACATTTCATTTTACAGAAAAAGAGAAGAAGAACTTGTTAAATATTTTAGAACAGAGGATAGTTTAGTATATTGCTGCGACATAGTTGGTTTGTTAAAGAAGATGGGGGTTGAGTCTTACGATGCAAATGATTGGCGCTTGTTTTTAGACAGTTCGAAAAGAAGTCTTAAGTGTGTGTTGTTGCATAATGGCAATCTATACGGGTCGATACCGATTGGGCACTCAACAAAATTAAAAGAAAAGTATGAACATATAGAAAAGGTTTTAAATCTTATCAAATATAGGGAGCACGAGTGGATCATATGTGTTGACTTAAAAATGGTTAATTTTCTGCTAGGACAACAAGGAGGGTATACTAAATATCCCTGCTTCCTTTGCTTATGGGACAGCAGAGCCAAGGAAGAACATTATTTCAAACAAATCTGGCCAGCACGAACATCACTTACTGTCGGAGAAAAAAACGTAATTAATCCACCTTTAGTGAGCAGAGATAAAATCATATTTCCTCCTCTGCATATAAAACTAGGCCTCATTAAACAATATGTAAAAGCTTTAGATACGAACGGCGAGTGTTTCAAATACATAACTTCAAAATTTCCAAGTTTAAGTTATGAAAAAATCAAGGCGGGAATTTTCGACGGTCCACAAATAAGAACAATGATTAAAGACAGCAATTTTCCTAATGTCATGAATGAACGCGAAAAAAATGGCTGGTTCTCATTCGTGGACTTGATAGAAAACTTTTTAGGCAATTATAGGGCAGATAACTACGAAGAAATCGTAAAAAAACTTTTAAGGGACTACAAAGAGTTAGGTTGCAATATGAGCATAAAAATGCATTTTTTGAATAGCCATCTTGACCAATTTCCAAGTAATTTAGGTGATGTAAGTGACGAACAAGGGGAGAGATTCCACCAAGATATCAAAATTATGGAGGAACGGTACCAAGGCCGTTGGGATTCCCACATGATGGCTGATTACTGCTGGTGCTTGAAAAGAGACCTGCCATCAACAAGCAAATACGCTAGAAAGTCTTACAAAAGAAAAATTTTGCCACAGTGAAAGCTTCATATCTGTTTGTTTTTTTATTTTAAGTCATTTCTATCGTTATAATGTAATTTTACTGTAGTTTGAACTGCTTGTATTCATGAAACTTGAAAAAAAAATTTAACACATGACTTAATTTTTTAGTCCTAATTTGAAAAATCTGGAAAATGGCACATAAGCTGTCGACAAGAATCAGGACCTGATAGAGCCAAACCGAGTTGAAATTCGTATTCACCGCACCCAAATTACCTAGAATCAAGTGTCAGATATCATTCAATAAAATACGTGTTGCCCAGTGTAATAGTTTATAAAAGAAATACGTGGAAGTAAATAAATAGCAAAAAGTCAAATAAGGACAACAATAAATATTAAACTATAAACCATAGATGACGCTTAATTCTATGCATTATACTGTACCGTACCACTGGAGCAGCCTCCGTTTAGTATGATACATTGTTGTTAACAAGCATTTGCGAAACTGAACATTTGCTCCTTAAAGATGGATCAGTGCTTGTATGCTCATGCAGGGAACAATGTTCGCACCAATCTTCTGATATACGAGTGTATATATACGAGGGCCACTCAATATATTTTGCCCCACCTTTTCTTTTTCTTTCCAAGTTTCCTTGTAAGTTCCACAAATTCTGTACACAGGTAGTTACATACCTTTTTTACAAGTTTTTATTTTTCCACATAGTCTCCGTCCTTTTCTACGGCTTTCCTCCACCTCGAAACAAGGGCCTTTATTCCTTGCTGGTAAAAGTCCGCTCGTTCCGCTGGAGCCACTTCTTAACCTCCTCAACAACCTCATCATCATCCTTCATTGGCCCAAACATATGGAAGTCTGAAGGTGCCAGATCCAGGCTGTATGGAGGGTGGGGTAAAACAGTCAAGCGCATTTTCGTGATGGCCTCTCTTGTTTGCAAACTGTTGTGTGGTGTTGCGTTATCGTGCAAAAGAAGGTCGTCTTCCAGTTTTCTCTCCGGTCGAACTCGCTTTATACGTCTCTGGAGTCTCTGTATGGTAGCAATATATGCCTCCGAGTTGATTGTTTGTCCTTTCGTCATAATTTCCACCAGAATCACCCCTTTCATATCCCAGAAGATGGTGGCCATAACCTCTCCTGTAGAGGGAGACATTTTGAACTTTGTCTTGCATGGGGAGTGTGCGTGATGCACTTCATGGATTGGCGTTTTGTTTCAGGTTCAAAGTGGTGTACCCAAGTCTCATCCCGAGTCACAATTCGTGAAAGGAAGTCATCCCCTTCTGTCTCGTATCGAACCACGACTTAGAAGCAATTTCTTTTCTTTGGGCTTTGTGATCTTCAGTCAGTTCGCGAGGAACAAACCGTGAACACACTTTTGAGTATCCCAGTTGCTTCATTATCGTATTCACACTTCCTTCAGTAATTCCTAGCTCCAGTGATAGCTCCTTGTATGTGACGCACCGATTTGATCGAATGATGCTGTTAGCACGTTGCACAGTGAGAGATGTCACAGCCGATGCCGGGCGACCGTTGCGTGGCTAATTATCGAGGCTGGCTCTCCCTCTCTCCGATGATCTCACACGTTTAAACCAGCGTCCAACTGTGTTTCGATCAACAACAGCATTTCCGTAAACGTTTTGTAGACGTTTGTGAATATTTCCAACTCTTTCCTTCACTGCGGTTAAGGACTCGATAACAGCTCTCTGTTTACGACGCACATCACTGTCAGACGCCATTTTCGAAACTGCGTTAACCATCGGTTTTATACAAAGAGGGAAGGTTCAAACTGGAAAAATCCGGTTATGTGAAGCGCAGAAAGTTCAAACTTACGGCCCAAAAGACATTTCAGCCCCATGGCCTATTATTTAGCTAAGAGTGCCCCTAAGTAGAATGGGCGCAAAAGGAGAGCGTGCAATGAATTTGCAAATGTTGATCAATGTCACAAAGGAAATGTTGCATAAGGTTATGCAACAAGGGGGAGTGGGAATGTTGCAAGATTATATGCAACAAAAGGGGAGGGGGAATGTTGCAAGAGCAACAAGGGGTTATGCAACTTGGAAGCGGGGTTACCCCAAGAGAAAGAGAGGAGGAGAGAGAGGAAGAGAGGTGTTCGCCTGGCAGGAGCCAAGCACATATTAAGACGTCAGCCGATCGGCCGTTGTCTTAATATGTTCCTAATCAGCCAGTTGGCTTATCTGGCTGAGCAACCAGATTGCTCTATTTATTTAATTAAAACATATATTCTGGCTTAACCAGCCACTTGACTTAGAAGGCGTAAATGGCTTGCTCAGGTGTACATTATTGAGTTGCCAGATTGCGCTATTTATTTAATTAAAGCATATATTCAGGCTCTCCGCCAGTTGGCATAATCCGTCAGCGGGCTTAATCCGCCAGTTGGCTTAACCCACCAGTTGACTAAGAAGGCCTAACCAGCCATTTGGTATAATTAAATAATAATAATAAAGTTTATATATACAACCAAAAGAATTAAATAAAACACCATCACATCACTCTGTTTATTTAGACGAATTATTGGATTGGCATAATCCTAGTCGGAGGTATACGTGCATTTGTGTGCGTTTGTCTCGGTCAGCTGGCTTAAACCGCCAGTTGGCATAACTCGCCAGTTGACTTAGAACGCCTAACCAGCCATTTGGTATAATTAAATAATAATAATAACGTTTATATATACATCCAAAAGAATTAAATAAAACACCATCACATCACTCTGTTTATTTAGACAAATTATTGGATCCAATTTCACGAAATATATCGAAAATAAATATACATTCCTATACAAGCGAAGGAATAGATGCAATCAAAAATAATAATAGCATATTACGAACGAGGAGTGTATATATAATAAAAAATAATAATATACAAACCCGGACCTATCCAAATTGTTCATTCTAACGAAGCCCACACTTTTCACCCCACTCTAGACCTACAGTTTAACGCACAATCTGGATCTACCCGAATTGTTCATTCTGACGAAGATCAAACTTTTCACCCCGCCCTAGACCTACGGTTTAACGGGGAATCCAGCATCCCCAGCATTTTCTCATTCATCTCTTATACAAAATGCCTTCAAAACAACTTTTCCTTTTATTCCAAGAAAGACAAAAAAAAATACCCGATTTGCTCATTCCGTCGAAGGTCAAACTTTTCACCCCACCCGAGACCTACAGGTAACGGAGAATCTGGACCTACCCGAATAAATCCCCTATTATTACATACACACCCACACCCACACATATATATATATATATATATATATATATATATAAATAAATATAATCAGATGTATGCAAAGACCCAATAGCAAAATATATACGAACACAATTCGAAAGGCCAGTTGGCCTAATCCACCACGATCTACAGTTTAACGGAGATTCCGGACCTACATGAATTGATAATTCTGACGAAAGTCAGACTTTTCACCCCATCCGAGACTACAGTTTAACGGAGAATCCGAACCTACCCGAATTGCTCTTTCTAACGGCGGCCAAACTCTTCACCCCACCCTAGACCTACAGTTTAACGGAGAATCTGGACCTACTCGAATTGTTCATCCTGACTAAGGTCAAACTTTTCACCCCGCTCTAGACCTACGGTTTAACGGGGAATCCAGCACCTAGCATTTTCTCATTCATCTCTTATACAAAATGCCTTCAAAACAACATTTCTTTTTATTCCAAGAAAGACAAAAATGCACGAAATGCTCATTCCGTCGAAGGTCAAGCCTTTCACCACGTCCTAGACCTACAGTTTAACGGGGAATACTACTACAATAGATCTAGTTGGCCTGGTGAAGTAATGAGTTGACTTCTTTTACACTCCATCTCACAGGTACACCCGGATCATCGGGGACTTCTTTTCTATTTCATGAAATTTTAGATCCTCCCCTTTTCCTTACGGTAACAGTTGAATTTTATAATTGTTAAACTTCATATAAAAACCATGCAACATCTTCAAAAGCTTACTACATCATTACCCCTCGCCCATTCTTCATGCATTAAAAAAGTTCTACTTTATTGGCAACCTTTGTTTAGCATCTCCCCTGATTGTTCATCCCAGTGAAGGTCAAGCGTGTCACTCCACCTTAGACCTATAGTTTAACGTTGAATCCGAACCACCTCTAAAATAAAATGTTAAAACACTCCTTAACATAATAAAATCTAATTTCAGAATAAAAAAAAAATTTAAACAGCCTAACCATACAAAATGTCACTCGGAATTGTCCTGAAAATGAAAGAAAGAAAAATATAAACAACAAAAATCAGCCCACCTATAAAAATATAAAAATTGATGAATATATACATGTATATATAAAAAGTAAAAAAAACAAATTAATTTATCAAAAGAATTTAAGAAAACAATTTCTCTATTTCAATTAAACAAATTTTACTTATTTTGAAGTCTCACACAATTTATATACGGCAAGCACAATAAACTTAACCAGTCCGAATTTGACCCAGTGTAAATTAGTATCTTTAACGATTATTTTTCGACTTTAAACGTTAAAATTAACTTAAAATTATAAAGCTAACTAAAACTACAAAGCGATGCCTGTAAATCCATTATTTACATCCATTCAAAAAATAATCTTAAAACTCGACTAGATTCTGGAAAATTTTGCTACGTCTTTATTGAATCTCTTAGAATGCTCTCTCTCTCTCTCTCCTCTCTCTCTCTCTATATATATATATATATATATAATATATATATTATATATATATATATATATATACACACACATATATATATATATATTATATATACAGACTACATATACATATATATTTTTATTACCTAAAAATGCGTCACCATAAGCTCAAACATTTTAAACCTTACCGTATAAAAATGAATGTCACAATCTATTTAAACAACTAAAATAATTTAATTCATATAAGTGTAAAATTTATTTACTAATCATTATTATTATTATTATCATCACCACAATTATTACTAATTCAGAAAATGTAAACACAAAAAAACTTTAAACACAAAATAGGTAGGCTTTTGACAGGCGTATTAAAAGTCAAAGGATTTTTTTTTTATTTCGTCTCCCTCTCTCCGACTGAACGAAACGAAATCTAAAGAAAACGGACTGAGGAAGGAATCAAAGCGAAGAAAAAGGAAATAAACAACTCGAATTTCGACTCTAATTTTTGTCTCCTCATTATTACGGCTTCGACAAGACGACTCATCGAAATTTTAAGTCGGAGCGGTTTTGAAATCTAGACTCCAACGAGAAGAGAAAAAAAATTTTGACCGCGAAAATTACGAAAATGCTCGCTCGGAGAAGAAATTTTGAAAATGATGGGCGCCATCTTGAAAAACAGTTACAATGATTTTACAAAGGAATACCGCGTAGCCACCAAAATGTCGTGCTTAATTTCTTTAAGGGCCCATTCCTTCATTATTATAATTCATTACTTACTCTACTTTCTATTCATTTTCTCTCTAGCTTTCATTTATCGTTCTCTTTACACTCGTTTCGCTGTGCTTTATAAATACAGGTAGCACGTCACCGAGTTTGAGGCGCCATTATGATTCGAACAATGCAAAGGAGACCGGGGGATTAATTATACACTAATTACACTTTACTAACTTTTATTTATGCCGAAACGCTTTTAGATAAACGGGGTAATGCGAGGTGGGGGAGTAACGTTAACATTTTAAGTCGGAGAGAGACGTAATACTATTCTAAATTTACAACTACATCGTAACACACAAAAACACCTTCTTAAGCCCAAGGCCGTCCGATGACTGAAGGGCATTTCTGCCCAGCCTCTAGACCAACGGTGGCCAAACCCCGGCTCGCGAGACAATTTTTGTTTTTATTGTATTTATCATAAAAGACAAAATTCATAATACAAATATAATTTTTTTTACATAATAAAAAAAATATTTAAAAAACAAGGAAAAATTGAATTGACAATGAAATGCGTCATGCGTACGACAATTTCTTTTGAGTGACAACCCCTTAGTTGATTAAAATGACTGAGTAGACAAAGTGTAAGAAATGGAAATATGAAGAAGAAAATATAGTTTTTAAACAGGAGTGGGAGAAGAGCTTTGCCTTTACTGTTAAGGGTGAGAAACCTGTGTGTCTTATCTGCCACGTGGCACTTAATCACTTTAAAGCCAGTAACTTAAAGCGTCATCATGAAACTAACCATAAAAATTTTATTACGGAATTTCCTCCCATAACAGAATGGCGGAAGACTAAGTTAACAATGTTGAAATCTAGCCTAGTTGCCCAACAAACTGTACTTTCATCATTGTGTAAGACAGCTGACTTAACTACTGAAGCTAGTTTTGTTATGGCATGGAATATTGCTCGTGCTCAACTTCCCTACAGTAGTGGAGAATTTGTGAAGAAGAATATTGCCGATGTTACTGCAATTCTCGCTCCAGATAACACAAAGCTTCCAGAACAGATGGCAAGTATTTCTATTTCCCGCCACACTACAGAGAGACGTATTTCCCAGATCAGTGCTGAAATTACATGCTCGTTGCAGAGTGATTTGAAGAATTCTGTTGCATTCAGTTTGGCCATCGATGTTATTAAAGATAACCCTCAACTGGCGATATTTGTTCGTTATGTTACTGGCGATGGAAATGTGAAAGAAGAACTTTTGGACTTAATGACCCTAAGAGAAACCACCAGAGGGGTTGATATAAAGAACGCACTTGACGAGGCATTATCAAATGCTCGAGTACCATTGAATAAACTTGTCAGTGTTGCAACAGATGGAGCACCAGCTATGGTAGGACAAAATGTAGGCCTAGTTGGGCTCTTGACACCGATCCCAAGTATCCTGTGTGTCTCTTTATTCACTGTATCATTCACCGTGGTCATTTGGTAAGCAAGTACTTTAGGTATGACAGTGTTATGAAATGTGTTCTAGAAATTGTGAATTTCATTCGTTCAAATGCAAAAACGCACCGAGCGTTTAGAAATTTTATAGAGGAGCTGGATCTTCAAGATAAGCCAGATGGCCTTTGATTCTACTGTATTGTAAGGTGGTTATCAACTAGTAATCCCCTGAATAGGTTTGTTGCACTGTTGGAGCCTATCATTGATTTCTTGAAAGAAAAGGGAAAGTCATACCCACAACTAGAAGATCACGAATGGGTGCAGGATCTGGTTTTTTACTGATGTAATACAACACCTTCAAAATCTAAATTTGGCACTTCAGGGAAAGGATAAGGTCATTTCTGACCTTATACAGACAGTTTTCAGTTTCCAGAAAAAAATAAAACTCTTCCAAAAAGATCTAGTAACAAAAAAATTTGACCACTTTCCCCACCTGAAAAACCGAGCAAACACTTTTCCTGATATTGAAATAAAAGATAGTAAATTGGAGGAATACAAAAGTAAATTAGAAGGACTAATTGATGATTTTCAGTTCAGGTTTGATGAACTAAAGAAGCTAAAACCATGCTTCGAATTTCTTGTAAATCCTTTCCTGATTGATGTCGTCAATGATGGCTGTCCTGTTACCACACCTTTTGTTACGGAAACTGCTTCAATACAAACAGAACTTTTGGAGCTACAGGAGGACGTGGGTTTCAAGTTGATACATAAAAGCTTATCTGCAGTTGAGTTTTGGAAGCAAGTACCAGAGACAAAGTATCCTCACCTCAGGAAAACCAGTTTCCGACTTATCTCAGTTTTTGGGACAACTTATTGCCGTGAAGCATTATTCTCGGTAATGAAGGTTGTAAAGTCAAAACATCGTGCTGCCCTCACTAACGAACACCTGACTGAGCTTCTTCATACCGCCTTAACATCACATCAGCCAGACTTTAAAGCATTAACGGCCAAAATGAAGACCCAAACTAAGCCTTCTACAACCAGTAATTAAACAATTTAATAATGTGAGTATAACTATATGTATATATTTTTAATAATTAAATTCTTTTTAAAATATTTTGCGGCTCTCGTACATCTGAAAAACATCGTATGTGGCTCTTGGGTCCAGAAAACTTGGCCCCCTGCTCTAGACTATGTTCATGCGTTGCCAACTAGTATAGCCAAACAATTATTTGACGTAATTACATAATTACATTTTTATTAAATATTATTTCTTTATTAAACAAACATTATTAAATTCTTATAAACAAACATTTAATTCTTAATTAGACATGACTACACAACAGCACGGGGAGGGGGGCAGAAATTACAATGTCATCGTCCGGATTCGTCCTCTCAACCTACGATCAACACCCAGCATCTTAAGCACCAGGATATCTAGGGCATCCATTTATCTACCACCCAAACAGACATTTATTTTCACGAGCAAAACACATTTTTAGTCACACTCCGTCTAATTCAGCGTATTGTCAAAAACAATTAAAAACGTAGAAGATTGGGATATATCCAACAATAAAGAATTATGAAATGCTTCGATATATATATATATATATATATATATATATATATATAAGATCTTCTAAGTCCTTTTTCATCCGGCAGTTAAAAGAATACATTCACTTTCACCTGTTCATTCTCATTTGTTTAAGGTTCAAAACTGAGTGTCAAACGCGTTGCAAGAGAGCATTTCCCTCCTCCACCAAACGGTCATGTGTGGCGGAGAGCGCAAGAGAGCAACTCGCTCCTCCACCAAGCCAGGTCTAGAGACAGGGGCACCAGCTTGACCTCCGTGTGAACAGAGGACGAGCAGAGGGGGGCACTAACAAATTGTCAGAAGACAACAATAGGGTATTTAACACCGAGAAATTTCAACTTTTGAGATATGGTAGAAATGAAGAAATTAAAGATTGCATATATGCCAGATGAGCCGAGTGTACATGACAATCTACGGTGAAGAGCTCAAGAGAGGAACTCGCTCCTCCACCAAGCGGTCATGTGTGGTGGAGAGCAGATCGCTCCTCCACCAAACCAGGTCTATAGACGGGGTCAACAGCTTGTCCTCCGTGTGAAGAGAGGCCGAGCAGAGGGGGACACTATCAAATGGTTAGAAGACAACAATTGGGCATTTAACACTGAGAAATTTCAACTCTTGAGATATGGTAGAAATAAAGAAATTAAACAAATTGCATATTAGGCCACATGAGCGGGGTGTACATGACTATGTGCGGTGGAGAGCGCGTTTCCCATACCTCTCACAACTTCTAAGAATCACAAAAGGGACCTTTATTAGTAATACTTTAAAACTTGGTGCACAAGTTCTAAAGTATTGACAAGAAAGATCCCCGACTTTATGATTCTCAGAAACTGTGAGGGGTGTGAAAGGCAAGGGGTAACTAAGACATACCTGTAGCCAACTTCACAACGGCCTACGCCCGCATCAAGCTTCGGGGACTACGGCATTCTCTTTTCGCGGAAAGCCGTAATCCTGCAGCACAATAGTAACACTAATCCGGGGCGTAATGATACATCCTGGGATATTGGCAGAGACTTAAATGACCGTATATCAGGACCGCCACAACAGTCAAAGTTGAGGTCTTCAAAGGAGGCTAGATGCTTGTCTCAGTACAGTACCAGATGCGCCGGGTGTACCTTGTTATGTACGGATGAGAGTGCAAGAGAGCATCTCGCTCCTTCACCTGGGTGCAATATGCAGTCTTTAATTTCTTCATTTCTACCATATCTCAAGAGTTGAAATTTCTCGGTGTTAATTGCCCTATTGTTGTCTTCTGACGATTTGTTAGTGTCCCCGTTTGCTCGGCCTCTCTTCACTCGGAGTTCAAGCTGTTGGCCTCGTCTCTATGCCTGGCTTGTTGTAGGAGCGAGCTGCCCTCTCCGCCGCACGTAACCAGTTACACCGGTTCATCTGGTACCGTCCTGTGCCAGGAATCTAGTCTTCTTTTGAAGAGTTCAACTTTGTCACCTGTAACGTTTCTGAGGTCCTTAGGAGGCTGGTTAAAAGTCTTGACTCCATGACAACCAAGCTATTTTCCTTGTGTTGGGGAGGTTCCCTTGTCAGGGCTTTAGTTTGGGAACACTACATATTCTGCCTTTTCTATTATCCAGCGTTGTTTGGTTGGTTATTGGGTTTAGTTTGAGGTTTGGTACCACTCGCCGATTTTTCTCTTTGCGTCTTTGATAATTTCGTTCGTAATATTATCTTTGGTCGCGCTGGGAGACACTGACTGAGGCACATTGTGGCGGTATGGCGGGAGGGACCCGCGAATGTAAACACCTCCAAGTCGCGGTTAACTTCATGTCACGATCACGGATAAGTGCATGATAGTAACAATTAGTAGGTCATGTTAACTCAATTGACGACAGTGAGTCACGGTTAACTGCATGAATAAAATGTATGTGCGTATACCACGATGCGTTTCCGCGTGTCGTTCTCTCTTCACACGAAGGTCGAGCTGGTGGTCCCTGCCTCTAGGGTTGGCTTGGTGAAGGAGTGAGCCGCTCTCTTGCGCTCTCCACTGCACATAGCCAGGTACACCCAGCTCATCTTGCCTAATATGCAATCTGTTTAATTTCTTCATTTCTACCATATCTCAAGAGTTGAAATTTATCGGTGTTAAATGCCATATTGTTCTCTTCTGACCATTCGTTAGTGTCCCTCTCTGCTCGGCCTCTCTTCACACAGAGGTCAAGCTGGTGGTCCCGCCTCTAGACCTGGCTTGGAGGAGGAGCGAGCTGCTCTCTTGCGCTCTCCGCCACACATGACCGCTTGGTGGAGGAGCGAGTTGCTCTCTCGCGCTCTCCACCGCACATAGTCATGTACACTCGGCTCATCTGGCCTAATATGCAGTCTGTTTAATTTCTTCATTTCTACTATATCTCAAGAGTTGAAATGTCTCGGTGTTAAATGCCCTATTGTTGTCTTCTGACCATTTGTTACTGTCCCCCTCTGCTCGTTCTCTGTTCACATGGAGGTCAAGCTGGTGACCCCGTCTCTAGACGTGGCTTGGTGGAGGAGCGAGTTGCTCTCTTTCGCTCTCCGCCACACATAACCGTTTGGTGGAGGAGGGAAATGCTCTCTTGCAACACGTTTGACATTCAATTTTGAACCTTAAACAAATGAGACTGAACAGGTGAAAATGAATGTATTCTTTTAACTACCGGATGAAAAAGGACTTAGTAGATCTTATATATATATATATATATATATATATATATATATATATATATATATATATATATATCTTGAAGCCTTTCATAATTGTTTATTCTTGGATAGATCCCAATCTTCTACGTTTTTAATTGTTTTTGACAATACGCAGAATTAGACGGAGTGTGAATAAAATTGTGTTTAGCTCGTGAAAATAAATGTCTGGTTGGGTGGTAGATAAATGGATGCCCTAGATATCCTGGTGCTTAAAATGTTGGGTGTTGATCGTAGGTTGAGAAGACAAATCCGGACGATGACATTGTAATTTCTGCCCTCCCCCCTCCCCTTGCTGTTGTGTAGTAATGTCTAATTAAGAATTAAATGTTTCTTTATAAGAATTTAATAACGTTTGTTTAATAAAGAAGATAATAATATTTAATAAAATGTAATTACATAATTACGTTAAATAATTGTTCGCCTATACTAGTTGGCAACGTATGAACATGGTCTAGAGGCTGGGCAGAAATGCCCTTCAGTCATCGGACGGCCTTGGGCTTAAGAAGGTGTTTTTGTGTGTTACGATGTAGTTGTAAATTTAGAATAGTATTACGTCTCTCTCCGATTGAAAATGTTAACGTTACTCCCCCCCCCGCCTCGCATCACCCCGTTTATCTAAAAGCGTTTCGGCATAAATAAAAGTTAGTTAGTAAAGTGTAATTAGTGTATAATTAATCCCCCGGTCTCCTTTGCATTGTTCGAATCATAATGGCGCCTCAAACTCGGTCACGTGCTACCCGTATTTATAAAGCACAGCAAAACGAGTGTAAAGAGAACGATAAATGAAAGATAGAGAAAAAATTAATAGCAAGTAGAGTAAATAATGAATTATAATAATGAAGGAATGGGCCCTTAACCCTTTAAGCCCTGAATTTTTTGTAGGGTTAAATTATGAATGCTTGTATTTGAAACGTTAGCAATTTGTACTTTCAGTCCTTAAAGGGTTAAAGAAACTCTCCCACGTCGCCTTATATTTCGGTCAAAATTGTTGCTACCCGTATTATAGCATTAATAAATATTCTACTTTGATTATTTAAATAGTAAGATGCATTGTGTTAACCCATTTGCAAGCAAATTTCGATTCTCATTCCTTAACAAATCATTGTAACTGTTTTTCAAGTTGGCGCCCATCATTTTCAGAATTTCTTCTAGCGAGCATTCTCATAATTTTCGCGGTCAAAAATTTTTTTTTCTCTCTTTTCGTTGGAGTCTAGATTTCCAAACCGCTCCGACTCAAAATTTCGATGAGTCGTCTTGTCGAAGCCGTAATAATGTGAAGTAAAAAATTAGAGTCGAAATTCGAAAGTTGTTTGTTTCCTTTTTCTTCGCGTTGATTCCGTCCTCAGCCCGTTTCTTTTTTTAGATTTCGTTTCGTTCAGTCGGAGAGAGGGAGACGAAATTTAAAAAAAATTGGTATTGGTCGTCCGATGTCTCGTTTCCTTTTTCCTTCCTTCGACATTTATTACTCCTATCAAAAGCCTACCTATTTTGTGTTTAGTAATAATTGTGGTGATAATAATAATAATAATAATTAGTAAATAAATTTTATCCTTACTTATATGAATTGAATTATTTTAGTTGTTTAAATAGATTGTGACATGCATTTTTATACGGTAAGGTTTAAAATGTTTGAGTGTATGGTAACACATTTTTAGTTAATGAAAATCTCTCTCTCTCTCTCTCTCTCTTTCTCTCTCTCTCTCTCTCTCTCTCTCTCTCTATATATATATATATATATATATATATATATATATATTAGAGCATTCTAAGAGATTCAACAAAGAAGTAGCAAAATTTTCCAGAATCTAGTCGAGTTTTTAAGATTATTTATTGAATGGATGTAAATAATGGATTTACAGGCATCGCTTTGTAGTTTTAGTTAGCTTTATAATTTTAAGTTAATTTTAAGGCTTAAAGTCGAAAAATAATCGTTAAAGACTAATTTATACTGGGTCAAATTCGGACTGTTTAAGTTTGTTATGCTTGCCATATATAAATTGTGTGAGACTTCAAAATAAGCAAAATTTGTTTAATTGAAATAGAGAAATTGTTTAGGTAAATTCTTTTCATAAATTAACTTGTTTTTTTTACTTTCTATATATATATATATATATATATTCATCAATTTTTATATTTTTATACGGGGGCTGATTGTTGTTGTTTATTTTTCTTTCTTTCATTTTCAGGACAATTCCGAGTGATATTTTATATGGTTAAGCTGTTTAAATTTTTTTTATTATTCTGAAATTAGATTTTATTGTGTTAAGGAGTGTTTTAACATTTTATTTTAGACGTGGTTCGGATTCAACGTTAAACTATAGGTACCTAAGGTGGAGTGACACGCTTGACCTTCGCCAGGATGAACAACCAGGGGGGATGCTAAACAAAGGTTGCCGATAAAGTAGAACTTTTTTAATGCATGAAGGATGGGCTATTGGGCTAGGGGTAATGATGTAGTAAGTTTTAGGAGATGTTACATGTTTTTATATGAAGTTTAACACTATTAAAATTCAACTGTTACGTACGGAAAAGGGTAGGATCTAAAATTCCATGGACTAGAAAAGGAGATTCCCGATGATCCGGGTGTACCTGTGAGATGGAGTGTAAAAGAAATCAACTCACTACTTCACCAGGCCAACTAGATCTATTGTAGTAGTATTTCCTGTTAAACTGTAGATCTAAGACGTGGTGAAAAGCTTGACCTTCGACGGAATGAGCATTTCGTGTATTTTTGTATTTCTTGGAATAAAAAGAAATGTTGTTTTGAAGGCATTTTGTATAAGAGATGAATGAGAAAATGCTAGGTGCTGGATTCCCCGTTAAACCGTAGGTCTAGGGCGGGGTGAAAAGTTTGACCTCCGTTAGAATGAGCAATTCGGGTAGTTTCGGATTCTCCTTTAAAATGTAGTCTAGGGTGGGGTGAAAAGTCTGACTTTCGTCAGAATGATCAATTCGTGTAGGTCCGGAATCTCCTTTAAACTGTAGGTCTAGGGTGGGGTGAAAAGTTTGACCTTCGTCAGAATGAACAATTCGGGTAGGTCCGGATTCCCTGTTAAACTCTAGATGGTGGTGGATTAGCCCAACTGGCTGATTTCGAATTGTGTTCGTACATATTTTGCTATTGGGTCCGTCAGCTTTCCCATTTTGGACATAGGTGAGGTTAGGTTAAGTTACATTGGTTATGGAATCCGAACCATGGGCCGCCACATCATCTGGACACCGTCTCCCGTCCAACTACTACCCAGACCTAGGTTAGTTTAGGTTAGTTTCCTAAGAAAGACCAGACCTAGAGACAATCTCTATTTATAAACCATTAGTTAGAGAAAGGTACTTTTTTAGGCTAGATTGTCCTTATATTCTTTCTTAGGCTTTTAGATTAGGTTAGGTTAGGTTAAGTTAGGTTAGGTTAAATTAGGTTAGGTTAAGTTCCAGTTACAAGGAGAATCTATGGTCTGAACGACGGGTCACTACATCGTCATCAAGATGAGATAGGTTAGGTTAGGTTTGTTTCCAGTTACCGGTTACAAGGGGAATCTGTGATCTGAACCATAGGTTAGGTTAGGTTAGGTTCCAGTTAGAAGGAGAATCTATGGTGAACTGCGGGTCGGTACATCATCATCAAGATGAGTAGGACAGAATAAATTATGTGTGTGTATATATATATATAAGAAGGAGTTACAAGGAGAATCTATGGACCAAATGAATTACTCGCTCAATACTGATATCTTTTATTTTTCAAGCCTTAAAAATAATTTGAAAGTCTTTTGAATATTTTTTTATTAAAATTCGCGAAGTATTGAATGAATAAGTTCTTTTAAAATGGAACAGATCCGTAGGAGAGAGAGAGAGAGAGAGTATTTTGTCACAGAAAGCAGGCGGTCAGTTAGAAAGTGGGACATCCGCATTCCTACATCTCTCGTTCGTGGCTTTTGAGCAGCCTCCGGCAATTTACCTGATTCCGCTGCACACTTTTTTTTTCATTCAAGAGGAGATGAGAAATACATTTTACGTACGTAAACATCTAAGAGAAAGTAACGTACATGTACGTCTTTCTTGGAATAAAAAGAGAAGTTATTTTTTAGTTTCTTGAAGGCAATTTATGTCTTCCTATTCATAGGGAAGTTAATAAGGTGAAAAATAAATGTTATTCTCATAGAATATTTATCAGGTCATCCCATAAGTAATATCGTTTTTTACGATAGATTAAGTTTAAACTAGTCCTACTCGGTTTAAGCATAAATTTTCCGAAGGTTACATCTAAGAGGAGATCTATCGTGTTTCGCTACATACTTTACAGACCTTGACCAGTGAAGACGTGTGTTTTGCTTTATGTGAACCCCTCATAAACATGGCGGTATCAGAAGAGCATATCAGGCATATAATGCTTTACGAGTTCAGAAAAGGGAATAGTGCTACTGAAGCAACGCGAAACATTCAGGACGTTTATGGCAACGATATTCTGCATGTGAGGAAATGTCAAAGATGGTTTCAAAAGTTTAGGAATGGTGACTGCTGTTTGACAGATGCAGCACGCTCTGGACGCCCTGCTGAGTTTGATGATGACCTGCTGTTAGCCGCACTTGAAGAAGACTGTTCAACAACTGTCGAAGAATTGGCCTAGAAACTCAATTCATCCCCGTCCACCATCCATCGACATTTGCAACAACTCGGGAAAGTGCCTAAGTTAGGAAAATGGGTGCCACATGAATTGTCGGTCGACAATCTGAGGGTGTGGGTAAACATTAGCACAGCTCTTCTTTCCCATGAACTCCAAGATCCGTTTTTGCACCGTTTAGTGACTGGTGATGGAAAGTGGATACTGTACCAGAATGTTAAGCGCCGTCGACAGTGGGTTTGTGCCGGAGAACCAGCGACACCACAGCTAAAACCAAATCTTCAACCTCGGAAGGTGTTGCTTAGTGTTTGGTGGGATAAAGATGGTGTAATACACTTGAAACCTTACCACACAACCAAACAATCACCGCTCAAGTCTACTGTCAACAACTGGATCGATTGAACACTGCACTAAAAAAAAAGAGACCTTCTGTGGTTAATCGGAAAGGAATCGTGTTCCACCACGACAACGCACGTCCTCATACCGCTCGGATCAATTCTGCAAAAATTGAGGAGCTTGGGTGGGAAAAACTTCCACATCCTCCATATTCTCCAGACCTTGCGCCTTCAGATTATCATCTCATTGATTCCGATGGAAAATATATACTAGATTAAAAAGTTTCAGTTGAGTTTTTTTTGTCCTTCAAATTCCGATCTCAAAAACGACATTACTTATGGGTTGACCTGATATAAGGAGTATTGACAATTTTAGTACACTAGCATGAAAGTACGAATTATTTATTTGATTATCTTAAAAACGCAAACACTATATTAAAAAAAGCAATATGATTTCGGTCGAGAATTAATTTAAACTGAAAATAGCTTGAAAAATAAAACACAACTGACACACAATTAATTAAGAATATATATATGTATAAATATATAAATATATATACCGGGTGATCCAGATAAATGGGACCCATAAAAAAAAGCCAAATATTCTTAATATTTAATTCCTTTCATAAAAACTATATATCATTCGAAAGAGTAGAGTTACAAGTTTATTATGAAATATTTATTTTTTTAAAATGACTCCTTTCAAATGTGCTCCATTAGTAGGCTGACCATAAGTACCGTTTTGAACGGGACAGTACCGTTTGTTTTATATTTCCTGGCCGTCCCGTCGTTTTAATAAATATGTCAATTTTGTCCCGGTTTATGTACTTACTTTTTCTTGAATACAGAATATTACATAACCCCGTCCCTTTTTTGCCACCCCAATGTCCCGTTTTTGTCTCAAGGAAATATGGTCAGCCTATCCATTAGTCGCCAAGCATTCCAGTGTTCTCGCTTGTAAGTTCTGCATCACTTTTGCAAGAGTGTGCGGTGGTATGGCCTGTATCTCATTTGTGATGGCGGCCTTCAATTCTTGCAAGGTCGTTGGGTTATTTCTGTAGACCCTACTCTTTAAATATCCCCAGAGATAATAATTTAAGGGAGAAAAATCCGGAGACCTTGCGGGCCATTCAACGTCTCCAAATCTTGAGATTAACTCGCCTGGAAACGTTTGACGCAAAACTGCCATGCAGTTCCTCGTGGTATGGCAGGTAGCTCCGTCTTGTTGGAACCAGTGGTTTTCTAGACAAAGATCTCTTAATTTAGGAATAAGGAAATCGGTCAACATTTTTTCGTAGCGATCACCATTTACAGTGACCGTGTTTCCGGTGGAATCCTCGAAAAAGTACGGCCCTATGATCTGAGATGCAGTAAGACCACACCAAATAGTTACACGCTGACTATGCAACGGGACTTCGGTAATATTCAATGGATTTTCTGTTGCCCAGAAACGACAATTTTGTTTGTTTACAGTTCCATTCAAGTGAAAATGGGCTTCGTCTGACATAATCAAAGTTGCTAGAAAATTGGTGGTGTCATTTACCTTCTGTTGGATCCATTGACAGAATTGTCGTCTTCGTGCGAAATCTCCATCGTTTAGTTGTTGCACTGTTTGAATTTTATATGGAAAGAGCATTAAATTTTGCTTGAATATACGGTGTGTTGTTCCATATCCAACTCCTAACAGCTGAGAAGCACGTCTGATGCTTATGTTAGGATTATCCTGTACAATTTCATGAGTTCTGTTAATGATCTCGTCTATCCTTGCTGTGCGCACTCTTCCAGTTGGTTTTCTTTTTCCAATGCTGCCAGTTAGGGAAAAATTTCTGACACACCGACGGATTACTTTCTTAGAAGGTGATTTTGACATCTGAAAATTTGTCTTGAAAGATCTTTGAGCTGAAACTACACTTCTTCCATGCTCATAATATTGCTCAGTTATGAAACGCAGCTGTTCCACAGTCCATGCAGTCATCTTGAAGGGTTAGTTTTAACTAACACTTTTATTTTGTTTTGTATCTTATCTTGTCTTGTATTGTCAAAACCTATACAATCCTGTACAAACTTGTAACTATCCTCTTTCGAATGATGCGTATGATTTTATAAAAGGACTTATACTTTAAGAGTTACAGGGGTTTCTTTTGGGTCCCATTTCTCTGGATCACCCTTTATATATATATATAACCTTTGGTTAGCTTCCGCCCGAATTGCTCATTCTGACGAAGGTCAAGCTTTTCACTCCACCTTAGACCTACAGTTTAACGTGGAATCCGAACCACGCCCCACCAGCAGCCCAGCGTCTTAACCACTAGGCTACCCAGGGTACCCATTTATCTACCAACCACTTTCTCTATTGTGTGGAAGGATGAACAGCAGTTTTTTGCTGCGCGCCGGCTGCCGTCAGCGGGTCTCGATCCTGGGGCCGATGGATTCGTAGTTAGTGACGCTAACCACTGCACCACCGAGGCGCATATATATATATATATATCGTTTAAAGTGTGTATTATTATTTTTGCTTGTATACTTATTTTCTGTCATTTGTTTTTTCATTCAGTATCTGTTATTGGATTTTATCTCGTATTTATTTTTTTTCTCAGGTGGTATGGATTTACACGACGAGTTTTAATAAATAAATAATTAAAATGAATTGTTCTCTTTGGCAACCCTCCATATATAAATAATTAAAATAAATAACTAGAACCCTCCATATATAAATAAATGGCGCTATCTTGCAACCCCCGACCTTCTATACAACAGATGCTGGTACCCGAAGCTCGCATTATGCGTCTGGCTGGTGCCAGGCAAAAACATGGTCTCTATCTCTCTCCCCTTCTTAGGTTAAGTCTTACCTTCTTAGGTTAGGATACCCCTTTGGAGGGTGAGGCCGTCCCACCTTCTTCCCCAAAGCTCCCCTTCATGCATCTTTGGGTTTCCCCTACCCCTTTTTGCATAACCCCCTCCCTCTTCATGCAACTTGGGGGCTGCCCCACCCCTTGTTGCATAACCCCCTTTGCAACATTACCCATACCCTATGCAACATCACCCCATACCCCTTTGCAACATTGCTCAACATTTGCAATCGCACTCTCACATTTTGCGCCCATACTACTTACCACCATACTGACGAAGGGCGGATCTAGGCATTTCAGTAAGGGTGGTCCAAAGAGAAAAGGGCGCCTCCCTGAAACAAAAAGGGTACAGTACTAAAAATTGTTTCTTAAACAGACCATCAATGAACGAGTGTAAAATCAATTGTATTGTTTTATTAGATCAGTCTCATTCAAATAGGATACAAAATAAAAATGTAATTTGAGTACAACTACAACAATTATCACAGAAGTTTTTTTAAACAATTACAAATGTTTTGCCAATTAAAAGGAGTACTCAGTCCCGTAGCCAGGACTTCACAAGGGGGAGGGGTTCGGAACTGTAGAAAGGCGGACCTTTTGGTGCAACGACCTAGTCACTGCGGGAGGGGTTTAGAGTAGTTTAGAGAAGTTTGTGAAGTTTAAAAAAAAATGCAAGTGTTTATTTACTAAATGATGTTATATATTATAATATCACAACATAAGTTATAACTATGGTTACAAAAGTGGACCTTTCCTGTCAAGGGAGGGTCGTTTGACCCCCCCTTCCTTGGCTACAGGCCTGCTATCAGAATAAGATGAAGATAAAAATAGTGTTATGGCTGCACTAGTAACAAGGGCAACTATGAAAACTACTACAACTACAAATCTGGAAGTATCATACAATGTATGCAGATAAAGACTCAAAATAGAATTTGAATAAAATGAAATAACCATGATCTCTTTACAAAAACAAAATTTGTTTTCAGAGGCATACAAATAGGGCCTCAAATAGGGCACTTACACTTGAAAAGGGGTACTTGCAAGAAGTTGAGTGGGGGTTCCGGACGTTGCCGACCCTCCCACCCTAGATCAGCCCTTGTTGGCAGATAAGCAAGATATTTGAAGATGCAGTCATATTTTTCTTTTAAACAGCATATTGACAGATCTGATGTTATCATGATTTGCCAAGTTAGCTAAAAATGAAAATTGAAATTTGCATTTTATTATGGATTAAAATTAAACATACATTTGAGCCAAAATTAAATGCTTAAAATTTAAAATCAAGTGTTAATTTAGAGTTTTGGCAAGTTATAACTTCATCTTTTACAACTAAGAGAGAATGTATAAAAAAAATGAACATTGCAGAATTTAACAAGATTAAATGATTAAGTTTAATCTAAAAAGTGATTAGCTAATTTAAAAAAGAAATAATTCATCAATTAATTAGCAAAAATAAAATAGAAAGAAAATTAAAATTTTTTCCAAACTTGCATTGTGTATATACAGTTAGAGTGTCATGTGAGTTTGGACTTTACATGCAAAAATTAATGTTAGAATTATTCATTTTTATATATACACAGTATATTAATATATATATTATTTAATATGTTTCGTCACTAGGTTGAAATCACAATTTAAAATTAGATACTATGTGTATCGTAATCTGACGCCGAATTACAGTGTCCTTCGAATTTTGGGATTATTCGTGATGCAATACTTTTTGTCATATCGTGATTCGATATTAACACTTACACATAAGTACTGTGCTCCTCTACATTATGATGATTAATTTCAGCTATTGTGCGATTCCATGTTGATTGTAGACGAAAAAACAAACGTGTAATCAAGAAAACAGAGTGAAGCTGTCCCCCATTAAGGAGGAAAAAACAAAGGCTCCGAGTAAAAATGAAGAAGGAATTACATGCAAGGTTGTTCCAGAAGTCTTGGATGGGTTTTATTTGGCTATAACTTTTTTCTCTTTTGATTAATTTATTTATTTTTATTTTTCAATTAAAGTACCTTTGCTGCGATTAGTGAAAATGGAATCCTGGACAGTGCAATAAAGAGTAGCTATTGTGGATCTTTATTTGACAAACAACTCTTCCATCGTTGCCGCTCAAAGAGCTTTTCGATTAAAATTCAACACACGTTCTGTTCTTTCTGATCGAGCTATTCGACGGTACTCGCTAAATTTCGTATGGGAAAGGATCAGGGAGACGAACCACGGACTGGGCGTCCTCTGACAAGCCGAAGTCCAACTCGGGGTTGAGATGGCTCGTGAAAGTGTTGAGGAAAATCCACATCAGTCCGACGACGCAGCCAGGAGTTAAACAATTCAAGAAGTTCCTTACATCGGATTTTAAAAGAAGATATCAATCTTTACCCGTACAAAATTCAAATTGCTCAAGAAATTAAACCACAAGATCATCAGAGTCGGATAACGTACACTAATGCGATTCTAGATTTATGCAATGAAAATGAAGTTTTCACCTGATATTAAATGTGTTATTAAAATCGCAATAAATATATTTTCAAGTGTTACAAACCTTTTTTATTTGATCCCCAAACAAAAAAGTTATAGCCAAATAAAACCGCTCCGAGACTTCTGGGACACCCTTTATATATGAACATGCCCCCCAACATGCAATTTCTTCTACAATAATGGTCATTGTAAATTCGGAAACAGATGCAGATTCTACCTCCCGGACATTTGCAAGACTTACGAAAAATATGGAACCTGCAAATACGGAAAAAAATGCAACTATCAACATCTCCCGACGAACTCAAAGGACAAAAGACAAAGTTCAAAGGACAATAGGAATAATACGAATAAACATACTGTAGGAGGACTGATCAAAACGTTCCGAGACAGATGTATTTATTGCAAAACTAAATGTCACATACCCAATCAAATTTGTCTCTTTCAAAGTAGTCTCCTGATTGTAAACCGTGATTCCAGCGGTTCAGCCATTTACTGAAGCATCTGTTATACTCTTCTTTCGGAATATTCTTCAATTCTCGTATCGCATTTTGTTCCTGAAAGGGAAAAAGATTTCAGGAAGTACCAAAGATCGAACAAAATGCCACGCGAGAATTGAAGAACATTCCGAAAGAAGAGTATAATAGGTGCTTCAATAAATGGCTGGACCGCTGGAATCACGGTTTACAATCAGAAGGAGACTACTTTGAAGGAGACAAATTTGATTGGGTATGCGACATTTAGTTTTGCAACAAATACGTCTATCCCGGAATTTTTTGATCAGTCCTCGTATGTACACAAATCGCGAACAAAATCTTTTCAACATCGCAGACACAATACGGCTGCTAAATGTCATACAACGCATGCAGTCGCCACAGCTGAGAATCCCCGAGCCGAACCGCTTCCTGGCAAGAAGATACCAGAACAGGTATACCGAAGGAAAACGAACTGGAAATGCAGAAGGGGCAACGCAAATCAAAGAACATAAATATTGTCCTGGCTAATATTCAAGGAGTAAAACCAAACCACTCACTCACAAAGTTTCGTACCTGAAAGGATTTATGAAAAAAACAAAGGCGGACATCGCATGCCTCACAGAAACTCAGTTTAAAAATTGCCAAGGAAATTGTGAAAACTGCGAACATTGTGTTGATAAGAAAAATATAAATATCGAGAGTTTTAACTCACAAAGAGCCGATAAAACAGCGAGACGTAAATGTGGCTGTGCTATACTGTATATGTACATGAAAGTCGTATGACAGAGACGGTAATAAGTAAATCAAACAGCTTTGTGGAACATCTAACAGTGAAAATAGAAAAACTAAACGTGATACTGATAGCCATCCATAGACCTCCAAACACTCCAACTGAAAAATTCTCGGATGTCATTGATGATATCAGAAACCGAATAAAGTCTATAAACTCTCCATTTTCCAATATAATGCTCTGCGGAGACTTTAATTTCCCATTTATAAAATACATATAAGTGGATAGGAATATATATATATATATATATATATATATATATATATATATATATATATATATATATATATATATATATATATACAGGGCGTCCCAAAAACATGTATACACACTTTAAATACTTATAAAGGCAGTGTTTATTAAAATACATTTCATTTTCAAAATGTAATAGAATCTACAGACATTATTTAATTGTTTTGTCAACGCCTGTTTTCAAACTGACGTCCGTTCTGGTCCAGGCACTGCTGATAACGCGAAGCAATGGAATCGCAAACATCACGAAACATTTCGTTTGGTATTTGTGTGCATTCTCGTTCAATGGCTGCTCTCAATTCAGCGACTGTTGCAGGTTTTATAGCGTAGACTTTGTCTTTTAAGTATCCCCATAAAAAAAGTCTAGTGGTGTGAGGTCTGGTGAACGCGGAGGGTATTCTACGAAACCCCTTCGTCCAATCCACATCCACATCGTGCCAAGTACCACTCGCAATACTCCACTCTTCGGTCCGGATCATCTTCATTAATAGCATGGACTAATCTTGGAATGTAACTTTTCCATTGACAGCGCTTCAAAATGCGTTGGACAGACGATTCTGAAATTCCTACCTCACGACTCGCTTGCCGCACAGATTTTCTTGGACTTTGGTGATACGTTTCCAGTACTCTTTCTTGCTTTGTGGGGCTTGTCGATGTCCGTGGTCTTCCGGAACGCTTCTTGTGGACATTCTGAACAGTTCCATCGGCTTCAAACTTATCTCTAATTCGAGTGATGGTAAGTCGCGTTGGTGGATCTGTTTGAAACTCCCTCCTAAACTGTCTTTGCACTTCAACTGCGTTTTCACACTTCCAGTAGCATTTTAGAATGAATTTCCTTTGTTCAAAGCTTAGTCTGACTGCCATTATTAATTCTAATGGGTTTAACTTGGAAAGAAAGAAACATCAATTGAGCTATCAGCTGTTAAAGTGTGTATACATTTTTTTGGGACGCCCTGTATATATATATTATATATATATATATATATACCAGGAAAAGGGGGGGCAAAAGAAAAGACCAGGAGCAAGCAAAAATGTTGATGGCTCTCATAAACGAGTTTATGTTGACACGGGAGACAACAAAAAATACCAGAAAAAATAACTGTCTAGATCTGGTATTCACGAAAAACACGAACTTATTTGCTGATTTAAAAATAACTTCAACTATTATCTCAGGTCGCAACATAATCGAGATATCAACAAATATGGGAGAAACATTAAAAAATAATACACATACACATACTGAAGAAAGAAGCAAATTTGGGACTTTTAACTTAAACTCCAAGACTATAAATTGGGAAGCAATCACATAGCCCAAATAGGGTGGAGAATAGTTTTAGAGGATAAAACAACTGAAGAAATGATAACCTTGGAAGAAAAGATGGTGAGAATTTTAGAAAAACATGCTCCGAAAGCACAGCCAAAAGGAACTGGTTCGAGAGGAAAAAGAGAAAAATATTCTGCAAACGAAAGAGAGTAACGGAGAGGTTAGCTAATTGCAGAGACAACAATACAAGGAAAGTAACACAAGAAGAACTGGAGAGTATCGATAGGGAAATGCAAACCCTGATTAAGGGCCATACAGAGAGGGAAGAGGAAAACGCAGTAGAAGCAATAAAGGACAATCCAAAATACTTCAGTAGCTATGCGGGCCCTTAAGGAAAGGAAATAATGGACTTACCGACGATCTAAAAGAAATATCTGAAAAATTGAGAGCCCAGTATGAATCAGTCTTCAGTACCTCAAAAAGTTACAAAGCGATACCTGACATAGGTGCATTCTTTGAAGGGAAATTGCAAGGAGATTGTATAACAGATTTTGATTTTACCCCAGAAGATGTATCGAGAGCTATAGGACAAATAAAATCACATTCAACTGCAGGTCCGGATAAATGGAGCGCATTATTGATTAAAAACTGTAAAAATGAAATAGCTACACCCTTATATTGGATATGGAGAAGATCCCTAGACACTAGGGATCTTTGTCTTAAAAAGAGAAAATATTGTACATATATATAAAGGAGAGGATAGATCTCAAGCAAAGACCTATAGACCAATGTTATTCATGTCCCACCTCACCAAAGTATTTGAAAAAATAGTTAGAGAAAATCTCTGACTTCTTGGAGACACTGGAAAGATTCAACTAAAAATCAGCACGGCTTCCGATCAGGAAGATCATGCCTATCACAACTTATAGAGCACTATAACAATATCCTTGATGCACTTGAAGGCAATGAAAACCACGATGTCATATACACAGATTTTGCTAAAGCTTTCGACAAATGTGATCATGGTATAATAGCACATAAATAAAAAATGTTGGAATGGATCTACAACTTCCTCAGGGAACGTCTACAGGTCGTCAAAATTCAAGGATATCATCATCAGAATCGGAAATATGCAGCTCAATATCACAAGGTACAGTACTGGCCCCACTCCTGATCATTATCATGCCAACTGACATAGCCAGTGTAGTAAACAACACCAGTATAGCAACATCCTTTGCGGACGATACAAAGATCAGCAGAAAAATCAGCGATGCACAACAGGTGGAGGCCTTTCAGAGGGACACGAACAAAATATACAAATGGTCAAAAGACAAAAACGTGACATTTAACACCGAGAAATACCAGCTCTTGAGATATGGTAAAAATGAAGAACTTAAACAGACTGCATATTATGCTCCAGATAGCCAGGAAACTCAGAGAAGCACGAAAGCGATCGATTTGGGCGTTATAATGATCGATGATGGGAAATTCGAGACACAAAATCAGATAGTGATAAACAAGGCAAAAAGAGTCGCGGGACAATTAATAAGAACGTTCAAAAGAAGGGACAAAGCAGTAATGATTCCCCTGCTGAAAACACTGATCATACCAAAACGTGAATACTGCTCAGTCTTGAAGTCCACATATAAAAAGGAAGAAATTAATAAACCAGAAGAAACTCAGAGACATTTCACAGCTAAGATTGATGGCTGCAAAGAACTCAACTACTGGGAAAGACTACGTAAACTAATTCTGTACTCCCTGGAAAGAAGAAGAAAGAGATACACCATAACCTATATATGGAAAATTATCGAAAAACTGGTACCAAACCTCAAACTAAACCCAATTACCATCCAAACAACACTGGAAAGTAGGAAAAGCAGAATGTGTAGTGTTCCCAAATTAAAGGCCCGACAAGGGACCGCTTCAACACTGAAAGTAAATAGTTTTGTTGTCAGGGGGCCAAGACTTTTTAACCAGCTTCCAAAGGACCTCAGGAACGTTACAGGTGTAAAAGTTGAGGTCTTCAAAGGAGACTAGATGCATGGCTCAGGACGGTACCAGATGAGCCAGGTGTACCTGACTATGTGCGGTGGAGAGAGCAAGAGAGCAACTCGTTCCTCCATCAAGCCAGGCCTAGAGGTGGGGCCATCAGCTTGATCTTCCTGTGAAGAGAGACCAACGCATGAAACTACAACGAGGTTAACGTAATAAAGTCAGAGGGAGAAGGAGATGGAGGAAGAGCACCGGAATCGTCCAGGGTTGAGTTGGAGGTGAAGTTTGATCGAAGAGATCGGCTTTGTCAGGAAAAGAGACGGCAACTGAACAGTCGGAATGGAAAAGAGGAGGGAAAGAAAAGGAAGTAAGTTGTTGGAGAGTTCTTAGCTGGATGTCGGAAACAGCGAGAAGAATTAGAATTGAATAGGTTTTAACATTTTTGTCTAATGAATGATTTTTTGACGAATCGAAGAACAGATTTTGCAGAGTTCTGGGAAGAAATATAAGCTGAGTGAGAGTCAGGAGTTGGGTGGCGACGGTAGCTTCTGAAAGACTCCTCTCTGTTTCGGATAACATTAGAGCAAGTTAAGTTAAACCAAGATTTTTTATATTATTAGTAGGAATAGAATATGAAATGTACGCCTCTCTACACGAGAAGTACTGCCTAAGGGCCTCCCAATCAGCGGCGCCAAAGTGCTAAAGGCGTCTCCTCTTGGGAGGATCCAAAAGCCGAATTGGAGCGATAGGACACGAAAAAGATACAAGCTTGTAGTCGGAGGAGCCCAATGGAGAAAATGTTCCGCAGAGTAAGAAGAAGGATGAGAAGTAAGAAATAAATCCAGCATGTTGGGAATATCTCCAAGGCGATCGGTGATAAAAGTAAGGTGCTTTACTGTACAATCTGCTCCAGGTCATTTAGGATAGAAAGGTTGTAAGCTAGTTCAAAAGGGACTGTATTGAAATGGGAGGAAAGCCAAAGGTGGTGGTGAATATCGAAATCTCCTAAAATGAAGATTCCAGCAAGGGGAGAGTGGGATAGAATGTATTTCACTTTGGAAGTGAGGTTGTTAAAGAGTTTAAGATAGTCAGTAGAATTAGGAGAAAGGTAGACAGCACAGATGTATTTAGTTTGAAATTGGCATGTATGCTGTAGCCAGAGGGTATAGAATTCAGAGGATTCGAGTTTGGGAATACAAGAACAAGTTAGGTCATTGCGTACATATTCGCAGCATCCGCCTTCTGAGTGAAATTGAGTATAGAGAACGTAAGAGGGTCCAGAAAAGGGGTCCCAGACACCTGAGTTTCAGTGAGGAAAAGAAGATGAGGTTTAGAGGAGGAGGTGGTGGTGTTCAACAGATTGAAAATTTGAAGAAAGACCACCGATGGTGCGGAAGTTTATAAAAAGTGAATCATGCAGAAGCCCAGAACATCTCGAATGGGCCGTAGCAGATCCATCCCCATTGCTCATGTCTGCGTTCTCGGTGTCGGTAGCGGGTTAGCAAAAGTGGGGACATTTATGGTTCCCTCCCCAAGGGACTCCAAAGCTCTTGGAATTGGTGCCACTTTTTCAAAAATTTTGTAGAGATTATGTAGTGTGTAAGATGCATATATATATATATATATATATATGTAGTGAGGAATAGTGATAGAAGTGTGTTTGAGAGCATGGTGGACTGCTGACAGAGACACGGAAAAAGATCAGCTAAGGAGGACAAAGGAGGATATGTATAAGCTTTTGGATAATTTCTTATTCTTTTCACACTCTTGCCGCCCATTTTCGTACGCCCGCGACGAACCGCGCCTGTAACCGCCTGAAACTGCCCAATTCATGTTTCATGTGCACTCAACCCTTTCTTTCTCTCTCTGCAGATTTTCATAAGTTTTATATAGTTTGGAGTGCCATAAAATCATAAAATAAATACGAGGCATGCCCATCTCTGATATAATAATATTTACAAAAGAGAGACATACATACATATGCAATTCAGTATATGAGCCTTAGACAAGTTTGCCTAGCGATCAAACATTTGATAATATTGTGTTTTGTATTTCAAACTCGCACTCATGCATATACAATAATTATACATGTTCCCTTATTCAAAGTAGGAAACAGAGCAGTGCTTAAAAAAATATCACCCAATAACACTCACATCCCTTCTTATAAAGTGCTTTGAAAGTGTAATTAGAGACAAAACTGCTTACTGTCTAAATGAAAATTAATTATTCAATCCAAAGCAACATGGTTTCAGAGAGGGAAGATCATGCCTATCACAGTTATTGGATCATCAAAAGAAAATACTTGAAACTTTGTCGAAGTCAAAATATACTGTAGGTGTAATATACATATGCTCATTTTGCCAAAGCCCTCGATAAATGTCATCATGGAATTAAAACACAAACTTAAAAAAACAGGAATTACTGGGAAGCTGGGAAGATGGATATTTAATTTTCTGATCCAAAGAACAAATTGTATTAGTAAATGGAGTTAAATTTAGTCTCAGACTTCATGATCATGATGAAAGTTTATCATAATGACTGCAGACAAAGATGCAGATATTAAAAGACAATATCGTATCGTGCTTTTATTTCAGTTAAAAAAAAAAATACAAGCCTTTTAAAATGCAGATGTTTAAATAATCACCCGATGTTTGAAACATTTAAGCATCGTTTTCAAATATTTGAAATATCTAGTAAACACTTCAACATAACTTCCTGATATGAATAATAGCTAAGTTCATTATGAGCTGTCGAGTTGACGTTTCACTTAGAATATATATATATATGTATATTGAATAACACGTAAGAATGCGCTGTGTTTGTATGAAACAAAATTTCCTAAACAGGATTCGAACCCAAGACCTCTTGAATACGAATCGTGACTGCTACCACTACGAGGTAAAATTTAACTCAACCTGTCATATATTTGAGCAACCTAGGAAAAGCTTTACGCTTTCGCGTCCAGAGACGCTTTACTTACTAACCCCCGCACTGGAGGTAATGGCAGCATTTAATTCAAATCATGGATGGAATAACATGCATGAGAATGTTTGATTTTTATATGAAACAATGGTGCCATTACTTCGAGACATAACTTGTAACACGGTTTCTTGGTTCGTGTTTGGTCATTTCAAAGACTGTACCCCCAATTTTCTAACGCCTGAATGTTCAAAACAAGCTACAACTCAGATTAGGGTCCTCGATTGAACGTTTCTTGATGTGTAACAGTTTCCTGAGAGTGAACAAATAATGTATTTATTCACGGTACGGGTATCACGTAATGTTGTAGGTTTTCTACTTGGCATGACTTTTCTTGGGTAATTATATAGAAAACGGCGCAACCCGAAGTATGATGTAAAAAACATTTTATTAGGTCAATTTCGATGTGCTGAAGCCAAATCTGTTAACCATTTGGTGTGCAAATGCTTCAAATTAGAGTAAATGTTATTTATATTTTACTCTTATTTTGAAGCATTTGCCTAAAAAATGGCTAACAAGCACATGAAAACTAACCTAACCTAACCTAACCTAACCTAACCTAAGAGTAAAATAACCACACGTTGGGCACGACAACTCAGAAAGCAAAACACCATGTTTTTGGAAAAATAGAATTGCTTCTTCATCATTTTCGTAACACTTTACAATAGCTTCAATGTATCTAACAGAACACCCTTCACACTCCATTGCTATACAAACATTAAAAGGGCGCATTTTAAAAGGGTTATAAAATTGCTTCTGTTAAGAACTACTTTGACTCGCGGAGCAAAATTATTGGAACCAAAACATAAATGATGGGCAAATGAATGAACTTCAAAAATTTGTAATTTTATTTATAATCTGTAAAAATGTAATTTGCACACCAAATGGTTAACAGATTTGGCTTCAGCACATCGAAATTGACCTAATAAAATGTTTTTTACATCATACTTCGGGTTGCGCCGTTTCTATATAGTAATAACCTTTTCTTGTTACGAAAGATGTTAAACAGGCCAACACACACACACACACACACACACACACACAGTCATCTGTCCACTTATGCAGATAACCAGCTGTCCATCATCCATCTATCTGTTAATCCATGTAACCATTCCTCAAACTAAATATATAACATTCCCCCATTTAAATGAGCACATCACGAATCATCAGGGATGAGTCATCATACAGTTGAACAAAGAAAACGCATTACAACGCAAATTCACCCACTTTTAAATATCTGTTAAATATCTGTTAAAATTTAGGATCACTTTAACATATTGCTTCCCAGGAGCCTCTCTTTAACATATTGCTTCCCAGTGTATATCACTTTTACATATTGCTTCCCAATATTTAGGATAAGGAGTACGATAAAAAATGTTCGCTTTAATAAAGTAAAGGCATAAAAAGTAAATCATAGCATGTTAAAATATTAGATTGAAAGTAAATTTATTAGAATTGTTGCGCTATATGGTCACACAAAGTAAAAAATGGATTTCGGAAGAATCGGTCACGCCACATCATTTGCCACAAGTACGAGTTGAGTAGCTCCTTTTTGCATCATTTCATTTTCTTTATATATTTAATGTAGGCTAACTGAATGCCCGGTTAGGTCAACTGAATGCCCGGTTAGGTCAACTGTACGCCCTTGATGATTGGTTAGGTTAAAACTAACGAAAATATCACGACTTAACCTAACCAATCATCAAGGGCGTACAGTTGACCTAACCGGGCATTCAGTTGACCTAACCGGGCATTCAGTTAACCTACATTAAATATATAAAGAATGCTCGGTTAGGGCATTTATAGCTTTGTTTACGGTCGGTAGGTTATCTCCTAGATTACCAACCTCTTTCTAACCAACCAACCTTTCTCTTTTTAACATATTGCTTCCCAGGAGGGATCACTTTAACATATTGCTTCCCGAATGTTTTGGGAAGCAATATGTTAAAGTGATCCAAAATTTATCTTAGAAAGCGAAAGCAACATAAAACAATTTTAGTTTATTTCTTTATTTCATTTTTAAACTATTTTTTAAATTAGGATGATTTCGTTGTGATTTTTACTTACCATCTCTTATTCGGTATATTTCCAGTCATCTATCCTTCCATCTATTCATCCTTCGAATCATCTACCCTGGCCTAACCTAACCTAACCTAACCTAACCATCCTACATTTACAAAGAGTAGAACAGAATTTTACCCGAATTGTGGCAGAGAAACTAACTAACTAACCAACTAAACCTATCTAAGCAACCTAACGTATTCCAGCTATACCATCTTACATCTACTTACCATTATTATCTATACATTCATTTGCTCAGTCACTCATCGAGTATATTTAACCATACCTTCATAAAGCTGATCATCCAATCATCTAATCATTTTTTCATTCATTCTTCTATTCTGAAATGCGCGTGAGAAGCAAGCGAAATTGCATGGAGCAACATTTTATAACATACAACATTAATCCAATAATGGTTGCGTTCTGGCCACTGTTGTAACACCGCTTTTTTGAGATCAGTGAAGTTAAGTGACATTGGGTGTGGGTAGTAAGGTCATATGACCTTAGATCTTGCGAAGGAGGTTAAACAACCCTATTATTACATTTTATTAAACCTATAAACAAGTCTAAAAAGAAAGATGTTCGAATACTTTGAGAAAATCTTTCAGCTTGACCAAATTCTTCAAAAATTCTTAAAATAGAGAAATTTAATGCTCAATTCTTTATTTTCCTCCAGCTTGATTTTCTGTAACCGTAAAAAGTTCATTTTCATGAATTGCAGTGGTGTTCAAGAATGCGCTCGATGAACCATGAGGAACAAAATCTTTCATGGGTTGTTTGAGGTTACATTACTGCTGTTTTTTTCAGAACTTCTTGTTCGCGAGACAACTCCCCCCCTCCCCCGTGTTACTCCGACGATGCTGCAGAAGCTGGAGAATGGGGTCCTCCACAGTTAAAAATGTTTTTCATTCAAATGTACAGAGAATTTGTTGAGATGCGATATTTCCAGATACTGTATATAGGCTTCAGAGTTTTGTCTGTCCACTAACGGGAATGGGGATGAGACATTTTTTAATGTAATCGCATCAGTTGAAAGTGCTATATGGGCACATTCCAAACTATTATATTTCTTGATCAGAGAGCGCCGGAAGTAACGTATTGAAAACAAAAGACATAACTAGTTTTGCATAACTTTAGTTATTCCTTTAATTACCTGCCTTATTTACTGAATATAACTAATGTCAGGCCTATCCTAACTTCACCTCACCTCACCCCATCTAGACTGTCTTTAACCAAACTTATACTTTTACCAAATAAACAGGCCCTAGTAAGCCCTATTAATATATTACGGACTTCTTAATACAGTACGTGTATAAAGTTGCCAGAAACTATGAGCAAATGCAAATAAGACGAAACAATTACTTTCTGTAAACAACCTTGTGTGTGTGTGTGTGTGTGTTCAAGGGACGTCATTACGTTAATGAATGTGACAAGCGGCTGGCAAGGGATCCAAGTATCTATGTTCGGGATCGTTGGGAGCGGATTAGCCCGAAAGAATATAATTAATAATTACATGTAAATAAAATTAATAAATTTAAAAAAATGAGAGAGAGACGCGCACATACACACAGACAGAGTTACAAGGCAATGAGGTAACCACAGCAGCTTTACAGCTGACTCGAGGTGGCATCCGTAGCTTTCATTCAGACACAGACCACTGACAGAAAGAATTAGCACAGAGAAGCAAATACAGTATACTGACACATTTATCACATAATGCATTTCAGTAGTATTAAAAAATAATCCTAAAAAACTGTCTATATATAGGTTGTTTAAAATGAGCTCATAAAGAATGGAATGAAACAAATACATTATGTAATATTTAATATTCTGTATATCACCTTTCTGATTCTATGACAAGACTTTCAGAATAATTTACAGTTCTTCGCAAACTCTCCCGTACATCAGTAATGCGCTTAAAAGATTAACCTCTTACACAGTGCATATTCTCTCATCAAATTCCTATACAAATGTACCCCAAAGATTTTCAAATGTGTTTAAGTCAGGAGACTTTGCAGACCAATCAAGTCTTATCATTTCATCGCTGTTCTCAGTCAACTGACGCACAACATCATAAATACATCTGCGCTTTCTACCTTTCTACTAATACTACTGACTATCCAAAACTCTTTGACTACCTCACTTCCAACGTGGAAAACATTCTATCGCACTCTCTTTTTGCTGAAATCTCCATTTTACGAGATTTGAATGTCCACCACCGCCTTTGTCTTTCTTCCCATTTCAATAACATCCCTGGAAAACTAGCTAGCACAATATCTCTCCTGAATTACCTAGAGCAGGTTGTACGGCACTCAACTCGTATCCCAGATCGTCTTGGAGACTGGCCCACCCGTCCTTCTTATTCTGTCAAATTTTTTTCTCTGTTGGGCTCCTCCAACCACACTCATATATCTGTTTCCTGTCCTATCGCTCCAGTTCGACCTTTGGATCCTCCCAAGAGGAGACACCATTGTCACTTTGGCGCTGATGATTGGGAGCCCAATTAGGCAGTACGTCTGTGATTTTTCATGGCATTATTACTGTTTCTGTGGCCGGAGCCCTTCCGAGTGCGCTGAGCGCATCGCGGAAGAAATTCTCTCGGGCATGGAGGCGAACATTCCATATTCTATTACTACTAGTTATGCAAAAATCTTTTGTTTAACTTGCTTGTTCTAATAATATCCGTGGAAGAGAGAAAGCTTTCAGAAAGTTCCGTCCCCATCCAACTCCAGACTCTCAGTTAGTTAATATTTCTGTCCGGAATCGTGCAAAATCTGTTCTTCGACTCGACAAAAATTCCTTCATCCGACAAAAAGGTGAAAACCTATCTAATTCTAATTCTTCTCGCCTGGCACTTAGCCAACAATCTCTCCAACAACTTTACTTCTCTTCCTCCTGTTTTCCATTCCGACGGCTCAGTTGCCGTTTCCTCTGATAAAACTGAACTCTTCGCTGAAACTTTCGCCTCCAAGTCAACCCTGGACGATTCCGGTGCTCTTTCTCCAGCTCCTCCTCCCTCTTACTTTATTATGTCTGAAATTAGAAGCTATTCGAAAGATGCTTTTTTCTGCCCTATCTGGGCTCAACTTAAGGAAGGCGTACTGTCCTGATGGTGTTCCTCCTATTGTTCTCAAGAACTGTGCTTATGTGCTGATACCCTGCCTAGGCAAACTTTGTCTTTGTCTTTCAACTGGTACTTTTCCTTCCTGCTGGAAGTTCGCTTTCATTCAGCCTTTCCCAAAGACGGATGACCGCTCTCTCAACCGTCCAACTATCGCCCAATTGCTTTGATTTCTTGCCTTTCTAAAGTTATTGAATCTCACCTTAATAGGAAGATTCTTAAACACCTCTCTTCTCACAATCTTCTTTCAGATCGTCAATATGGGTTCCGCAAGGGACGCTCCACTGGCGATCTTCTTTTATATCTTTCTAACTCTTGGTCATCCTCCTTTGAGCTTTCGATGAAGCCTTTGCTATAGCGTTAGACATATCAAAGGTTTTGATAGAGTTTGCCACAAATCTTTAATTTCCAAACTGGCCACCTTCAATTTCTCTCCTTCTATCCGTGCTTTCAGCTCTGATTTTCTTTCTGGCCGATCTATAGCTGCGGTTGTAGATGGCCACTGTTTTTCTTCTAAAGCTGTTTTTCTTTTTCGTCTCAGAATTCCCTGCCCCCTACTGACTGTCTTTCAATCCCTTCCTTCACCGCAATGTTGCTTCATAAACTCTGCAGGAATATAACTGTGACCAAGCATGATTGAGAACAGTAATGAGATATGAAGACTGATCACATCATTAGCATACTTTAAATGCTCATTCGACTTGTCATTTATCCCTGGTGAGGCGCTTGTCTTTAGCTCTTTAATCAGACTCTTAATTGTAACCACTGAAATACCCGTATTTTCACTGGCTAAAGCGGTGTTATGTTTGGAAGCTACTATTTTGTTTTGGATGATTTCTGAAACAGTATTATGGACGATTTGATACGAATACAAGTATGAGGCGATGTTTAGTTTATAGATTTCTCCTAGTTTGAGAATTTTTAACTGGTAAAACATTTGATCTGTACTTTCATTACGTTTCTTCGATTTATAGATTTTCCTACTTAATCTTTTTTGCATTACTACCAATGGTTGTAGTGAATATTGCCTTGCTTCCGCAAGCACTAATGCAGTATTGTATATGTGGGTACATCATGGCGAAGTATATGGATCGAAGAACCTGTTTTGGGAGTCCTGCACCTGCTTTCTTATTATGAATGAGACCTTGGCTAATTTGTTGCATAGCTATTTAGTGTGCTCTTTGAATGAAAGGTTTAAATCGATGGTGATCTCCAGAAGTTTCATCGACTGCACTCGCTGAATGAGGACTGAATTTATGTGTAGATTTAATGGGGTCAACGATTTATTTTTGTGATGACTATATTAGCCGTTTTTTAATATATAAAGAGAGTTTGTTGGCGTTAAGCCATGTATAAGCATTTAGAATTCATTGTTCGTGATTGTTTGGAGTGGTAGCGAGTCTTTATGTGATGATATGATTGAACTATCATCTTCATACTGGTAATAGGAAGTTATTTAGTGACCTGTGGAGGTCGTTTATATAAAGAAGGAACAGAATAGGTACCATAATGCTCTCTTGAGGTACCCCGTGGGAGATGCGTCTTGTCTGTGAGTTAAGAAAGTCCTGTGCTAAAAATTGTGTTCTGCTAGCCAAGTATGAGTTGAACCATCTTTACACGTTTGCGGCAAAATGGGTCACCGTAGAACACTGCTGACTGTCAGTGGCGTACATAAGGGGGGCATAGGGGGCATAGGGCCCCATTGTAAAAGTTATTACTACTCTCATTAAAGATATTTGAAAAAGAAATTATTTCAAAAATCGATAACTTTGCAACATTCACCACAAAAAAATCTTGATGTCATATGGAATTTCAGTTATTTCATGGTAACCAGGACATGTTATTAACTCAAAACTCAAAAGCAATTTTGGTTGGCTTAGGAACGTTTATATATGTCTTTATACGTACGATTAATTTGTGCAAATTTAATTCTTTGCCCATAAATTGGAAATAAAATACAACTGAAGCCTTCCAAAATGCAATTAATTTTGATTCCAAATCAATCATCATCAATTTTGAGCACGCACACACACACACACACACACACACACACACACACACACACACAATATATATATATATATATATTGTGTACGACCCTGCGAATGGGTCACCGGTGGCCAATTTTTTATTTTAATAATTTTAATAATTTGCTCAAATTTATATGTTTTATAAAAATCAAGTGGAACTAATGGAGTTGAAAGAATGTGCTTTGCCTCAGGGAAGTGACAGGGTTGCCAGCTATTGCCACGAACGTGTTAAGAGAAATCTCTGAAGCGTAGAGTTAAAGTTTTTTAAGAGTATGTTTTCTCGTTTTCAGGGGTTTTCATTATCCCAATTTTCCGGAACATTTCGGCCATCGTCCCGGGATCCCGGGATTTCCCGGTTTATAAAAAATAATAATAAAATCTTAAAATGCTTAGGCATTAGATAAATCTAGATTAGTTAGTTAATATTAAATATTATATATTATATAATATATATATATATATATATATATATATATATATATATAATATATATATTATATATATATATATACACATATACAGTATATATACAGTATATATATCTATCTATAATAATAATAAAAGGACGTGTGTGTGTGTGTGTGTGTGTGTCTGTTCCGGCCATAACTCCAAAATGGAAGCAGTTACAAACATGAAACTTCACACACATATTGATTAGGTCCCCAGGCTGTGTATCTGGGTGTTAATAAGTTAAATAATTAAAATTACTGGGCCCGAAGGCCCCAGCACCGCGATTAAACTACAGAAAAGAACGCAGCCGTGAAAATTTTGAGCTTCACATTGTGTCAAGATTTGTGAATCTTAAGATTTTCATGACTATAGTTTTAATGACCAAATAATTGAACCCCCAATTACTATCGGTTCAATTATTTGACCAATAAAACTATAGAAAAGAACAGTCATGAAAATCTTGCGCTTCACATTGCCCCCCGTAATAATAATCTATAATAATAAGAGGACACAGTTACAAACATGAAACTTCACACACAAAACTAAAACACACACACAAAAAACCCACCATCCCTGACTTCACGGCGATCCGTCAAGATCGTACTGGGGGTCACGGGGGTAGACTCATCACTTACATACGTAAAAGCATTAGCTACACTGATGCCACCCAAAACGTTACAAACACAATCCAAGCAGATAACACGATAGAAATACAGGCAGTTAACATTAAAACACGCGCAAAACACAACACCACACTAATCAACATTTACATCCCACCAGATAGTTCACTTCAGGTGCCAGCCAATTACAATCCACAGTTACACAATCTGGCCTCTCTCGCTAATGTCATCTTAGGATGAGACTTCAACGCTAAAGACACTAGTTGGTACCTGCACAACCAAAGCAACACCAGAGGCGCCAACATAGCCACACAACTAAAGAGCCTCTTCATTCTTAACAATACAGAAGAACATACACACATACCACATCAAGCAGGATACTCAAACTCCTCTCCAGACATAACGTTCTGTTCCCCCTCACTAGTAACACATACGCACTGGAGAACAGAAAAACAACTGTCATCAGACCACCTGCCCATCATCATTACAACACGTTCTACACTCTGCCCCAACAGCCTTAGGCACACTTACAGAAATTACAAGAAAGCTGATTGGGAAACAGTTCAAAATACAGACTGAGGAACAATTCACCACATTAAACAGCACACCCATCATAAACATCAATACAACACTCAAGACATTTAATCAGATCATCAATAATGCAAACAAATACATACCCAAGGGCAACATTAGGAAATACAACCCAAATTACACTAGAGAAATAGCCCACCTCATAAGGCAACGTAACAACCTCAAACATAACACACAAACACCACACACAGAAGCCATAAAACAGCAGATACAAAAGCTCAACACAGAAATAAACAACAAACTCAAAGAAAAACAAACAGAAACATTTAGGGAATTCATAACAACATTAACCCACTCCACAGATACATCCAGGCTATAAAAGACTATAAACAGCATTACCCACTCTAACAGCAGCATTCACACCTCACACGCGGCTATCTGTCGCAGCCAAAATAATATCCCAACATATACACAACAAACTAACATTCTAGTTAATCACTACGCAAAGATAAGTCACTTAAACAGAGACAACAACCAGAAACACGCAGACAGACAAACAGCCAGACACAAGAAAACCTACAGACTCGACATGACCATTATACCCTTCAATACAGACCAGACCACCAAGATCATCAAAAACATTAAAAATTCGAAGGCTACTGGACCAGACAACATATCTAACATACACCTTAAACACTTGGGCCCACAGGGAATACTAGCTCTCACAAATATCAGCAAATATTCATACCAACACTGTATTATTCCTGACATATGGAAACAAGGTAAAATTATTACACTACTCAAACCAAACAAAAATCCAACAGAACCAGCTTCCTATAGACGCATTACTTTACTATGCACACCTTCCAAAGTAACAGAAAGACTAATCTTACAAATCACCAACCCACACATACCACTATCGCCTACTCAACATGGATTCAGACCTCACCACTCAACCACGACATTACTCACTAACCTCACACAGCACATCATGGATGGCATCAATTCCAGACGACCAGCTCAACATACATTATTAGCAACAATAGACATTAGTAAAGCATTTGATGCTATCCCACGCTTCCCTCTCATAAACAAATTACTCAACATACACATGCACAATAACACCAAAAGGTGACTGAGCAACTATCTTTCAGGAAGATACTCATATGTCACATTTAATGGCAATTCATCCAAAAACAAACTTTTTCCAAACGGGGTCCCTCAAGGCTTTGTTCTCTTACCAACACTATTCAACTTGTACATGCATGACATTCCAACACCCATAGATAACAAACTTACCTTATCATCATATGCAGATGACATCACTCTAACATCCACCCATAACAACATCGACACCGCTACAAATAACCTATAAACATACATAAACAGTATACAAGACTAGCGTTTAGGGGGGTCGCCAGGCCAGGATAATATTGTATTCAGGGTCGCCACCATAAAAGTTTGGGAACCACTGGGTTAGGTTAAGCCGTCATATTTTCGTTAGCTTATAGTGTTCAACATCCACCCCGGCTAGTGTATATATATATATATATATATATATATATATATATATTATCACAATAATGCTAAATATAATAAAGGATAGAGCCTAGGCCGAGTTTCAAACACTGTAGAAACATGAATACGGTATGTAGTCTTGGCGGCTATCCCTACAATGCTAATTAATCAGCCAGTTGGCTTATCTGGCTGAGTTGCCAGTTTGCACTATTTATTTAATTAAAGCATATATTATGGCTTAATCAGCCAGTTGGTTTAGAAGGCTGAGTTGACAGATTGCCCTATTTATTTAATTAAAGCATATATTCAGGCTCTCCGCCAGTTGGCATAATCCGTCAGTTGGCTTAGAAGGCCTAACCAGCCATTTGGTATAATTAAATAATAATAATAACGTTTATATATACAACCAAAAGAATTAAATAAAACACCACCACATCACTCTGTTTATTTAGACGAATCATTGGATTGGCATAATCCTAGTCGGAGGTGTACGTGCATTTGTGTGCGTTTGTCCCCGTCAGCTGACTTAAACTGCTAGTTGGCATAACCCGCCAGTTGACTTAGAAGGCCTAACCAGCCATTTAATATAATTAAATAATAATAATAGTAACGTTTATATATACATCCAAAAGAATTAAATAAAACACCATCACATCACTGTTTATTTAGACAAATTAAAATATTGGATCCAATTTCACGAAATATATTGAAATAAATATACATTCCTATACAAGCGAAGGAATATATGCAATAAAAAATAATAATAGCATAAGAACTACGAACGAGGAGTATATACCGTATTTCCCGGCGTATAACGCGCACTTTTTTTCCCCCAAAATACTCCAAAAATCACCCTGCATTAAAATTAACTCGTTAAAATTGTACATGTGAAGTTAGGTAGGAGGTATATTGTTTCCTAAATTTTTATTTTCCTAAATTTTCTCTTCAAAATAATTTTCTCTTCAAAATTAGGGTGCGCGTTATACGCCGGGAAATACGGTATATAATAAAAAAATAATAATATACAAACCCGGACCTATCCAAATTGTTCATTCTAATGAAGGTCAAGCGTGCCACTCCATCTTAGACCTACAGTTTAACGTTGAGTCAGAACCACGTCTAAATTAAAATGTTAAAACACTCCGTAACACAAAATCTAATTTCAGAATAAAAAAATTTCAAACAGCCTAACCACAAAAAATATCACTCGGGAGCGGAATAAGACGTTTACCGAGAATAACAGAATCACCTTGTGAAAATAATATTTATCATGTACTACAGAAATGCTCATTCCGTCGAAGGTCAAGCTTTCCACCCCGTCCTAGACCTACAGTTTAACGGGGAATACTATTACAATAGATCTAGTTGGCCTGGTGAAGTAGTGAGTTGACTTCTTTTACTCTCCATCTCTCAGCTACACCCGGATCATCGGGGCTCTTTTTTTCTATTGCATTGAATTTTAGATCCTCCCCTTTTCCGTACCGTAACAGTTGCATTTTATCAGTTAAACTTCATATAAGAACTATCCAACATCTAAAACTTACTACATCATTACCCCTAGCCCATCCTTCATGCATTAAAAAAGTTCTACTTTATCGGCAATCTTTGTTTAGCATCCCCCTTGATTGCTCATCCCGGCGAAGGTCAAGCGTGTTACTCCACCCCAGACCTATAGTTTAACGTTTGAATTCGAACCACGTCTAAAATAAAATGTTAAAACACTCATTAACACAATAAAATCTAATTTCGGAATAAAAAAAAATTTAAACAGCCTAACCCTACAAAACATCACTCGGAATTGTCCTGAAAATGAAAGAAAGAAAAAATAAACAACAACAATCAGCCCACCTATAAAAAATATAAAAATTTATATATATATATATATATTAGGGTGTTTCATAAATGAAAACCACATTATATTTTTAATCCACATAGGTGCCCGTGTTCGTTTTACATATTTATCACTCTTGGCCAGAAATGAGACTCCTTCGACAACAATAAGGGGTCCCGAGAAATCACGCCTTACGTCAGCGAGCACAGACTCATCACTTCTTCATCATTTCCCCCTTCTGCTTCGGAAAATCCTTCTTCTTCTTGAAAACTGCTTTCAGCAGGTACTGTTTGTCTTCTTCCTTCGTTGTTAGGGCAGTATTGAATTTCTCGATGAGAGCGACCCCTCGTTCAGCCGAGTCGTTCACCATAGCCAGGACGCGGACTCTAGCTAGGCCTGCTTGGTAGTGTGGGTCGCTTTCCCAAGACGAAGCGGGATTTTCGACGAAGGCGCCGTTGATCCCGAGTGCGGTGAAGAGATCCTTCGTCCTCGAGGTAACGAAATCCGAAATCTTCTTTCCTTTGAAGGGGCCGAGGACGGTCTTCCCCTCCAGACGCTTCAACGCTTTCCTCGATGCCGGCTTGGCGAGGTTCTCTCGCATCCTTTCTTTCTCTTCCTGAGGAACCCCTTGATCGAAGAATGCCAAGCCGACCAGCGTCTCGGAGAAGTACCAGAGGTGTCGTTTCATAGCCGCTTGCGCTTGCTTGGCGACGTCGACGATCACGGCATCTTCCTGCAGTATTTCCAGGTCCAGCAAGAACTCCAGAGCCACACGTGGGGCCTGTTCTGCTCTCGTCGCACGACTCCAAGCCTTTGCGTAGGCCAGGGCGACGAACAGGCAGATTTCTGTGACTCCTTTCAGCTCCCGCCCGGTCATCCTGAACTGGTCCTGAAGGAGGTACAGCTTCAATCCGTAAATGGCTTTCGCCATCCACCGCGCATGGTGGTATGCTCCTGGCTTCCGCAGTGGCACATTGGCGACAGTCTCTTCCCCGAGAAAGAGGATAACCAGTTGAAGAAGTTCTTGGTAGTCATTCCGTGGCTGACCAGAAGCCAGAGCTTCCCTCACGACAAGGACAGTTCGGTCCTTGAGACCCTGAAGAGGTCCAGCGATGCTGCAGCTATCTGAATCAATAGCAGTGGTGATAAGAGATCGGTCGATGAAACTCCATTGCTCTTGGAATCTTTTGAAGATCCCAGTCTCGGTCCCAGAGGTGGGGCCCATCGAAGACCGGAAGACTTGGGCCAGGACGATTTCGTACATATGGTGCCTGCATGCTAGGTAAAGAAGTTGCTTCCCGAGACCCTCCTCAATCTTTACGCAGGCTCCCACGTGAATCCCGGTGTTCGATGCCGTTGTGTCGAATGATAGCCCCTTGATTCGTTCGGACAGGTCGTGTTCCCGCACAAGATCAATGCAAACGCGTGCCGTCTCCGCTCCCGTGCCAGCTGGAACTTTCGGAACTCCAAGCAGCTTCTCCTGGCTGTTCCCGGTGACCAGCACAGCAATCCGGTCCACAGATCCGTCACCTGTGATTTCAGGCAGCATTTTCCCGTCCCAGTGCAACACCAAGGGCTCCTCAGGACAGAATTCTCCCTCTTGATACGCCTCTGCTGCTTGCTTCCGAAGCGACTGGCGAGCACGATACATTGTGGAAGAGGAGATGGATACCTACCTCGTTCAAATCGTTCCCCAAGGATTGCGCGACGACGGCGTAGGACATCGCTGCATCACGATAAGAAATGTTCATCCGGTCGTTCGCGACAGCCACATCCTGAGTGATGAGGTTCCTCGACCGCTTCCTCGGAGAAGGACATGAAGCAGACGTGGAGGCTGCCAAGGAGGGATCATCTTCCGCAGATGGCAACGCCGAGGACGAGGAGCTGTCTTCAAGAGTAGCAGCTTCTGTAACCGTCTTGGCCCGCTCGAATTCCCGGTGTCGTCTCTCCTCCTGCTGTTCCTCTCGACGCCTTTTCCTACTCTCCATTTGGGCCAGCTTCATGTCTGCCGATCCCATACTGCTCTCTGTTGGGTCCTCCTGCTGACTCTTGTAGAAGAGCTTGTCTTCCTGGTTTGTCATCACAGAATGGGCATTGGAATGACCAATATCGAGGATTTCGTTCTTGAGTTCCGCCTTGAACATGTCCTCCGCAACACGACAGCTCTCCTCGGATCTGTTCCTGCTTTTCACCAACTTGTTGTAACGCTGGAGCAGAGCTTCCATTTTCCGAAGGGCGCTGTCCCGCCTCATAGTAGGGATCCTTGCTCTTTCCAGAACACCATCACAGCATCCAAACAGAGGTTCAGACATTTCTCTCGTCCTATTTTCCTGTTTTTGATGGAAGAAGCACTTTTGCAAGACTTGCAACTTCGTCGGCAGGCGACTACCCAGGATCTCCTTATTCGGGTGTCCGATGAGCCAAACCTCTTTCTTGCTTCGAGTTGCCATGTTTATCTGCAATGAGGAAATATACGAATTAGAAAAGAGTACAAATACGCAACGGTAGACACAACGAGGACAAAACTCGACAACCGACACGAAGGACAGAGAGCAGTGCACCCTTCCGTCAGGAAGCAAGGCAGTCCACTAACACTAGAACAGCTGAAATTAGAAATACCTAAGCAATCTGAAGCGTCAAATCTCGGGACCCCTAAACGTATTCTGATCTGGTTGAAACTTGTTCAGACGAGTTTTCCCGGCAAAAGGAATAGGGGTATCAATGTGGATTGAACTTCCTTCCACTTCATCCATCAACCACACTGCCGTGAAACACCCTAATATATATATATATATATATATATTATATATATATATATAATATAAAGTAAAAAACAAATTAATTTATCAAAAGAATTCACGAAAACAATTTCTCTATTTCAATTAAGCAAATTTTGCTTATTTTGAAGTCTTACACAATTTATATACGGCAAGCATAATGAACCTAAACGGTCCGAATCTGACTGATCGAGGCCTGTGGTGTAGTGGATAGCATATCTGACCGGCAATTGGAAGATCCTGGGTTCGATTCCCGGGCGGGTACCTCATTTTTCATTTGTTCGTTATTTCTCTTCCTCGTGTGCAGAACGCTCCTCTATACTTACGTCGTTTCTATACATTAATATACTGTTTGGTCATTACAGTTAAATGTACATATTCACGATTTGCGAGGGTGCCCTCTTAGGGCATTGGTTTCTGCCCTATGTAGGAGAATTACGACTTCTGACTGATCGAGGCCTGTGGTGTAGTGGATAGCATATCTGACCGGCAATTGGAAGATCCTGGGTTCGATTCCCGGGCGGGTACCTCATTTTTCATTTGTTCGTTATTTCTCTTCGTCGTGTGCAGAACGCTCCTCTATACTTACGTCGTTTCTATACATTAATATACTGTGTGGTCATTGCAGTTAAATGTACATATTCACGATTTGCGAGGGTGCCCTCTTAGGGCATTGGTTTCTGCCCTATGTAGGAGAATTACGACTTCTGACTGATCGAGGCCTGTGGTGTAGTGGATAGCATATCTGACCGGCAATTGGAAGATCCTGGGTTCGATTCCCGGGCGGGTACCTCATTTTTCATTTGTTCGTTATTTCTCTTCGTCGTGTGCAGAACGCTCCTCTATACTTACGTCGTTTCTATACATTAATATACTGTTTGGTCATTGCAGTTAAATGTACATATTCACGATTTGCGAGGGTGCCCTCTTAGGGCATTGGTTTCTGCCCTATGTAGGAGAATTACGACTTCTGACTGATCGAGGCCTGTGGTGTAGTGGATAGCATATCTGACCGGCAATTGGAAGATCCTGGGTTCGATTCCCTGGCGGGTACCTCATTTTTCATTTGTTCGTTATTTCTCTTCCTTGTGTGCAGAACGCTCCTCTATACTTACGTCGTTTCTATACATATATATATATATATATATATACACACATATATATATATATATATATATATATATATATATATTTATATATGTGTGTATATATATATGTGTGTGTGTGTATATTATATATATATTATATATATATATATATACACATTTTTATTACCTAAAACTGCGTCACCCTACACTCAACCATTTTAAACCTTGCCGTATAAAAATCAACGCGAAAAGGAAACAAACAACTCTCGAATTCCGACTCTAATTTTGACTCCACATTATTACGGCTTCGACAAGACGACTTAGATAAGCGGTTTGGAAGTCTACAATCCAACGAGAAGAGGAAAAAAATTTTGACCGCGAAAATTACGAAAATGCTCGCTATGAGAAGAAATTTTGAAAATGAAGGGCACCATCTTGAAAAACAGTTACAATGATTTGATAAGGAATGAGAATCGAAATTTGCTTGCAAATGAGATAACACAATGCATCTTGCTATCTAAATAATCGAACCAGAATATTTATTAATGCTATAATACGGGTAGCAACAATTTTGACCGAACTATAAGGCAACGTGGGAAAGCCCTTATATTTATATAAAGGAACACCGCCTGCCACCAAAATAGTAATTAAGACCTTTTAACCTTTCTTATGTTGCCTTTTTATACTATTTTCTTTCTTTATTTCATTTCACTTTATCCTTCATCATTCTCTTTACTCTCGCTTCGCTGTACTTTATAAATACGTGTATATCTCAAACATTCGCGAATTGCACCAATTATGTCTCTGCTAATCATAGTTTTTCTTGTCTTTCTACAACAACACAAATTTAATTACGGGGCTATAAAGCCCTCCCATTCTGAACTTTTCTCATATATATATATATATATATATATATATATATATATATATATATACATGTTTATTTCTTTATTGGCGTTCTCTGACTTCCAAGATTCGAGATAAGGTACGCATTTTAAATTATACTACGCAGCGTCCGGTCAATCTTATTTCACTTCGCTCGAGATCGTGTTTATTGAAACTACATGACACGTCTTTTTTTTAATTTATCTACTTTATAGCTCAAATTTTACAGAGCGATAGAATAGATAATTAATTATCTTCCACCTTTACATTTCAAGGCACCATAAACCATAGTTAGCGTTTCTCTCAAGCATACGCGATTTGTTCCGAATATATCTTCCAATATCACGAAAACCATTCCTTTCCCGACAAACGAGGTTGCACAGGCGAGCTGCTACTATCACGGTAAATGGGTAGTAGGTCTTAACGAACTTGTACACAGAGCATTTTTCATTTATACACATGCCATAAAAACTTTGAAACTAGGAGGTTCGTCAGCCAATTCATAGGTAATTAGCTTAAAATATCTTCCAGGCTCTATCGAAATATTTTTGAGAGCGGAAAAATACGTTTTACCGAGAGCGACGTAGACATCTTGTGAAAATAATATGTATCATATACTACAGAGATTACTAATTAGTGCAAAAAGCACACACACACACACACACACACACACACACACACACACACACCAATTATATAAACAGAAGCAACTCCCGCCAACGTTTAAAAGGAAGAACAGTTTACACGGTGCGTGCCATCACCGGCTCTCGATCCCTGGTGGAGAGCAACTCGCTCATCCATCAAACCATGTCTAGAGATGTGCCCCTATCATATTAAATCTTACTGTTGAAGCCGAATTCCGAATATATCTTTCATTGGCATTAAAACCCTTCATTTTCTGGTATTCGAAGATATAAAGGGGGGTTTAATACCCCAGGTTTGGGGGGTTAGACCTTCACGGGGGCAAATAACACGATGCCTCGCTCTGCTTCTCCTTGCATTCGTTCTTTGATTTTAAATCACAATAAACAATATAAATATTCTATGAGATTAATATTTATTTTTCACCCTATTAGGAACAATATAAACGGAAGAAACGATCTGCCTTATAAATCTAAAAAATAACTTCTTAACAATCCACGCTTTCAATTAAAATATACATCTATGACACACACACACACACACACACACTTTTTCACATGTTCAGACTCTATTGTTTAAGGTTCAAATTTGATTGTCAAAAACATATTTTTATCCCATTCGTCGGTCTGCTTAAAAGACGCTCAGCTGATATAACTAGTTGACGTTTACAACCAAAAACTAAATAAAACCTCGTTACGTCATTCTGATATTTAGTCGATTGTACACTGTTTTACTCAATTAATAAATCACATCGCCAGAAACATAGGCACATAAGCATCTTATATTTTATCAGCGCTGAAATCGAGATTTGATTTAGCTGCTAGTCAGGCTTCTCTATTTAACATTTTCTTTACGAACTACCCGTCTCTGAAGCTATCAATTAATGGGTAGCTAATAAAATTAATTTTTAATAATTTCATGGGTGCATAATTTTCATTCATTCATTTTTATTGAAGAAATGTATTTAATGCGTCTTACGGTTAAAAGTCTGTTGTAACAATCAGATTTTGTGGTTGAAAGATATCAAAGGGCTACAATAACTAATAAACTTCTTTCGCTGGAATTTTACTGTTTCGGACGTAGATATCATAAAGCTTCACATGCTCAATCGGGCGTTCATTCATTGATTAGAGCCCACACAGATTTTCCAGATTGCGTGGATTAATTCGGCTATTTGTACATTGGTACAAGCTTAGTTACCAGAAGGCGCTATGCAGTGATACAGTTCTTTTATTTGATCATTTTGAGAAGATTAATTCGAATTATTGCAAACCGCTAAAATATTTTCCACAGTATTGGCTAGAAGGTAGTGTGTGTGTGTATATATATATATATATATATATATAAATGCACCGAGATAAGCCACAAGATTAGGTACCATACTGAGCTTTATTATTTTATTATATTATTATTTTTTTATTATATGTATACTCCTCGTTCGTAGTTCTTATGCTATTATTATTTTTTATTGCATATATTCCCTCGCTTGTATAGGAATGCATATTTATTTTCAATATATTTCGCGAAATTGGATCCAATAATTTGTCTAAATAAACAGTGATGTGATGGTGTTTTATTTAATTCTTTTGGATGTATATATAAACATTATTATTATTATTATTTAATTATATTAAATGGCTGGTTAGGCCTTCTAAGTCAACTGGCGGGTTATGCCAACTAGCGGTTTAAGTCAGCTGACGGGGACAAACGCACACAAATGCACGTACACCTCCGACTAGGATTATGCCAATCTAATAATTCGTCTAAATAAACAGAGTGATGTGGTGGTGTTTTATTTAATTTTTTGGTTGTATATATATAAACGTTATTATTATTATTATTTAATTATAACAAATGGCTGGTTAGGCCTTCTAAGCCAATTGAAGGATTATGCCAACTGGCGGAGAGCCTGAATATATGCTTTAATTAAATAAATAGGGCAATCTGTCAACTCAGCCTTCTAAGCCAACTGGCAGATTAAGCCAGAATATATGCTTTAATTAAATAAATAGCGCAAACTGGCAACTCAGCCTTCTAAGCCAACTGGCTGATTAAGCCAGAATATATGCTTTAATTAAATAAATAGCACAATCTGGCAACTCAGCCAGATAAGCCAACTGGCTGATTAGGAACATATTAAGGCAACGGCCGCTCGGCTGAAGTCTTAATATGAGCTTGGCTCCTGCCAGGCGAACACCTCTCCTCTTCCTTTCTCTCTTCCTCTTGGGGGATAACTCCGCTTCCAAGTTGCATAACCCCTTGTTGCTATTGCAACATTCCCCCTTTGTTGCATAACATCTTGCAACATTTCCCCTTTGGTGCATGGCGTCTTGCAACATTCCCCCTTGTTGCGTAACCCCTTTGCAGCATCCCCCTCCCCTTTGTTGCATACCCCCTTTGCAACATTGATCGACATTTGCAATTGCATTGCACGCGTCCATTTTGTGGCCACCCTACTAAGGAAATTAAATTATTAGCTTTCAGTCCGAGTCAATCATCAAAAAATACCAGTCATATTACACATGCACAATATCATACAGGGTATATTATAGGCACTATTCGAGTTGTATAACGCAACATGATACGTGCTATCACAAATTTGTCATCATAGTCTCTATGTTTGTATTTTCTAGATGCGGTAGTAAATGAACATAAAACTATTTGAAATAACGTTTTTAGAATACCTTGTAAAACCGGAAATCCCGAGATTTGCTGCACTTGTCCCGGGATTTAAGGTTATCATTTTTCGCACGGGATCCCGGTTGAGAAACACTAGTTATGAGATGCAGTATTGTGTCAAAGACCTTAGCTAGATCAAGTAGAATAATTATTGAAGTTTTTTGTTGTTGGGATTGCTATAAAGTTACTCTAGTATTGTGGTTATCGCGTCACTAGTCGTGTTTTATTAGAAAGCCAAACCGTTGTTTGTGTACGATTTTGTATTTCAATATGAATTTTATTATTTGACTGTAGTTCAGGGTGTTCCAGAAAGACCTGGCCAACTTCAGTTGTTAATATATTTAGAAACCACAAATGATACAACGGTACCGTTTGGTTTATATGATACAGAAACTCATAAAGTTTTGTGCACATCATCAATACACTTCAATGTGCGCTCCGTTTGTTGCGCGCAGGACATGAAGGGGTTATACGAGTTCTTACGATGTTCGGCTCAGCATGTTGGCGTCCATCAGTGCGCATGCAGCTGTGATCCGAGCATGAAGATCCTGCAGGTTTGCCACCTTGGTCTTGTAGACCACATCTTTGACAAACCCCCACAGAAAAAATCAAGGGGGGTTATGTCTGGTGATCGTGGAGGCCAGGCGGTTGGTCTCTCTCGGCCAATCCAGCGACCTGGAAATTTGTCATTCAGGACGGCTCGAACGAATAAGGCCCACTGAAGGGGAGCTCCGTCTTGTTGAAAAATTATATCAGGTTGCAGGTCTGCAATCTGTGGGAATGTGAATCCTTCCAACATTAAGTAAATTGTTGTGGTCACTGTATCCTCCGCAAAGAAAAACGGACCCACCAAGCAGTCATGGACAAGGCCACACCACATAGTGACCTTTGGACTGTCGCGTGTGTGTTCAATGACCACGTGGGAGTTTTCAGAGCCCCAGATCCTCACATTGTGGCGGTTGACCTTCCCCGATACATGAAAACAAGCTTCATCTGTGAAGATGACCTTTTTTCAGGTAATCTTCGTCATCCTCTACGCGGCTGAGCATTTCCACTGCAAACGCCTTGCATTTGGGTCCGTCATCTGGTTTGAGTTCCTGCAGCATCTGCACCTTATAGGCATAAAGCTTCAGACTTTTATGCAAAATCCTGTGCACATTGGTGGTTGGTAGTGCCAATTCTCTGGATGCGCGTCGGATTGATTTTCTGGGACTTTGTTGAAATGATTCATGCACTGGTTCAACGTCTGCTGCACTTGTGCTTGGTCGACCGGTACTCTTCTGTTTGAGGACACTTCCAGTCCCCTTAAACCTTTTGTACCACTCTGATACTAGTCTGCGATGGCGGATTCCTTCCATACCTTGTAAGGAAATTACGCTGAACTTGGGTGTCGGATCTCGTCTCGGTGAACCATTTGACGCACAGAGCTTTCTCCTGTGGAGTCGCCATTTTCTTTTACATTAAACCAACAGACCTGAAAATAGAAAAAACTTTATGAGTTTCTGTATCATATAAAACAAACGGTATCGTTTTATTATTTGTGGTTCTAAATTTATTAACAACCAAAGTTGTCCAAGTCTTTGTGGAACACCCTGTATATTACTCTCTCGTATAGTTTACCGGCGCTTGGGAGGATGGAAATAGGTCTGTAGTTTGAGGGGGAAGTTTTACAGTATCTCCTGATTTATAGACAAGGCATATTCTGGGATTGTTTACGCAGTCAAGGAAGACACCATTTTGAATGGATAGGCTTATGAGCTTTGAAAGCGTGGGTGCAATTAAGTCTGCACACTCTTTGTAAATTTTGTTTGGGATTGTGTTTAGGGTAGAACTTTTGTTTTTTAATTGTTTTCTTGGTTATTATTAGATCGTGTGTCGTTGTCGGGAATAGGAAGAAAGTGTGGTGACGAGGGACCAAGGTACGTATCGAAACACTGCACCGTGGGTGGGATAATCTAAGCAAGGTTGGCTCCCACTTCGGTGAAATAATAGCTGAAAGTATTTAAAATATTTATTTTGTCCGTTATGGGTTCACTATTTACTAATAGCTTTACGGGGTAAAGGGTTTTGTTAGTTTTTATTAATCGCTTTGTTAATAAGGTTCCAGTATTGTTTCGGATCGCCCTTGTATTCTTCGAATTTATGTTTACAATAATTAGCTTTAGTTTTGTGCATTAACGAATTAAGTCTGTTTCTTTAGTGAGTGTAGACTCGCTTTGAGAACAGAATTTCCTTCTCTTTTATATAATTTATGATTTTCTTTAATAGATATCTTTAGACTGGGGGTCAACCAGAGATTATTGATTTGAACCATAGGAATAGTTTTGTCAATGATGGGCAGGATTCATTAAAAGTATACCATGCCATGACACTTTTCAAATTTGGTGTTTATATCTGTAGGCGGTTGTCAATGAAGTCGAAATCTGTTTCGCCTAATTTTGTTTTGAATTTATTAAGCTGATTATGCCTTGTTTTTCTAAATTCAATATTTGTGTATTTTAGGGTGTTTGCAGTTGTTTTGAGTGTAACGTAATTTGGGAGGTGGTCAGTTATACCTGCAAGAAGTATCCCTGTGTTATGTACGCACTGTGGGTCTATATCTGACCATACGTATGTGTTCGATAACAGGAGATTTGGTAAGGTCAGTATGTAGGCGTGTTGGACTTGTTACATAGGTCTTACAGTATATCCTTGGCTGATCATGGAGTTCCATAATGATTTGGCAATGCAGTCTGTCCCTATTTTCTTTAAGTATATATTAAAGTCCACGAGGATGAAGGAGGGCGAGCTCTTGGGGACCACCGTTAGGTGGTCTGTACATTGACAATATGTTGAGAGAGGTTCTGTCAAGCGTAAGATTTACCGCATATGTTTCAATGTAGGGTTAAATTTTTGTGCATTTTATGGTATTTTTTATATAAATAGGAATGCCGCCGGCTCTTCTTTCTGTGCGAAAAATGTAAAAAAATATATAGCCCTCTCAAGGATAAGTAGATATAATAGATGTAGATGTTTACAGGGGTTTTGTATGAAAGTTCCATGAATCTAGTAGTATACTCGCAAAAATCCTGAGTGCAATGCAATTGCATGCAACATTGCATCTTGCAACATTACAATATCGTATGCAATATGATGATAGACTGTTTTAAACCACCCTACCCCCAACCCTCCAAGGGGGTGGGATATGCAACAATAACTGCCCCCGCCAATATATATATGTGGGTGTGAGTTCCAAGGGTATAAGGTAACCTAACCTGGCTACTCAGGCCCACAAAAATATATATATGAAATGTATGTATGTGGATGTGTATGCATGTACGTTTGTCAGTAACAGTATAAATGAAGACTTTTAGGAACCTCTCCCATCAACAGCACGAAGCCGAGATGGGGGCTACACCAATCGTCTAAGTATAGACTTTAAGACGTTCCATCAGTGACACAGTATTGGTCTAAGTATAGACATTAGGAGCCCACCCATTAGCAGCACGAGGCCGAGATGGGGCTACACCAATCGTCTAAGTATAGACATTGAGACCTCTCAGCAGTAACACAGTATTACATAGCTGACTTACCTACGGTTTTTACTTACCAACCAGATTTCACTTACCAACACCTGATAGACAAATATGGTCTCAAAAAACGACACACAATAGAAAAAGCTATTAATATTAATCTCCTCATTAACGTATTAAAATACGTTTATGAGGTCATAATAGACCAGCAAGGTCTCACAAAGAGACAGAATTTCTCGTGACAGAATGCCGTCACGAGGCCATGTTGTAATGTATTGGTGGCTATGCGTTTTTAAACAAAAACTGAAATATGGTAAACCAAATTTAAAGCAAAAACAATTTTTTGTCTTAATATACAAATATATCTTTAGATCTTATTATAAAAAAAATTCATTTAATTTTATAATAAAACTAGATTTTATTTTTAGGGTAACTTATTTATTTTTCTCCTTTTGCCCACATTAAAGATTCTATCATACTACCAATTATTTGAAACAAGTTTTGTATTAATATATAAAAATATTATTTCTAAGCATGTTATAAAAAATATTAATTTAATTGTTAAACCAGATAATAGTTTTAGAGGTAACTTATTTACTTTTTACCTTTCACCACGCATTAACGAAGAATCATCTAAAGCAAGTTTTTGTCTCAATATACAAATTTATATTTAAATTATATTATAAAAAATATTAATTTAATTGTTAAAATAGATTTTAGTTTAGGGTTAACTTATTCATTATTAATACTGTATTTGTAATATGGAGTATGGGCGGTCAATAAACTTTTACATTTTCGCATAAAAGTGATTCTTCCTTATATATAACGTTTATATATATGCGCTACATTTCCATTAACATTTTCTTATATGGTGTAAAGGAGAAATAAAACAACTGCAGCGTTCTGTCTATTTAATATATATATAGAAATAAAATATATGTATATACATTAAGTGCAAAACAGTCGTAACACACACATAATTTATTATATATATATATATATGTTATACACGGATTGGAAAGTACCAAAAGACCTTATACCCCAAGACCTTTCATACGCAAGCCTCCTCCATGACCCTGGGAACTTTCTCTTCCACGTCTGGTCCGTGGACCCAACAATCCAACGAAAGTCGGAATTACACGCTCAAACCCAGACGCTCCAAATAAGGACTGGCGCGTCTATCCTTCACTCAAGCGTTCTCTTGGGAAATTTCGTGTCACAGGATACTCCGCTCCAACCCGCTTTGGCCCTGGGAGCCTCTTCGTTTGCCTCAGACGTTTGGGTTGGACTTCTGATGTAAGAGAAAGGAGGACTCCGCCGTATAAAAGAAGGAATCCGAGGCGGGGACGCCAGAATCTAACTTAGGCTTTGCTTCTTCAGTAATAGAGAAAGGCTGAGTTGCGTCTAAATCGGTTCTCCGAGTAGGGACCAGAGGATTTTTGCTCATTAAAGACTAAACTTTTGAGAGACGAGTTACTGAGTAGAGAATAATATGGGCCAATAGAGTCTTAACTACAGATAGGAAGAAGTGGTGGACTCAGGCAATATTTATCATATACTTCAATTATTTTTATATTTAACACTTATCTATTATACCGTTGAACGTTGTTGATTTACATTTACGAATTTTGATTGATCTTTGTAACGAACTAAATTGTGTCCACTAAATTCTAATTAAAATTCATTGCAACCGTTGATTTCATTATCAATTACTCACTTAAATCACACGGGTCAAAAGCACGGATACCAAAACTCACGCAGTATTCCGTAATTGTGGAACTCAATTATTTGGGCCACCAGTAGTACGAAGCAAATAATCTCTCGCCTACCAACCTGACATCGCCGAAATAGGTAAGAAAACGAGGAGGGTATTATAACACATATATATATATACAGTATATATGTATATATATATATATATATATATATATATATACTGTGTATATATATATCAAACCTAAAAATATCACAACAGTAGAGAAGTGCATATACATTAGACGCAAAAACAGGAATAATACACAGTGGAGTTTTTTAACATACACACACACAAATATATATATATGTATATATATATATGTATATATATATGCGCCTCGGTGGTGTAGTGGTTAGCGTCGCTGACTACGAGAGACCCGGTGACTGCAGCCGGCGCGCAGCAAAACCCAGCTGTTCATCTTTCCACACAAAAAAGAAAGTGGTTGGTAGATAAATGGGTACCCTGAGTGGCCTAGTGGTTAAGACACTGGGCTAAAGGTGGGGCGTGGTTCGGATTCCACGTTAGACTGTAGGTCTAAGGTGGAGCGAAAAGCTTGACCTTCGTCAGAATGAACAATTCGGGCGGAAGCTAACCAAAGGTTATATGAAAATTAGGACCAACACAACCGCAAACATTTTAGTTTATTTTTGTACTTCGAACGTTTCGACAAATCTTTTGTTATCATCAGTGAATTATAAACCTTAAAACCTTAAAACAAAATAACAATAAATAATTAAAATTACATCAATACAAAAAGAGAATTAAAATCATTAAAATTAAATTAAATTAAAATTACCTCAACTGGTAAATACACAATAATTCCGTCAACCTCCATATTCGGCAAACATAAATAAATAATCCGCTAACTTGACAATACAGAACACAAAGAGTTTCACGGGGGTGTCGTGTGCCGTAGTTTTAAAAATGTTTGTTCGCTTACCACATTTGCGCCATTCATGAAAGTCGACGTTCAGGCACTCGTCACAGATAGTCTGGCTTACAAGTAAATGTGGGATAACCTCTTTGATTTCTGCGTCCGTATATGTCTCTATATCGTAGTATACAGTTATACAAGGTTTATTTTTAGGCTTGGCGTCTTTAATATGACATACATGCTTTATACCATGTGCCTTATATTTCTCATAACATGTAGTACAACAAATTGCGGATGGGGAGATACTTTGTCCCTGACAGCCCTAAAATAAGTAGAGATCTTATACGTTCTCTCACACTGCTTTTAAAAACATACACAGTCCTATGACGATCATCCAATCCAAATACAACTGTACAAGCATTCATTTCCTGCTCTACCCTTCTCAACTCTTCAGGCCCCATATCACAGTCAAACTCGAGCTTGCAGTCTGCGGTTAGTTTAGGGGCACGCTGCACAACCGACGGCAACCAAATTTTTTTAACGGCCGTATTTAGTACAGTAAACATATGAGCCAAGATTATTGCTATAAAGCCGCAACCGCGATAGAGGTTTGTGTGGTTTCTGAATATTTGACAACTGCCAAAGTTAAGCGTATAAGGCGTGGCCGTATGTCCCGCAACACGGATAACGTAGTATATATCTATTGTGAATTGCCCATATTAAATACGTACTCTACATCTACGGCAGCCAGACGTCTGGAGGGTATCTCTATCATCTGACCCAAACCCGAGGGACAGCCTGGTTCTGGCTTCACGGCCCTCACTGCTCTGAAGGGCAAACTCTACAATACGCTCAACTACACGCCGCAGTCCGTGATCAACGCCGCTGGTATATATGGCTCGCGGGCTGACCCTGACAACGTCAGGGCTGGGATGAGAGGGGGGACGATGCGCACCAGTTCGAATGTTATGCTAATGTCTACAGAATGAGAGGCATCTGTGGAGGGCACGGGTGGTACTGAATAGGAATAAGGGAGCACAGTTTTATTTGTAGAAGGAGCTACTGTAGGGGTTGTGTCGTAAGACGTAGAGGGCTGGGGCTCTATTACATTTTCAGAACTTACTGAAGGTCGAACAACCGACGCGCTCGGGGCGCGCTTTACACGCTTTACGCCTGACGTGGAGGGCGTTTCAACAATATGGCTATCGTCATGCATCCGCTTTCTCCTCGAATTGTCGAGTGGGGGTGCTGCAGTTGTTGTTGCATAGGGTTCCGGAACGCTAGCGGGGGTGATGGTGCAGTCTGTAGCCTCAACACTGTCATCACTATCATCAGCCTCATCTGCAATCTATGATGGGGACATGTTGTTATCAAAGTACCTCATCCTCGTCATCATTCATGTTCTGGGGAAGAAGAAAAACAAGAGTGTAGAATATAAGGAGCATCACTTAAAATTTTATTATATTTTGTAAATGTTCCACTTAAGAGTGTGTCGTGTTACAGATGGATTCTGTAGAAAAATTCAGGTTCACGAGCACTTCTACTTGCATTATATCTGGCCCTACAGGCTGTGGCAAAACCATGTTTATGCTTAAAATCATTAAAGATAAGGGGGAACTGTTCTCAAATTTTGTGCATAAAGTCATATGGTGTTATTCGACATACCAGCCAGTATTCAACGAGTAACAAGATGATATTTTTTTTCTCCAAAGGTGTTTATGATGTTAGCTCGGTAAAGGGTAACGAGCAGACATTCATTGTAATTGACGATCTCATGATAGAAATGGATAGAACGTTTGCCGAGACATTTACGGTGTTCTCCCACCATCTAAACATAAGAGGATTTTTCATCAATCAGGATCTATTTTTCAGAAATAGATACATGCATGATGTATCGCTAAATGCACAATATCTAGTCTTATTCGCGCAACGTAGAGATGTGCCACAAATTGGAGTATTAGCCAATCAAATGTTCCCGAATCAGCGTAAGGAGTTTTTCAAAGTTTATAAAGAAGCTACAAGCCAACGTTACGGATATTTGGTTTGTGACCTTCACCGCGAAACACTTTTAGGGTGCTTCTAAGAACAAATATATTCCCAAACGAGGCTGAAACGGTGTATATCCCAGAATGACAAATCGGTTAAAGAAATATTGTGAATTAACATAAATCTATCACCGGTTGCCACGGACTCTCCAACATCTGTTTTTTAAAATATTGACTCCGACTTTTTAAAATGCATCTGCGAATCTGTCTTAAAGTTATAAAATGTAATGTACCAATGAAGCCCTCTCAGAAGTCTGGCTTACTTCGTTACAAGAATATAATACACGCACTCGCTCGTAAAAGACAAACTGTGGGAAAGCAAAAAGAATTATTGTACAAAGAAGGAGTTAATTCCTCCCCATGTTATTTTCAGTTTTGGGGCCTTTACTGTCTAGTTTAAAATAATGAAGAAAGTAGTCGTGATTCCACACGAGGTGTACGCTTCACTACAAAACACAAAGACCCCAGAGGTTCTAGAACACTGTAAAAGCAGGTTTAAAAGAATGGAAAGCGAATTGAAAGACCGATTAAACACCGTAAATTCTTCTGAAGAGAAAAGAATCTTATACCAAGAATCTCTGCAGAAATTTCTTTATGAGTAAGAAAATTATAAGAAATCGGTGGAGTTCCCGCAGTTATCAAACATGGGAGCGATACTGATCATGGCGAGCCTGAACAAGTACAGAACAACGGGGCGAATTCGCAACATCTCGAGCATTTATTAAAAAATAGTCCCCCCCTCCATTCAGGAATAAAGGACTAAGTCTTTATAATCTATTGAGCGAGGATCCCATTATACACTGGTCCGATACAGGCGAGATTGCTGTTGAAGGGTCAAAGGTACAGGGTTCAAACATCATTTATATCGTACATGATTTGGGAAGACCCTCACCAGCAGGATGGGAGCATAGTAAAGCTAGACTACAACAATTCAACATCCCAAAAACACTAATAGGTAATCTGAACAGGTTAAAAGACTTTGAACAAGTAACGTATGTACCACAGTTGAACACGCATTCACCCACGGCGGTAACATCCCTGAAGAGGAAGGATAAGAGACCAAGCAGTAACGCACAACCGTGCCCGCGCTCCTCTAAAATACGCAAATTGCTAACATATTAAGAAACGTTATGATATTTCTAATCCAGCCTCTTACGGGGATGTTAATAAGCTGTACAGAGGCGTTTATAATGAGGGGATAGGGAAAAAAGATGTTGAGAAGTTTTTGCGTGAGCAGGATGCTTATACACTTAATAAACCGGTGAGAAGAAGGTTTAAAACTGCGAAGACATTAGCAGCATCGGTTGATTCTCTTTGGCAGGCGGATTTAACAGACATGCAGAGATATTCAGTGTTTAATAAAGGCTACCATTACATCCTGTTTATAATAGATGTATTCTCTAGATACTTTTGATTAATCCCGCTGAAAAATAAGTCGCCTGAAACAATTGCTAAAGCCGCCAAAGCTTTGATGCTGAAGGAAAATAGGATTCCTGGCTATTTATATACGGATATGGGTAAAGGATTTATAGGTCGAGCTCCTCAGAACATGTTGGCAGACTTCAATATCAATTATTACACAAGCAATTCTATACATAAGGCATCTTTAGCCGAAAGAGTTCAGCGTACCAGAAAGGAACGCATGCATCGCTATTTCACACATTAAAACACATGCAGATATATAGACATTCTGCAATCGCTGGCTTCATCATACAACCGTTCACACCATCGAGCGATTGGTACAACACCTAACGAAATTTTAAAAAGAAGTACGCATACAGAGCGTAAGGTGAGAAAAGATATTCGTAGAATACCACCACGCCCTGTGTATTTCAAAATCAATAATTATGTAAGGCTGTTGCGTTCGGGGAATAAATTCGCGAAGGGATTTGAGCAAGGTTGGACTCGTGAGATTTTTAAAGTTAGATCTATGAGGCCTAAAGACGAGGTGATGTATTACGTTGAAGATTTGAATGGGGAAGAAATTTGATGTGGCTTTTACAGTGAGGAGATGCAGAAAGTGACATTTAATTTAGGAAAAAAAGTGTCTAAAATTGAAAAAGTTTTAGGAAGGAAAGATACAAGAAAGAGAAAAATGTACCTGGTAAAATGGCTAGGGTACCCAGAAAGCTTCAATACCTATATAAAAACCGATGCAATAATGAAGCTTAAATAGTATAAAACATGGCGCCAAACCACATCTATGCCACACTCCCGTCCTCTTCTTCTCTGTCTGTACATCCTAACAATACCCTGGCCAAGTTTATAACAGAACTGTATGGGCCCATTGAATCGTGTCGTGAATTATGAGGTTGGAATATGCAAATTTCAACTGGACACCAAGTTTTTAAGTACTGACAAGAAAGAGCCCGTTTTTATGAGTTGTGAAAAGGCCGGAGTGTGAAAAGACCGGAGTAACTCGGAACGATACCATGCGTTCCGCACGGAGTGTGGAGGCTCAGTACTACACTACAGAAGTAACACTAGGACCGGGTTATTATGACACCCGAGGATATTATGAGAAACTTAAATGGAAGTCTGAAAAGTTCAAATCTTGTGTCTGATTTAGTATACGAAATCGTAAAAAAAGATTCCCCGTACTTTGACTCTAAAATTGAAGGCAAACAGAAATATTAAAGACAGAGCACTTCAAAATTATAACCGAGGGCAGATATGGACTGGCCTTCCAATGAGATACTTTTCACGAGTCACAAAATGACTTGTGCAGTTTATTGTATCAACTAAAATTGGAGAAATTGAACGATGGAGACCCTACGCCGGACATGTGCTATATTTACAGCAATATCGTGGAACATCAGTTTGTTGGGGATACCCAGGCGCGGCTGCTGCGTATCGCCAACATTCCCAATCATAGAGGAAAGAGCTTGATCATTACATACGACAAGCCTCATTATGTCAAAGTCGCAACTAACCTACCAACCAGTATCTTAATATATAAAAGAACGACTGAGGGGAAAAGGTTTCCACTCGGTGACGGGAGCTTAACAGTGAAGCTTCACTTCCGTCGTACTTCGATAGAATGACCCAAAGCCAGTTCTAAGTGTAGTGAGGGGTGAGATACCATAGCGGAAGCGGGATTGGGTCCATTTTTTGACTATACAGCGTACGGCTGTCCCCTTGCTGAAGAGTGGTGCCAGATATCTCGGCAGGAAAGCCTTACAATCAGGTCTTAATACGGTAGAAGACATAATAGCCGGTGCTAAGCCTAAATAAGCTCTAAAAAAGCATTTAAGGCGTACACGGGACGAAATTGTCAAAGATGCAAAGAGAAAAATGCGTGGTGGCGGAAATAAAAACAGGATGAAGAAGACGGGGTTACCAACTCGTAGCGTTAAACGTAAAAGGACATAAAAAAGAAGTGTCCGAAGCGCATGAAACATATGGTTGACTACTTTTTTAACTGATATAAACTAAGGACGTTGCTCTCATGAATCATAGACTGATTGTTACTTGTCGAGAGAGGTGTCACTATTTCTGACGCGCCATGGCACGTTTCATCCATCCGTATAGTTCACAATGTTGAAAATCGGAGCTGACCCTCTTTGACATGCCCCCGACACAAATATCTATAGAGCATAGCGACTTTATTACAGTTAATCCGCTAAACACTATTAGCTCGCCGAGTGCTCCTGTAGAATTCGTGATTCCGAGCTCAGACCCCTACTTTTTGACCCAAGCTTTGTGCACATGTACGCTAAACTACGAATAGCACATTCAGATGGAACAGATTGCGAAAACGACTACGTCGTATACCCAGAGACCAAATTTTTCCACTCCATAGTCAGCTAGTGTGACGTGTATTTAAATTTAGTCAACATCTTGGCAGGGTCTGACTACTACCCCCTACGATCCTATCTGGAAAATGTGCTCAACTTTTCAAAAGAAGCGAAGGATACCTTTTTAACTGCAGAAGGTTATTATCAGGCTAGAGATGAAAGTAGTAAAAAGAACAAATTTAAAAATTCTAAAAAGAAGATATATGACTGCTATGGACACCTCCACACAGATTTTACGTTCCAGGAGAGCCCTGAGATTTGGTTAAATCTGGGTGCTGACGAAGAAGAGGGTGCGAAGCCTGTAGTGATTCATGTTATGGAGACATATCTTTGCGTACGCCGTGTGAAATTAAGCTCTGCTAAGCAGAGGTAAATGGAGAAAAATTTACTACATACCACAGTGAAATATCCACTTAATAGAGTCCAGCTTAAGATGTTTACAGTTCCTTCAGGTTTAACATCCAAGCAAATAGAAAATGTTGTTCTAGGGGCTCTTCCTAAAAGGATATTAATTGGAATACAGAAGCACGCTTCTGTGAATAAGAAATTCAAAAAGTTCGCATTTAAATTCGAAAATTTCGGCCTTAAAAATGTAACTCTGCATGTCAGTGGGGTAACTTTAGGTTGACCACTGCAAACGCGATCTACAGATGACGACTTTTCACTTTGCTCGAGAGCTGACAGCAATCTTGCGCATAGTGTCGGTACTTGCGACGGATTAGAAACCTGTGTAACGCAGAATGAATTCGTCCATAGTTCGAACCTGTACCCGTTTGACCTCTCTCCCGATTTCTGTGGGAGCATAACCACACACTAAGTCCCCAGCAGAGCGGACATATCTCAGTCAGATTAGAGTTTGACAAGCCTCTAGTCGTGCCTATTAGCGTGGTAGTTTACCTCCAGTCGCAAGTTCTAATCGAAGTGGACAGGTTTAGAGGTGTAGTGACGGACTTTTAAAAATGGACACAGTTACACTCCAGAGAGTGATGAACAGTGACCGATTCACACGCACCAAAATTATTGGCGTGTTTGCGAAGAATGAAACGTTGAAATTTCCAATCACGAGAGACTGCGGCACGCTATCCACTGGATAGCCATTTATTTTAAAAATAGGGAATGAATGTACTGCTTTAATTCACTGGGCGGACATCCACGGAATGATGCTATTATTGTAAAATTTCTCCAAAAGTTGCACACTCCACAAATAGTGTGGAATCCTTACCGTTTCCAGAGTTTGCACAGCACTATCTGTGGCCAATACTTCTTGTGATTTCTCATGCATAGGACTCGTCGAAGGAGATTTACAGAATTTCTGCAATTATTCGACTTGTGTGATCATGCGAGCAACGATGTGGAAGTATGCAGACAGATAAAAAAAAACAGTTCCCTTTTGTGGTCACCCGATGTAATGTGTGAAGTTTTATGTGTATATATAATTGTAACGAGAAATATCTCCAGCAATTAATTATTTTAAACTGTACCAAATATGCATATTTCGAAAAAGCTAACTCTATCTACGTTATCGAACCCATTCATAATTTTATAATCCTGGATTAGATCACCCCTTAGCCTCCTAGTGTCGAGTGTAGTCAAATGTAACTCTTTAAGCCTATCGTCCTACGACTTAGCAGTATAGCTTTCAGTATTATATCGCATAAATTTAAAAAAATCTATCTCCTAATACTACTTTGTAACGCTTAAGGACTGGAATTATGTTCTGTAACTTATTTAAAATGTAATGGCTGTTAAATCTGTAATTAATTACAATTGGTTATATATATTGTGTGTATATATACTGTATATAATGTTACAATGTTATAATGTGCAGACCAACAAACACCCTACGATCCAGTCATGGTTGGTCTATCGAACTGTGTTTCCTACCTGTTTCCTACTGTGTTTCCTACCTCACAACCACGCTTCTATCCAATTTATTACTACACGCCTGATTCGATGAGCTTTATTTTTTTGAATGAGTCTTTCGTTTTAATGTTATAATATACTGTAAAATGAGGGGTCACGCGTCTTAAAGTACCTAAGCGCCACCACAGGCGAAAACGTGTTTTTGATGGATATCACTATTTTCACCCTTCCTTTATCGCGTGGTTTGGGTTATAATGACCTTACGACACTAGAAGTATGGTTGAAAACCTTATGAAGCGAACTACTTTTTTCACCTCTATCGCCAGCCAAAAGTTCACCCAAAGTTCGGCATAATAAGAAAATAAAAAATTTAAAAAATATATATATAAAATATAAAATATGAAAATCTATTCCAAAAAATCATCAACATCTTCATTAGCATACTTAGAACTCTAATTTAGCCAAAAATGAGCGTTCTAACTCAATCAATAACAGAGATACTATTACCACAATATTGCTGAACTTTGGAGGCGATTTCTGACGAATTTTGTTTTTGGTGCTTAGGTACCTTCAGGCGCGGGACCCCTCAAATGTTTCAGACCAACAAAGACCCTAGGATCTACTCATGGCTGGTCTACCTAACTGTGTTCGTAATTGTGTATTGTGCATGTCCTCCGTGGTGGAGGAGGGGACCCACAATTTTACGTGGGTTCCGGACCACAAAGCCTTAATTTTACTAACTTAAACTATACATGATCTATCAACATATGCATCTAAACGATTTTTAAGCATGTTTATAGACGTGCTACTAATTACTTCTACCGGCAAACTATTCCACCTATTTACTATTCTATGCGTAAAAAAGTTTTTGGCAACTGCTGTCTCGAACCTTCTACTTGTCAACTTACACCCGTTATTTCTAGTCCTATTATATTGAGATATTTCGAAAAAGCTAACTCTATCTACGTTATCGAACCCATTCATAATTTTATAATCCTGGATTAGATCACCCCTTAGCCTCCTAGTGTCGAGTGTAGTCAAATGTAACTCTTTAAGCCTATCGTCGTACGACTTAGAACTAAGCGACGGAATCATCTTAGTTGCTCGTCTTTGAACTCTTTCGATGTTGTCTATATCTTTTCGCATATGCGGATTCCAAAATTGGATCGCGTACTCCAAATAGGGTCTAACTAATGATTTATAAAGAGGAACAATAATATCATGCGATTTTTACTCAACATTCCAAGCTATAAAACCTAGCACTTTGTTCGCTTTATTGACCGCTGCTGTACTTTGTTTCGCAACTTTTAAATCACTAGTGACTATAACTCCTAAATCTTTATCCTGTTCTACGCTTGCTAACTCCTTCCCTGACATACTATTACCGTTACGTGAACCTATATGTAAAATTTTGCACTTATCGACGTTAAATCTCATTTGCCATGTGACTGACTAATCAACGATTTTATTCAGATCTTCCTGGATTTTACCTCTATCTTCGTCATTAATCGCCCTACCACCCAACTTCGTGTCATCCGAAACTTTGAAACTGTACTGACTAGGCCAACATCTACATCATTAATATATATATATATAAGAAAAAGCAAGCGGCCCAATACAGAACCCTGAAGAACGACGCTCGTTACATTAGCCCAACACGACTCCGCTCCATCAACGACCACCCTCTGTTTCCTACCTCGCAACCACTCTTCTATCCAATTTATTACTACATCCCTGCTTCCATGAGTCTTAGTTTTATGAATGAGTCTTTTGTGCGGTACGGCATTAAACGCTTTTTGAAAATCTAAATACACTACATCAACCGCCCTAACTATCGTAAACTTCAACCACGCTTTGAAAAAATTCTAAAAGATTAGTTAAGCAAGATTTGTTTCGCCTAAAACCGTGCTGCGTATTTCTAACCAAGTTATGCAATTCTAAGTGTTCGACTATACGATCCCCAATTATTGATTCCAGTAGCTTACCTACAACAGATGTTAAACAGATTGGCCTATAATTTCCCGCCGCACCTTTATTGACTTTCTTAAAGATAGGTGTTACATTTTCTAACGTGAATTTATCTGATACGCATCCCTCAGAAATAGACGCATTAAAAATCTTGGTTAGCGGTACAACAATGCTTTCTTTTAATTCTTTTAGTTGTATGGGATATATGGAATCCGGCCCCTAATACACTACATCTACCGCCCGATGACTATCGTAAACTTCAACCACGCTTTGAAAAAATTCTAAAAAATTAGTTAAGCAATTTTTGTTTCGCCTAAAACCGTGCTGCGTATTTCTAATCAAGTTATGGATTCCCAAGTGTTCGACTATACTGTCGTGTAACAGAATGACACCTTCCGACAATCTCCCTTTGCAAGGAAGTTCAAAGCGCAGCCGTCAGCAGGTAAAGTTATGCTAACACTGTTTTAGGATACACGAGGCCCTGTCCTTGAATATTATCTAGAGCGTGGAACTACAGTAACAAGTGCATCGTATCCTGACATGCTTCGGAATGAGTTAAAGCAAGCAATACGCACAAAACGGAGAGGGAGATTGTCAGAAGTTATTCTGTTACACGACAATGTGCGCCCTCATACCGCTGCACAGACTAGAAAATGCCTTCAAGAACTTAAATTTGAAGTTCTCGACCATCCAGCCTACAGTCCAGACCTGGCACCTTAGGATTTTTACCTGTTTGGACCACTAAAAGACGCTTTGAGAGGTCAGCGATACCAAGGCGATGATGACCTGAAGGAGGCGGTGCATGACTGGCTACGCACACAGCCAAAAACATTCTTCTGTGATTGCATTAGGAATCTTGTCGATCGCTGGACTAAGTGTATTGAGAAACAGGGAGACTATGTTGAGAAGTGACGTGTTTATAATCTATCAGATGTGAAAATAAAATTGTGAAAATAAAAAGTGCGGATACTTATTGAATTACCCTCGTGTGTGTGTATATATATATATATATATATATATATATATATATATATATATATATATATATATATATATATATATATATATATATATATTGTTGTACAGAATGTGTGAAAACAAAATGATATATTATTTTCACTCCCATTTGTATACAATATGTGCGAAAAACATTGAACCCAATATTACGTAAAAAAAAATGTGGTATATAGAATAAGCGAAATTATGTATAAATTTATAAATATACTTAAAATGTTACCCATAGTTTTATTATTTTATAAAATGTTGAAAATACTTGGTTTATTTTTACCCGGTACACACGCACACACGCACACGCCCACACACACACACACACACACACAAGAAAAGAGAAAAACTTCCATCGTTTCTCCGATTAACACACATTCTGTGTTTCGGAGCGCATCTTCGTATAACACAGCTGGATCGTCCCTTAAAGAAAAGAAAAATATTATAGCAAGCCACGCTTTATTATTATTATTATTATTATTATTATTTTCACAGGATAAATAGAGAGATAATTATTTTAAAATAAAATCTAGTCAGGGTTTTAAAATAAAAATGGAAAAAAATAAAAGCTAACGCAACATTCATTTCAAAAGAACTTTTTATGTAAGAGGAATTAGTTAGTTACATGAGGTGTACCCTTAAACAATAGGGTGTTCACATGATACAGTCGACGCTGCTCGAATCATTTGTGCTTCTCGTTCGAGTGCCAGTCTCAGGTTCAGGGCCTTGTGGTGCCAATTCCTGCAGAGACTGACTAAAAAATACACTGTGATTGTCCACGCGTCCCATCAAGTGAACACACGCATCTGCTCTGTAAAATAATAACGTATACTTAGAGAATGGGTTACATATACATATATATATATATATATATATATATATATATATATATTATATATATATATAACTGAAATAAATGCATGAATCCCTGTTCTGAATGTATATAGATAGAAATAGCAATACTCACTTTTTAGCACCGTAGAGGTATACCGGAGGTGAAGCATATTCGGAGAGGCATTTATGTATGGAAGAATCGGTCCTTGAGATAAAACTATGAAAAGATAAAATTGGGCACAATCACAATAAGGCACATAATCACAAAATCAGTAATCACAAAACTTCACAAAACACTTCTACACAAATGTAAATACAAAAGAATTAACTTCAATATGTTTCACTCAGAGCACTATTGAATAAGACTACTTCTTTATATTCAGAACAGAGAATGTACGAGGTAAAATTACTTTCAACTTGATGTTGGGGTGATCGTCAGACTGCATTCTTGGTTATAAGTTTGTACGCAACAGCTGAAATGCTTCTCCAACACTAAAATGTTTGACATATGTTGGTGCTATTCTTTCATAGGACAGGAAAAAGACCCCCTAGAATGGGACATGTTCAAGAAAGGACTTCTCCCTTCCCACACTTTCAGAATGTAGATCATTCATTCGCTGAACGAGTTTAGTGGGCGAACTCTGAACGAATTTTAGTGGGCGGTCCTTATGTTTTTACCAAGCCGTGAGAGAAAGAGAGAGAGAGAGAGAGAGAGAGAGAGAGGGAGAGGGAGGGAGAGCATTTGTATATTAACGCCTAAAAAGATGTAAACTGGTATCACGGGATTTGTTTCCGCCCGAATTGTGGTATTCGACTATATCGGAGATGTGGGCCTGAGCTAGTTTGTTCCGTTTAACATAATAATTTATTTAAAGTAAATGAACATCGTAAGCAGTCACTTGGTAGAACACTATATATATATATATATATATATATACACACTGTACATATAGAAAAGAATCACTTTCATATGAAAATAAAAAAGTTTATTGGCCGCCCATACTCCATATGACAAATATTAATAATTTAATAATTGGAAGTATGATATAATCTTTAATGCATGGTGAAAGGTTAAAAATAAATAAGTTACCCCTAAAACTAAAATCTGGATTAACAATTAAATTAATATTTTTTATAATATACTTAGAAGTAATATTTGTATATATTAATACGAAACTTGTTTCAAGTAATTGGCAGTATGATAGAATCTTTAATATGATGTAAAAGGAGAAAAATAAATAAGTTACCCTAAAAATAAAATCTAGTTTTATTATAAAATCAAATAAATATTTTTTTATAATAAGATTTAAAGATATATTTGTATATTAAAACAAAAACTTTTTTTTTGTTTAAATTTGGTTTAACCATATTTCAGTTTTTGTTTAGAAGAGCGCAGAGCCACCAATACATTACAACATGGCCTCGTGACGGCATTTTGTCACGAGAAGTTCAATAGCTTTGTCTATTGTCTGTGTCGTTTTTTAAGACCTTGCTGGTCTATTATGACCTCATAAACGTATTTTAATACGTTAATGAGAAGATTAATAGCTTTTTCTATTGTCTGTGTCGTTTTTTGAGACCATATTGGTCTATCAGGTGTTGGTAAGTAAAAGCCGTCGGTAAGTCAGCGACGTAATACTGTGTTACTGCTGGGAGGTATTAAAGTCTATACTTAGACGATTGGTGTAGCCCCTATCTCGGCTTCGTGCTGTTGATGGGAGGGGCTCCTAAAAGTCTTTATTTATACTGTGTTACTGACAAACGAACATGCATACACACCCACATACATACATTTCATATATATATATATAATATGTCGCGCATACGTTGTGCGAGTCTCTGCCCGCTTGCGACTTTTTTGGGTTAATGCACTTTGGACAATCCAACGAAGGTGGTCCTTCTTGGGTAAGCTCGGCCTTGGCCGAGAGCATCCGAGTATCAATATAAATAGTTTCTACCAAGTTTTTTTTTTTCCCGAAGGGATGAATAGAAACACTTCACTTCAAAAATTGGAGTTTTAGTTCACTCATAAATTTTTTATTTACAAAGTTTATACAGAACGAGGCACTGATAAATAATCAGAAGTTTACAGGGGGAGAGGTTTTACCTCTTACAACAACAGCTCAAGCAGGATTTACAGGGGTAGAGGTTCGACCCCATTTCACAATAGTTAAGGTGGGATTGAAAGCGAGGAGGCTTGTCCTCCTCGAGTAAGAGTTACGGCAGGAATTTAAAATGAGGAGGCTTGGCCTCCTTGGTCTAAGCCTCAGGCAGGAATTTAAAGTGAGGGGGGCTCGGCCTCCTCGGGTGAAGGTTCAGGCAGGAATTTAAGATGAGAGAGGAGCCACCTCTGGTAACAACGGCTCAGGCAGGAATTTAAAAGGGGCGAGGTGCAACCTCTGGTATCAAGGCTCAGGCAGGAATGATTTAATTTACAATACAAGAAATAAATAAGCCTCAATTTTGGGGGAATGCAGTCGAAGGTTAAGCTCCCACTTTAGCTGGAGAGCTAAAGAATTCTGACGTTAAGCATAATTTAAGCAAAAAGTTAACAAAAAAAGATACTAATTTTTGTAAGGTATACACTTTTGGGTGGCGACATAATGTCGGGGGACCGACATGTACAGAGTACATTAAGTACATAAATTACATTATATTACATACATTAATTACCGTTAATTACAATTTTAGCAATTTGTTAATTGACATATCTAATACTGAAGTAATCTGAATAGGTAACACAATTTAAACAATGAAGGAGAGTTCTCCGTTGTTTTATAATTTAAAGGGGATTAACGACAATATATATTTATAGTTAACAGTGATTACGCCAAATTATGTCAAATATTATTAGAAGAATGGTTGGTTATTATAGTTTGAAAGTCTAATTAGCCAGCGATGAGGAAAGCGGAGAAAAGATACGGTGTACTTTTCATTTGAAAGTACACGGACATTAATGATAACGTAAGACATAAGTAACGGAATTTGAATGACAATTAGGTAGAAGTAGTAAGTACAGTAATGAGAACGTGGTAACTATGTGCCTACGTAGATAATAACCAGTAGCCTGGCAGGGAACAATATGGTATATTATAATAATATAACATCACATCTTAACGTTATAAATTGGTAGCAGAGGCAAGAGAGAAGAGTTCGAATTCAGAGGCTCGCTTTTGACGACGTAATCGGAATTCGAGCCTTCGTCTCAGCAATAATAGACAACTTGCGAGAGGTGAAATAATAAAAAGAAAATAAAACAAAAAGAATACATGTACGTAATCATGATCGTCAATAGACATGTACGACTGCACACAGTAGTGTACACATATCATTCGTCACACAATAGGTTGTGTGCGTAATATAGACACGAGTAAACATAGACTGATAAGTTGATAGAGAATAACTAGACAATGGGTAATAGGTAATAAAATAGGTAATAGGTGATAAAATTAATAAAGGACAACGGTCAAGAAGGAACATGGATGTATGAATGAGTATGGTTGCATAACACCGACAGGACACAACATATAAATAATGACTTATAGATAGTAAAGCTTTTATTAGTATTAAAGAATGTACCATACATTGAATACTAAGGATAGCCTCATACTAAGCACGTGATCGAAACGTGAAGGAAACTAAGTTACTTTATGACGTCAGAGTGACTTACTCTGTACGTACAGCATAAGTCATTATTTGGGAGAAATCAAAGGAGACGAATTAGAGAGGCACAGCTAAGGGGGGGACATTCGCTGTTTACAGCGAACTTCTAATGGCACAAACATGGATACTGTTCAACCATAGAAATGGTAAATCGCATGGTTGTGACACTGCTCTCCCCTATGAAAAAGGATGTAATGGTGGGGTGGAAGTTTATTTACAATATATTAAAAAAATGAAACGGCGACAATTTCGGGTTGGATTAATCAAGGCAATTTAGTGGGAAGAATGATAATTATATTAATAAAATTTAAAAAAATAATCAAGGGGAAAATTTTAAAATTACAGCAATTAAATTAACAAGGTTGAGGTCTGATTACTAGAACTGTAGTGGAAACTCTAGATCAACAAGGTATAAAGTCCGAAGTTGTCACCTTTAAAAAAAAATTATAAGTATGATTAATTGTGGCAATCATACTACATAAACAATCTTATAAACTAATGAACCATCTAAGTTATTTCTGGCATTTCGACATAATTATTTCAGTTAAAGTTCCAATTACAGGATTGAATCTAATTTAAGTAAAATTTTTAGTTTGTCCAACGTTATAGTAACAAGATTTACGGAACCGTGATAAATTCGGAAAGACTTCCAAGGTTAAGATAATTTTAGGGAAAAAGATACATACATAGTAAATAATGGTTAAAAGGAAAATTCAAAATTTAAGGTTCAGGAATTTTCAATTCATCTGGTGACTACTTGAAATGGAGTTTAATCCATCAGTAATGACAGAGATAAGAGTTTCCGAAGATATCATGATTATACAGTAAAAAACTAATCGTATTCACTATGGTAGATAAAAATTGAATTAAATTTTATTGGTGGACGAAGTCTTCAGCAGTGGGAGCACGGTTGCAGAATGTAAACTTATTTCAAGTCCGAATAAGTTGGTAAAAGATTAAAATTGATTTAAAGAAAAGTAAAATTAATTTATTGAAAACATGAAAATTTATCTAGTTACCGTTTTAGATACTTAGATATTGTTATCCATTAAGAATATCCAGGGAGAAGGAAGATAGAATTACGTAATAGACGATGTATAGACCTTGGGTCGTGTGTATTTGGCACAGAGTGCAAATGCTAGGTGGTTTACCCAAAAATGGGGAAAAGGAATTTATAGTTGAAGTTATACGTGATTGCGTATACGTAGGAAAAAATATGGGTAATACGCGTGTCTAGCTGAGTGGGTATGTACAGTTGTGTGTAGAATATGAAAGTAATTGGTTCATCCCGGGAAGAACTGAATCCTTAGTGGTCAATGGTAAATCATGAAATTTTGAAGAACGGATTAGCTTAGAGGTTGGTTAAAATTAACTTAATAAAACAACAGGCAAGATTATATATTGTAAGCAGCAATTAAGTTTAAATAAATTCAAATAATCCAGAGTAAACATCAATCAGTTAACTGCACTTAAATTACTTTATCGTGATAGCCAATGATTTTAGAATAAGATTTATATGATAAAAATAAGATATGCGTAGTGAATTTCCTTTCCACTAAGTACGCCAATGATTTCAAGAGTGTTTCAGAGTGTGGGTAAGCGTAATTGGGTGAAAGTGTAATCAGTAGGAAAGTGAATTCAAATAGGTGTCGAAAGTAATAAAATTCAATCGGGATTATAGATTTTACGTAATTAACTCAGTTGCACGTATGAAGGTAATTAAAATGAATACGCACTTAAAAAGACTTTAAATTAGTTAAAGTACATTGAGCGGTATTGGGAACTGAATTTAGGCACAGAATTCAATTCGACCAGTAACCTTCATAGCGTTATATTAACAGTATCTCACCATTAATAGTGACCAGCAATATCGGTACAGCAATTGAATTTTATTTGACGAGTTGAAGGGGCATAGATAACAACAGGTTTTAGTGGAATTCATGGTGAGGGTACAGTTATGTAATTAGTAATAAGGAAATGGTGTAACAGAATTATTAGAAGGGGAAAAGGAATGGCATCCTGGTATAGTGTGTCAAAATTGGCTATAATTTTGGGTTGATACCTTAACAACCGATATAAGAACATCTTAATGACAATTACTCAAGACTAATTTGTAAAAAAAAAATCAAAAAAAAAAAAGTTGAAAATAGAACTCAATTATGAGCTATTCTGAACTGAACACTTGTAGGTTATAAGTTCCGTATAATTAAGATTAATTTAAAAATTAAAACAAAAAACAACTTAACCTAAATTGAGGGTATGTTCGGTCATACGGGTGAATTTCACGAACATACGAAGCCAGACAAATCAGCTGCATGGTTAGGTTGTCTTGCGATCGGGCATGTGGGTCATTCGGTTAAAGGTTTTCGCAACATGCCAGGAAGCAATGGACTGACCATACGAGCCTTGCTCACTCAAGAGGAGGTGGTGTATCGGGATTAAGAAGAATGACTTTCACTGGTTTCAGAAAAGGATCCAGGAACAGCCAAAGAGAAAGATTTGCAAAGTAGAAGGCAAGAAGGGCGAAAACATGAATTCGCGGAAGAAAAATGAAAATGATCGATGGAACGATCATATTATGGTAGTGAGGAATATTCCGCGCTTGCCCTTCCGCGCGTACAACTTCCGACGGAGGAGTAGGTTCGGGTTCGCTCCCGGCACCTATGGGCTTAGCCTCGGAATTAGGTGTAAATTCCTCTACCTTTGAAAACAGAATCAAGTCATCTTCCTTAAATAGGGATTTAAGCGAAATGACCAAATCGGAACTTAAGGGAAATGAGTTTTCAAATTTATTTGGAATAGCCAGAACACTGGGAACTTCAAGTTCCGGCCTAACTGTCACTGAAGGAGGTGACTCGCTCTCGATGGAGTCACAGGGGTTTACTGTGAAGACATTCGAGTCTTCGTACTCAAAATTATCAAAAGTATGTTGGTTTTCTAGTTCTTCGTTCGTCGGAACTAGAACGGAACAATTGACAATTGATGAAGAATCTTCCCCATCTGGTAGCAGTTCCTTTTTATTTTGAACTGGTTCCAGGGAGTCCGTCGGGCTCTCTGAAACGAGTCTTTCACCCTCAGCTGAAAAGACCGAAGAATAGGGGTGACAAACATATTCGAAAAGTGAGTTCTTTCCTCGAATTAGGCCTGCTTCTCTATCGGCCCAATAAAAATCGTGCGTAATAAGGAAATTCATCCCCAGGAGTAAGTCTCCATCCCAATTCAATTCAGATACGACCACAAATGGGGTCAGATAAGGGACTGAATCAAACTCAATAGGAAGGATGATTTCTCCGGTACTGTATTCTTCCCAGTCATCATCAATGCAGGACAAACGAGAATGCAAATCGAATTTTTCCGTAGCCACCTTGAGTAACTTCTCGCATACATCGTGGTTAATGTAATTCGCCTGACAGCCAGTTTCAACAAGAGCCAAAACTGCTTGGTTGTTAACAGAAGTTTTCATGAAAATTTGTGAGCTCTCGTCAATAAGCTCCATTTCAAAAGTCCAAGAAGGCGTCTCCGAAACATGTGAACATGCTTCGTCTGCATCAGCGATGGTTTCGCACGAGGTTGGGGTATTGGGAGGAAAACCAAAATTTGGAATATCGCAATCAGGGGAATCGGGTGACCAACTGGAGACATGATGTCGGCAATGACAATACGTCTTACGTGAGCACTTTGCTCTTTAGGAAAAGATTGCTTGCTACACTGCTCCGAACACGAATTAACGGAGTTAAAACAAAACGGAGGGACGGCATGGTCCTCACTATAGTAATTTAAAAAGAAGTCACTGGGACATGATCGATTCGTTACGAAACTGTTACTGTCATCATAAACATCACAATGCTTATGAAAATTCATAAAAACTGACTCGCCTACAGGACCTTGTGGGGCATTCTCCCCAGCTGCTACTACAGCAGAAAAAGCATCATCTGAAGCAAGATGACGGTCATCATGACCAAAAAAAAAAACAGGGTCATCTTTCAGACCACTTAAACGAGGCGGCATTGCCGATTGGCCGTTGGCCGAAGTAAACTCAAAACAATTCGGGTCCTGTGGAGAAAAGTTATCAAAAACATGGTCATCCTGACCATCTAACGCGTCCTCTTTGGGACATGCATGGATATCCGATCCATCTAAACCAAAAACGAGGTCTTCTCGACCAAAGTTCACTGAATGAACTATGTCAGTTGAATCAATGTCCGAATGACTAAAATTACTGACAATTTGAGGAGCAGTGTCTAAATCATCGTACAAGTCATGGCCATCGGGACCAACACGGTTGTCCTGACCATGGCGAGAAGATAAATTCTGATTTTCAACATCGGTTGCACAGCAATCATCCAAGTTGTCTGAATTCACATTTAACAAAGAATTGGTCACATCCCCATTTACATTACAACAATTATTAACGTAAGTATTACACTTACTTTCAACGGAAGTTTCATCATAAAGACTTCCAACAGAAGTACCTTTATAATTATATAAATCAACAATTTCATTGTTGTCTTTACTGTTTTCAACATTAGCATCACAAACACTGTCACAAGATGCTTCACAAAAATCATCATTAGGAGAGGCTGTGAGTTCTCGCCTCGAAGGAAATTCATTTGATGAACAAGCTGGAACCAACGGTTCAGAGACAACTGAGTCAGAGAAGAAAGTTGGGTCAGGATTACCCAAATCTTCCAAGGGTGACGTTTCATCGTCACTATCCAGGTTCTGCTCGGGTGCCTCGCACCAGAGAAGGAAATAACGTCTTTTATCCCATTTAGCGACGAAGCATCCATCCGAAAAGTCGAAATGGAATCCGTAGGGTCGTAGGGATTCTGGGCCAATAATTAAATCAAATCGGGACAATATTCTGACGGCACTAACGAGACACCTATACTAAAAAAAAAAATCAATCCACAAGTCAAGTTTGGTTTCCGCAAGGACGGGAATAAGGTTACCCTCGGAATCCCGAACGTATGAAACGGATGGCGGTTCCTTAAAGAGAGGACACAGCAATTTATCCGCTAAAGACGCAGAACAATACTGGACGAACATTTCGGATCAAAACGACCTAAAAGGGTCTCCTCTGGGCAACGGAGTTTGAAACCGATTTCGAGAAAAAAATAATCACTTTCTGGGGATTCCGAATGTACAGAACTCAAAGAGGAAGTGGATTGGGAAGGTGAGTCAGAATAAGGTACACCCAACGCCTTTCTACCCAGACCAGAAGGGTCAACGGAATCACTCCGATTCTCTACCGAAACATTATCGGGAGATGCGTTTTCGCGCATCTCTGAAGGATAATGACATGATCCATGAATAAAGGAATGAAGGGAAGTCCAACTGGCGTGTACTGTTGTTTAAACCTTTAACGTCAACGTCCCATTTGACGGATCCCTGCCTGTCACAGTACTTCGTGATTTCCTGCAGACCTTTATATATATCCTGCCAAAAACGTTTAAATTCTACCCAAGACCATTGATATATTTGCCCATTGGACCCATCGATAAGAAAGGTACGGACGCGCGCGGCGTCACCAAAATTTGGGTCACAAGTGTCAAACGCAAAACCGATTTTATCTGCGTCTGTATTCAGACAACCTCTAAACGAATCGTCAATTTTACCGAACCAATCCTTAAAGGAGGGTTCTACAAATCTATTATTAACGCGACCGCGAAAGTGAGGGACATCAACTGTACGTTTCAGTACGGAGAAGGGAGTTATAAGATTAACAGTAGTGCATGTCAGGGGGGTAATGGTTTGGACATCGTTAATCATAACACGTGTCGTTGACACGGAAGTGTGTGTGTAAAACAAAAATAACCATGTAAGAGACAAGCAATAAAAAAAAATAAATGGAACAAAGTCTAAGTATTTTGTATAGTTACGAAATAACGTAGAACAAAATGGGCGACTCTGCGTTTACTCCGGATGCCGTAATCGACGAGTAATTTTCGAATCTCCCAACGCTGAAGTCTCGTTGGCAAGGGTCGAAATTCCGTCAAAATCACACACTAGAAAAAAGGGTTACATTATAATAACAATAACATGAATTTTCACTAAAATTAATGAAAAAGGTTTAAATTGAAAAGAATAAAAAAAAGGAACCTAACCGGGTTCAACTAAATAAAAATGTGAGTTATGGGTATAAATATCAGAATTATGACTGATCGCATTTACGTCCCACAACAAAATCTAAAATGATATTATTTAATATCCTCAATAAAAACAATGCAGATAATTTTATAAAAGAATTTAAAAATTCAGATTTATAGTTTGTTGGGAAAAATAAATATGTGAATACTGAATCAATGACAACGTCTGATTAGTACTGTATTTCGTATCACTATCGAACAGTTAATTAAAATCAATTAGTTAAAAAAAATGATTAAGTGTTTATAAAGTCACTTCACTGTTTCACACTAAAAAGGGAAAAATAAAAGTGAATTAATATTACTAAAATTAAAGAAAATGATAATTAAGGAAATGATTTAAAAGTAATAATTAATAATTAAAACTCATCACATAAACGAAGAAAAACGTTTTGGTGAGCTGGTGCCTCGGAGCCTCCACGAAGCTTTGAAGGTCAGCCTCACTCAGCTGATGCCTCCACTAAGCTTTGAAGGTCAGCCTCACTCAGCTCAGTTAGGTGTGCCGCTCGTGACGTCATCTAAGAGGGAGATGAAACTTTGACGGAACACGGTCGAACGGTTGATTGGAGAAAAATATGAACAATAATTCAAAAGTTGATTGAAGAGACGTTCAACGAAATGCCTATTAGATCTCAAATAATTTAATCAACGACAAAAATAGATATCGAAACAACAACTTTTACCCTGATATAAACTATAAAAAAGAACATAGACAATAAATAGCCTATTTTCAACAACTTTTATCCATATGGAAATTAAGTTCATGACTCCAGAGGAGATTATTTCCAAAAGTAGATTTTCGGAAGGTATTACGAGACTCTTCCTAATGTCTCAACAGCAACCGGAGGCAAGGATAGTCAGCTTATTCTCCGGACGGTCCCAAGCCCGGATAAAGGGGGAGGGTTGGTGTCAGGAAGGGCATCCGGCCGTAAAAACCCACGCCACAACCAAATGAGATGAGTCAAGAACCAAGATGGAGGCGACTCACCTTTAAACAGCGACCCCATATAAAAATGGGATTAATTATGCTGAGGAAGAAGAAGAAGAAGAAGATTGAAGAGACGTTCAAGGGAAATTTTTGTAGTAAATATTTGGGGTTGATTGAAGAGAGAATTTCAAGGAAGGAATTTCCAAGTAACAAAAGTTGATTGAAGGTCAACGATGAGTTGAATTAAATTGAGGTTGCAGATGGTGGGGTTGGAGTCCAAGTTGAAGAGGTTGCGGTCGACGTCGAATGAGTGAATCCATGAAGTGTTTCAAAAATTGTCCATTGATGGACGACGGTTTTTTCGGTGGGGGACTGAAACAGTCTCGGTGTTGGAGAACTAAAGCGGTCTCGGTGTTGGGGAACTGAAGCGGTCTCGGTGTTGGGGAACTGAAGCGGTCTCGGTGTTGGGGAACTGAAGCGGTCTCGGTGGGGGACCTCCAGTGTCGCGCATACGTTGTGCGAGTCTCTGCCCGCTTGCGACTTTTTTGGGTTAATGCACTTTGGACAATCCAACGAAGTTGGTCCTTCTTGGGTAAGCTCGGCCTTGGCCGAGAGCATCCGAGTATCAATATAAATAGTTTCTACCAAGTTTTTTTTTTTTCCCGAAGGGATGAATGGAAACACTTCACTTCAAAAATTGGAGTTTTAGTTCACTCATAAATTTTTTTATTTACAAAGTTTATACAGAACGAGGCACTGATAAATAATCAGAAGTTTACAGGGGGAGAGGTTTTACCTCTTACAACAACAGCTCAAGCAGGAGTTTACAGGGGTAGAGGTTCGACCCCATTTCACAATAGTTAAGGTGGGGATTGAAAGCGAGGAGGCTTGTCCTCCTCGAGTAAGAGTTACGGCAGGAATTTAAAATGAGGAGGCTTGGCCTCCTTGGTCTAAGCCTCAGGCAGGAATTTAAAGTGAGGGGGGCTCGGCCTCCTCGGGTGAAGGTTCAGGCAGGAATTTAAGATGAGAGAGGAGCCACCTCTGGTAACAACGGCTCAGGCAGGAATTTTTTAATTCAGGGAGGTGCAACCTCGGGTAACAACGGGCCAGACAGGAATGATTTAATTTACAATACAAGAAATAAATAAGCCTCAATTTTGGGGGAATGCAGTCGAAGGTTAAGCTCCCACTTTAGTTGGAGAGCTAAAGAATTCTGACGGTAAGCATAATTTAAGCAAAAAGTTAACAAAAAAAGATACTAATTTTTGTAAGGTATACACTTTTGGGTGGCGACATAATGTCGGGGGACCGACATGTACAGAGTACATTAAGTACATAAATTACATTATATTACATACATTAATTTCCGTTAATTACAATTTTAGCAATTTGTTGATTGACATATCTAATACTGAAGTAATCTGAATAGGTAACACAATTTAAACAATGAAGGAGAGTTCTCCGTTGTTTTATAATTTAAAGGGGATTAACGACAATATATATTTATAGTTAACAGTGATTACGCCAAATTATGTCAAATATTATTAGAAGAATGGGTGGTTATTATAGTTTGAAAGTCTAATTAGCCAGCGATGAGGAAAGCGGAGAAAAGATACGGTGTACTTTTCATTTGAAAGTACACGGACATTAATGATAACGTAAGACATAAGTAACGGAATTTGAATGACAATTAGGTAGAAGTAGTAAGTACAGGTAATGAGAACGTGGATAACGATGTGCCAACGTAGATAATAACCAGTAGCCTGGCAGGGAACAATATGGTATATTATAATAATATAACATCACATCTTAACGTTATAAATTGGTAGCAGAGACAAGAGAGAAGAGTTCGAATTCAGAGGCTCGCTTTTGACGACGTAATCGGAATTCGAGCCTTCGTCTCAGCAATAATAGACAACTTGCGAGAGGTGAAATAATAAAAAGAAAATAAAACAAAAAAGAATACATGTACGTAATCATGATCGTCAATAGACATGTACGACTGCACACGGTAGTGTACACATATCATTCGTCACACAATAGGTTGTGTGCGTAATATACTGTAGACACGAGTAAACATAGACTGATAAGTTGATAGAGAATAACTAGACAATGGGTAATAGGTAATAAAATAGGTAATAGGTGATAAAATTAATAAAGGACAACGGTCAAGAAGGAACATGGATGTATGAATGAGTATGGTTGCATAACACCGACAGGACACAACATATAAATAATGACTTATAGATAGTAAAGCTTTTATTAGTATTAAAGAATGTACCATACATTGAATACTAAGGATAGCCTCATACTAAGCACGTGATCGAAACGTGAAGGAAACTAAGTTACTTTATGACGTCAGAGTGACTTACTCTGTACGTACAGCATAAGTCATTATTTGGGAGAAATCAAAGGAGACGAATTAGAGAGGCACAGCTAAGGGGGGGACATTCGCTGTTTACAGCGAACTTCTAATGGCACAAACATGGATACTGTTCAATCATAGAAATGGTAAATCGCATGGTTGTGACATATATATATTTGTGGGCCTGAGCAGCCAGGTTAGGTTGCCCTATACCCTTGGAGCTCACACCCAAATATATACAACTCATATATACCATGTATATGTATATGTATTTTTTTTTGGGGGGGGGGGGGGGGATATTGTTGCATAACCATTCCCCCTTGGAGAGTTGGGGGTGGTTAAAAACAGTCTCTCATCATGTTGCATGCATTTTCGTAATGTTGCAAGATGCAATGGTGCATGCAATTGCATTGCACTTGGGATTTTTTCAGATATACTACTAATGTCCTTACATGAAATCTCTTTTAAAGAGAATGTATCTTTAAGGTCATCATGATGTTTACGCGTCTTCTAATATTTAGGTTCAAAGTTGATAAGTAATCATCATTCGGTTTTGCGTTTATTTCGTTAACAAAGGTATTTTAAATCTTTATCATTGAAATTGTTACCTATAAAAACGGTTGACTCAAGGGGATGAGCCCCTGTTGGAATCTCAAGAATGTGCGATAGAGAGTGGATTTTAGTGAATGAGAACGTGTATTAAACAACAAATTCTGAGAGAGAGAGCTGAGAGATAAGCCTGAATCATCATTCCGAAGCTTCTCAGAAGAAGCCACTCAAATAAAAGACATAAAACTGGGATGAAGGCAAAGTATGAAAAAAATTCGCACATAGGGTAAGTATCTCACTTTCAAAGTGGAATACATTCTCTCCTGCTCTCCATTTTAGGAGATTTCAATGTTCCCCACCACCTTTGGTTTTCCTCCCATTTCACTGACATCCCTGGTGAACTAGCTTACAACTTTTCTATCTTACGTGACCTAGAGAAGATTGTACAGCACCCTACTCGTATCGCTCCAATTCGACCTTTAGATCCTCCCAAGAGGAGACGCCTTTGGCACTTTGGCGCCGCTGATTGGGAAGCCTTTAGGCAGTACTTCTGTGATTTCCCATGGAATGATTACTGCTTCCATGGCCGGGACCCTTCTGGGTGTGCAGAGCGCATCACAGAGGTGATTCTCTCGGGCATGGAGGCGTACATTCCATATTCTGTTCCTCCTACTAATGCAATAAAAACCTTGGTTTAACTTTACTTGTTCTAATGCTATCTGCAAAGAGAGGAGGCTTTCAGAAGTACAGTCGCCATCCAACTCCTGACTTTCACTCCGCTTATATTCAGTGGTGGGCACCGTTAACCAAAAAGTTAACTTCGTTAACCGCTAATCCGTTAACCAAAAAGTTAACTTCGTTAACCGTTAATCCGTTAATTCGTTAAACATGTAACGGAAGTTACCGATAAACCGTTAACGTTAACTTTTATTATAAAAAAAATGAAAAACACAATATATATATAATTTAATTTTCCCTCTTCTTCTCGTTCTCCATTTTGTCCATGAGATGCATGTTGCCCTTCATGAAAATTATCAAAGTTTTCATCAGACAGGGATGATCTCTTGGCCCTCACGATGTCCTTGCCCATAGAAACAAACGCTCCACTGCAGCACTGGAGGGGATGGCTGTGTTGAACTTGATGAACAAGTCCACCAACACTTGCTCACCCAAGAAGGCAGCATCTTGTGTAAACACATGAGTTCAAGTTCAAATATTTCCACATAAATTAAAATAGTCATCCATAAAATTGAAAGAAAACCAAAAGAAAACGATGTAGACTTATGCCCCTTTTGTCCTGTTGGTACTTAGAAGTTGACTCAATAAATCCTTTATTATTTCACACTTAAAAATAATAAACAAGAACAACAATTGTTTGAAACATTCTTGAACATTTCAAGAACAAGATAAAAAATAAAATAACCCTTACCTTTGTTATTTGGAACAGATATGGCACAGAATATTCGGGAAGTAATTGCACTGAAATTTCTTCGGTCTTCACAGCAGAGATACTAAAGAGTAAACAGCCTCTGGCGCCACACGCTCACATTTACTTCTCAACGCCATCTATTATCTCATAAAGAAACTAATTCACATTGGGACTTGAAAGTACCGGCAGGATCAACCTGGTAGAAAAATAATTATGGAGATTTTAAAGATGTGGTACCTAGAAGTACCGCCAGGACATAAAGGGTTAAGGTGAAAATGCTCCCATTGTAAGACATCAATTTACTTAATTTATGTCATCAAAGTGACATGAGAATTGAAATCTTACCTGATCAGTTTTATGGTTCTTGAAATGTATCAAGGAGACTACTAATAAGGTACTCACAGACATATTATACATGACTTACTTGACAACGATTATTTTTAAATATTCACTAGCACAAACATGTTGCGCAAGAGACAGACTGCAAATGAAACGAATGTAGTTATTTGTTGTAATTGTTACATATATATTATTGAAAGTGCCTTAAAATGCTCGTGATATTTCTTGAAAGAAGTTGAAACATTCAACTCAAATGGCAAATCTTTCCGCCTGATTTTACAGTCGACCATGTTTTGCTCAAACCAATGCCATAAAGAACTACCATATTTGGTAAGACACAAATTGTGGCGACGGAAACAAATATATCGCCTGATTTTGCACTGCGGAAATGGAAATTCGTTCATCACTATTAACAGTGGCGGATTAATTGCGCACCTGCTCAGCACTGAAAAAAATAGAAACTTTTAAACGTTTGTTTATGAATTTTTTGGGTTAACGGACTTGAGTTAACGGAAGTTAAATGTAACGGAAGTTAATTAGTCCGATAATGATTTTCAAAGTTAACTTAAAAGTTAAATCGTTAACGAAAAAGTTAACTTCGTTAATTAACGATTAACGGTTTGTGCCCAGCTTTGCTTATATTTCTACCCGGAATCGTGCAAAATCTGTTCTTCGACTCAGCAAACCTTCCTTTATCCGACAAAAATGTGAAAATCTATCCAATTTTAATTCTTCTCGATCTTTCTGGCATCTAGCTAAGAACCTCTTCAACAACCGTACTTCCTCTTCTTCCCCTCTTCTTTTCCATTCCGACGGCACAGTTGCAGTCTCTTCTGACAAACCTCAACTCTTCGCTCAAACTTTCGCCTCCAATTCAACCCTGGACGATTCCGGTGGTGTTCCTACGTCTCCTCCCCCCCTCTAACTTTATTATGTCTGAAATTAGAATCTCTTCTGGAGACATTTTTTCTGCCATATTTCGGCTCAACTCTAGGAAGGCGTATGGTCCTGATGGTGTTCCTCCTGTTGTTCTTAAGAACTGTGCTTCTGTGCTGACACCCTGCCTAGGCAAACTCTTTCCTCTTTGTCTTTCATCTGGTACTTTTCCTTCCTGTTGGAAGTTCGCTTTCATTCAGCCTGTCCCAAAGAAGGTTGACCGCTCTCAACCCTCCAACTATCGTCCAATTGCTTTGATTTCTTGCCTTTCCAAAATTTTTGAATCTATCCTTAATAGGAAGATTCCTAAGAACCGTTCTTCTCACAATCTTCTTTCAGATCGTCAGTATGGATTCTGCAAGGGACGCTCTACTGGCGATCTTCTTGCATAGCTCTCTGACATTTGATCATCCTCCTTTCGGGATCTCGGTGAAACTTTTGCTATTGCGCTAGACATATCAAAAGCTTTTGATAGAGTCTGCCACAAATCTTTAATTTCGAAACTGGCCTCCTTCGGTTTCTATCCTTCTATGTGTGCTTTCATCTCTAATTTCCTTTCTGCCCGATCTATAGATGCAGTTGTAGATGGCCACTGTTCTTCTCCTAAAGCTATTAACAGTGGTGTTCCTCAGGGTTGTGTCCTGTCACCTACTCTTTTCCTTTTATTTGTTAATGATCTTTTAATTCGCACTTCCTCCTATGCCGATGATTCCACTCTTCACTTCTCCACCCGCCTCTCAAAGCGTCCCTCACAGCAGTCGCTTCCTGATTTACACAAATCAATCCTTCCTCTTCTCTTAACATTCTTGGCGTTTCCTTTTCTCGTGATCTTTCCTGGAAAGATCACATATACTCTCTTTCTAAAGCAGCTTCTTAGATGTTAGGTGTGCTGTACCGCCTCCGCGGTTTCTTCACCCCCACTCAGTTGCTGTCTTTGTACAGGGGTCTTGCTCGCACCTGTATGGAGTTTGCTTCACATGTGTCGGGTGATTCAACCCACACAGCCGTACTTGACCGGTTGGAATCAAAGGCTTTTCGTCTCATCAATTCCCCTCCTCTTACTGATTGTCTTCAATCTCTCTCTCTTCGCTGCAATGTTGCTTCACTCTCTCTCTCTTTACTATCGCTATTATAACGAGCATTGCTCTTCTGAACTCTCTAACTGCATGCCTCCTCCTTTAAGGACAGCACGCAGTACCAGACTTTCTACATTTTCTCATTCCTATTTTGTCCAACTATCTAATCCAGGGGTTAATCGGTATTTTCAGTCTTTCATCTACTCAACCGGTGAACTCTGGAACAATCTTCCTCAATCCATCTTTCCTCCTGTCTATGACCTCCCATCTTTCAAACGCAGAGTGTCTAGATATCTCTAAAACCCCAGACCTTCATTTTGCTCTCTTCTTCTATGGGAGGGGCGCTTTTTTAGGCATTTACCCTTGGCCCCTCCTTCCTTCATAAAAAAAGGAGCCTGTGGCCTATCGCCTGTGGCTCTCATCAAAGAATGGAAACGATTGGATATGATGTCCAAGCTGAAAGGAAGAGCACCATTCACAAGTGATGTAGATGTTGACGAATACATGAACACAGAGACCAATGATGTCAAAGAACAGAAGAGGATGAAGATGGAGGTTCAGTTCGCCAAGTTACCCTGCCATACAAGAAGCCACGTAACAAGACAGCAAAGGAGCGAACTGACACTGAGTCCACAGTCACACTTCAACAATTTAGATTATCTCTGAGGAAGGCACCTGCGAAGTGACTTCGACATACTGTATATCACTAAACAGTTCGATGCTTAACCCATTTAGAGTAACTTTACAAAATGATATTGATATCTTTGAGTTACCATAAGTGGTTTAAATAGTGAGTAGAAATGACGTATTAAGCCTTGATAATATGCTTAATGTGTAATAATAGAGGGTGTACAGAACTTATCTTTACAACTTCTCTCTCAAATAAAAATATTAGGAAACGAGGTACACATACCGTTTTGGCGCCATCTGTGAGAGAAAGTAATAAAGTTTTACATAACCTCAAATATATTCAACATGGACACCATTTGTTACACGTAAGACGTCCAAACGTTATTCTATCGCCATCCATGTACGCTGCAACATTTCAACGTCAACTCTTGCAACAGCAGCAACAATTCTGGTCTTTAAGTCGTTGATGTTGGCCACTGGAGTTGTGTACACGTAGTCTTTTACATAACCCCATGAAAAAAGTTACAGGTTGTTATGTCTCGTGATCTGGCCAGCCAAGATATGGGCTCCCCACCCCCCACGAAATTCCCTTAACCTCTATTGGGCCATTGGGTCGAATATGTACGTTTCCCATACACGCACTCATAACTTAGCCCTACAAAACTTCGATCGTTAAGAGGTTAACATGCATTTCCCAAACCGGTGGATATATATATATATATATATATATATGAACAGAAGGACCAATACAACGGCAAACATTTTCATTTATTTTTTGTATTGCAGACGTTTCGACAAATCTTTTGTCATCATCAGTGAATTAAGTCTTAAAACCTTAAAACAAAAATAAGAAATGAAAATTACATCAATACAATATTAAAACCATTAAAATTAAAACCTTAAAATAAAAATAATGAAAATTGCATCAATACAAAATTAAAATCATTAAAATTACATCACTACAAAAAATTAAAATCATTAAAATTAAATTACCTCAACAGGTAAATACACAATGTTTACATCAACCTCCATACTTGACAAAACCCAAGAGAAAACTGTATGGTCAGTAAATCAGAAGGTATGATATGTCTATGAAAATCGGTTGGTTAGTTAAAAGAGCTGTAATTTGTAAGATGAACTATTATTGTTAATGAAGGGTTTGTTTCTATAGATGTACAAAGATTCTAAAATTCGGAGTTCTCTGAGGTTATTGGATCTAGTTAGAATTTCAAACTGAGTTTTGTGAAGGGGATGGTTGTTTTCATTACTATGGTTTCTAATTGCGGATTGTGGTGGGCTACTGAGGGAACGGTTGGTACGGACTGATAAGCCCAAACGTTGAGAAAGGTGTACCTCCAGTTGGAGTTGAGTACTGCCAATATACGCAGCCTTACAGCTGTCGCACGTGTATTTGTAAACAACATTAGGGCATACAGTTTTGGGGAATTCGTCTTTGAACTTTAAAAATTTGATAATTTAAGTGGGTTGACGAAGGCGAATCTAAAATTTATTTGGGGATAACTAGACTTGAGCAGTTTGGACAATTCACCTCGAATACGCAATGATAAATAACCATAAAAAGGTAATTTAATATATCTGGTTTCTTTTTGTACTGTAGTTATGGGGAGTTTAGTATTAAAAGTGTTATTTAAAAATTTCTTTAATTGGTTATCAAAAAGATTAGAAGGTAGTAATTATTAATAAAGTACTGTCTTAAAAATTTAAACTCTTCGTTTAATGAAAAGTAATTTGAACAAATACGGTAACTTCTTGTTAATAATGTTACTATAGCATTAATCTTATATTTATAAAACATACAACTTAAATAATTGGTTCCCAAGCTAGTAAAAGTTTGTTTTCGAAATAGTGAGGTCTGAAACTTATTATGAGCCCGTTTAACTAGAACATCCAGGAAAGGTAAACTATTATTTGTTTCGTTTTCACATGTGTACTTAATATTAATATGTTGTTTATTAAGATAATCAAGAAAAAGTTTTACGTGTGAAGGATGTTTAAATATTAAGAAAGTGTCATCCACGTATCTTCTGTAATATATGGGTTTAAAACTATTAGGACAACTTTCAACCAAATTTCTCGTAATGGCAAAGAAATGCATTTGCTAGTGTTTTAAAACCCATATATTACAGAAGATACGTGGATGACACCTTTCTTAATATTTAAACATCCTTCACACGTAAAACTTTTCCTTCATTATCTTAATAAACAAACATATTAATATTAAGTACACATGTGAAACGAAACAATAATAGTTACCTTTCCTGGATGTTCTAGTTAACGGGCTCATAATAAGTTTCAGACCTCACTGTTTCGAAACAAACTTTTACTGGCTTTGGGAACCAATATTTAAGTTGTATGTTTTATCAAATATAAGATTAGTGCTATAGTAACATTATTAACAAGAAGTTACCGTATTTGTTCAAATTACTTTTCATTAAACGAAGAGTTTAAATTTTTAAGACAGTACTTTATTAATAATTACTACCTTCTAATCTTTTTGATAACAATAAAGAAATTTTAAATAACACTTTTAATACTAAACTCCCCATAACTACAGTACAAAAAGAAACCAGATACATTAAATTACCTTTTTATGGTTATTTATCACTAGTACAGTTCCCGCCGCTTCGCTGACAGTTAGACAGGCTAAACTACAAAAAAAGAACCCAGCCGTTAAAATTTTGAGCTTCACTTGTGTCAACATTTCTGAATCTGGTATCCCAAACCTCCTCACCCCATTCATACAACTTGG